>CM054178.1:18245000-18845000 GCA_028829895.1 Sinotaia quadrata | reverse complement strand
AACGGTTTACTGGTAACTTTAATAATATAGAATTTATCCAGAGTGGTGTTTTTTTTTTTAAATCAATAAAAAATACGCATATATTTGTTACGTGGTTAAATCAGAAAGTTACGTTTTATTTTTAGCCATGCGGGCGATTGGGGCAACCTACACGTGGACGAAGACGGAACGATTAATACGATTCTAGCAGACCAGATACCGAGATCGATTGGAATCAACAATATTCTAGGACGTGGAATTGTGGTGAGTGTTGATTTAAAAATGTATAGCTTTTTACTTCTCTCTCTCTCTCTCTCTCTCTCTCTCTCTCTCTCTCTCTCTCTCTCTCTCTCTCTCTCTCTCTCTCTCTCTCTCTCTCTCTCTCTCTCCTCCCTACCTACCTACCTACTTATCTAACTGACACGCGCTATTCTTCATCGCGTAATTAACATATCACTAACTTAATCATCAGTTAATTAACATACCTCTAATTTCATCATGACGTAATTAACATATCATTAACTTCATCATCAGGTAATGAACATATCAGTAACTTTTGCGCGCTATTCTTTATCGCGTAATCGACGCACGGCTACGTCATTCATTACGAAATCCACGTATCTCTAAACTTTAAAAGGATACTCTCTTCCTTATCGGGAAAAATGTTACATAGCATAGTCATTCTATTTCTCTTTCAATATAGCATATTTAACACATCTTTAAACTTTTTCTGCAATTAGAAACATATCCTTAAACTATCTTCAGCACCACAAAATATCTTTAAATTATCTTTAGCACCACAAAACACATCTTTAAACTATCTTCAGCACCACAAAATATCTTTAAATTATCTTTAGCACCACAAAACACATCTTTAAACTATCTTCAGCACCACAAAATATCTTTAAATTATCTTTAGCACCACAAAACACATCTTTAAACTATCTTCAGCACCACAAAATATCTTTAAATTATCTTTAGCACCACAAAACACATCTTTAAACTATCTTCAAAACCACAAAATATCTTTAAATTATCTTTAGCACCACAAAACACATCTTTAAACTATCTGCAGCATCAAATATCTCTAAACAACCTTCAGCACCACAAAACCGACATGTTTTATGCGTCATTTGTCATCGCAAAACGTCACTAAACTATCAAATGGTCATTATTTTTAAAGCGTAGAGACTGATATATACCAAAATACAAAAGCATTCTATTACATTTAACTCCTAGCCCATTCACAACTTATAAACAAACGCATTTACTTAAATCCTAAAATTCAGCAGTCACTAATTAATTGTACAGTATCTACATTAATATAGTGTCAGAGTATTTAGCTCTGATTCCTACCACTAAGAGTCGTGGAGTAATAGCTGGTGTCAGGGTCACTCACTTCCCTTCACAGATAAAGACAAAGTATATACTTTTACACCTTCACGTGAGCGTGCAAATAAATTAGATAGGAAAATATTCTGGTTCAGTTACACGTATGCAAGGGAATTAATTCTAGCCATCCTTACATTCTGTCCAAAGGCGTCAATACTGTATACATTAGCTAAAGAATGCGAAATTAACAGTTCACAAAGTTTAGAAGAATTGAGAACGAAGCAACAGCATGTTGCAGATTAGCTTAACATTGTGAAAACAAAAGAATTGGCGCGAAAGAATGAAGGGACTTAAATGACACTGGCGCCCAGATCTATTCAAGTCGTTGTGCCATCCACTGTCTTCGTCTCACGCCATTCCCGTTGTCTCACTGAATTCTTATTGTCTCACGGCACTCCCGTTGTCTCACTGCATTCTCACTGTCTCACGGCACTCCCGTTGTCACACTGCATTCTTATTGTCTCACGGCACTCCCGTTGTCTCACTCTAGGGTTCCGAAACCCGGTTGAAAACCTTGATATATATTCACTCTTCCACCAGTCCATCTTTCTGTTTCTCACATATACGCTGCTTGCTTTGCTGACCTACCAATATTAATATACATTCACTATTTGCTCTCCAGACATATTAACATTACAACATAAAATCAACACACATCTGTTCAAATCAGTGTATGTGTACATCTATTACACTTGCTGTCTTATCAAAATATTTACTGTTTGGTCTCCAGTCATACCAAAAACAACATAAAAAAAACCCAACATACATCTCAGTAATGCAGTCAATAAATATGACTATTACACCATTTTTCCAACGAAACGTATTTTAATTAGTTTTGTTAATTTAAATTCTTGAATTCATTTCTCCCCATTTTTTTTTGCCAAAAGTCCAAGAACAGCATGCAGGCAGCTCATCACTAAAACGTTTTGTCTCCAAAATTTAAGTACATGAATAATTAAAGCAGGTTAGCACCTGGCAATATAACAGCAGTCTGGATTCCAATCGCTGCATGATTAAGAGAATATGTGTATGTAGGGGGACAAAGGGACATAGAAGGACAAAGAAAGGGAGAGAAGATACAATCATGCAGATTACACACACACACACACACACACACACACACACACACACACACACACACAAAACATACACACACAAACATATATATACATAAAGAAGAAAAGACACAATAAAATGTATCAACGTTCTATTTAGTCAAAGAGAACTAAGGAACAAATCTCCTTTCCACATTTCAGATTCACGCTGATGCAGATGACTTAGGAAAGCAGAACTCTACAGCAAGCATTACTACCGGAAGTGCTGGTTTGCGCCTCGCTTGCTGCATCGTAGTGGCTACAGAAGAGCCACCAGGGATCTGGGTGTAATATTATTTACTGTATTTTTCATTAATTGGACCTTTTCCTCGTATCCGTACAATTGTGTGAACAAACATATGTAATTATGCATACATGGCCTACAGACACGGACACACACACACGCGCGCGCGCACAGAAGAAAAAGAAGGGGAGAGAGAAAAAAAAATGTAAAGGGTGACTCAGTATTGCTTCTGTTTAATTAACTTTAACCAATAGGATGTTTAAAATGAGATTTATTTTTTATTATTGCATTTTGATCAATTTATATTTTACTCTTGCCCCCTCCCCCCCTAGAACCAAGGGTCGCTGACCCACAAGTAATGTGCATTTTCTGCAGCAGGTAAAAGGAACATGTTTCATTGATGTCCTTTATGTTGTTGTTTGATTTTGTGAAATATAAAGTGTTAAATTCCTATCCTTCTTACCAGCTTAATTTTTGTTCGAAGATTATTAGCATAGGAAACTACTGCTTCTTTGGATTGTGTCCACATGAAAGCAAAAACATCTATGCTTCGAAATGCAATTAAGTTTACATGCCATGAAGTCAGACAAAAACGAACAACGTATTCGAAGAAAGAGTATTTCATTAGGCATTTTTTTTTTAACGAACTTTAAAAGAAAAAAACCCATGTTTCACGCCGACTTTATTAGTTCTTAAATTTCAAATGATGCCTTTGTTTTTCGATTTGTTTTGTGGAGGTATTTGTGCATAGACTACACATTACTGGAACTGATAATTTGTAAGATTTGATGAATAAATAGTTCTCTTTGTTCTGATTCTTGCGGAGTTAAATGCGTGCGACCAATACTGACTATTAGATATATAATGTTTGATAATAGTACATCCCTTTTTCACTGTTGATATTTTTGTACAAATAACTGTTTACTGCAACTATTATTTGTTTATAAAAATATACATTTATTTTTGTAATTTTGAAGAAAACAAACTGAAATTCCTAATGCTTTTTATCATCAGCAGCTTGCGTAGATGTATGTCATATGATGGTAATTATATTTAGTCATGAATTTATTTTTCGATTTAAAACAAATTTGTAGCAACCGAACTCATTATGTATCAAATGTCTTGTTTTCAATAATTCCCTTTTAAAAATTTTGATTTTCAATAAAAAGAAAAAAGCCAAAATAGCTGATGCATGTCGTTTCTTAATGTTATTATATATTGTCTTACTACTCTGTAACCTTCTTACCTTTCAGTGTTGCTGTGTTGCACTTGCATTGTTGTTTTAAAGATGTTTTAGTTGCACTCTTTACAGAAGCAGAAAATCAATATGCTTCCAGTCTCGACTTTTCAAATGTTTTCGTCAGAACACATTTCTACACCACAACAAGCCTAACAACGTTTTCGTCAGTACACATTTATGCACCACAACAAGCCTAACAACGTTTTCGTCAGAACACATTTCTACACCACAACAAGCCTAACAACGTTTTCGTCAGAACACATTTCTACACCACAACAAGCCTAACAACGTTTTCGTCAGAACACATTTCTACACCACAACAAGCCTAACAACGTTTTCGTCAGAACACATTTCTACACCACAACAAGCCTAACAACGTTTTCGTCAGAACACATTTCTACACCACAACAAGCCTAACAATGTTTTCGTACTATTTCATTTTTTTTTGCGTGGTATAGACAGGCACGCACACACAAAAAATAAGAAGAAAAGAATAAGCAGTCTTCGTACCATGTCAGTTTTATGAATGTGTCTCTTGAGACAGCTCTTCAAGCAGGATTGTCCAAACTTGCAAATTGCATTGATCCGTGAAGCCGAACAAATAGGTTCTAGACGTGATCCAGAAAGATAGTGAGTTTTATGATGTTTCTGCAAAAATGAAATCTCAAATAAATATTAAAATAAATAATAAAAAAATAATTATCTAAATAGGAATGATAATTAGAGCTTGCACTACAGTAAAATAATTACGGTATAGTCAGGAAAGAAAGACTAAAAGAGAGATAGATTTATAGAGAGAAAATAGAAATGAATGACAGAAAATGAGAAAGGGAAATGAAACACAATTCAAAGAACGAAAGAAAGGTGGAAGGAAGGAAGGGAGGGAGGAAGGAAGGAAGGAATTGAACAAATCGATTAGGAAGCGACGATTTGACGGCTATACACTTAACTTTAATATATATATATAATTAATTTAAAAACTGCTCTGCATTGCAATACAATTAAGCTGCATTGCAATAAAATAAAATTCATTGCATGGCAATAGAAATAAATTATGCTGCATTGCAATGCAATTAAATTAAGCTGCACTGCTTCATCTACACGTGATGTAATTACAAGTTAAAGGGAAATAAAAAGTGTTAATTCTATTTTTCTTTTTCGATGATTTGAAGATAGTACTGCATAAATAGTTATAATTAATTTTTTTTTCTCGATTTCACATATCCACGACCCTTT
The DNA here is from genome assembly GCA_028829895.1 of Sinotaia quadrata. NCBI lineage: Eukaryota > Metazoa > Mollusca > Gastropoda > Architaenioglossa > Viviparidae > Sinotaia > Sinotaia quadrata. The sequence continues at coordinate 18,839,815 of CM054178.1, read as the reverse complement.
GGCTTGTAGCTGGCAGAAACAATACATATTAATCTCATTGATGAGTGCAATAACTGGAATGAGAACAGGCTTGTCTAACGGCAGAAAATCAGAAAATAGTTATTTCCCTTTGGTCTCCTAGTTTTCCATTTATTACGATGTTAATGGGCCATGATGATACTGGGATAACATTAAAATAATAATATCACTTGAAATATGTTACAATATGTTTCACAGGACAAAATGCTGGCTTTCTGAATACCAGAAATGAAGAATATTGATAATATAATATTTATCCTCAGCTTGGACATCATTGCATCTCTTTTAAAATATTTTTTTCTATTTTTAGAAAGAAAAGTAATTTGTTATTAGCAGTTTTTTTCTCTCCAATTTCGAGTCACTCTGACTTAGTTTGATGTCACATTGTTGACTATCCCGTGCTTTCCTAATCTTGTGTGAGTACACTGACACTGACATTTTCATATTAGTTGCTGGAACAGACAACTCTTCTTCTCAAGCCCAGATCATCTCAAAACATTTTCATAATCACGAGTAACCATATCTGATAAGTTCTGTACAAGTTATTAGCCAGTGAAAACTGTTTTCAGCAAGAAAAGTTATTTTCCAGAGTACGAAACGTTTTCAATATAATCCACGCTAAAGTTCATATTAGTGACAGCAGAACGGGTGAAGATCAGTTTTGCATTGTTTTTCAGCTTGCTCGCATGTTTTCAATGTTCTGATGTTTGACTTATAGCAATTTGAGTATTTGTTTATTTTTAACCTTTCACAGATTTGACCTTTTTCTAAATCCGAATATATGTGCAATTATCATGTACTAAGGAGAATATACATAGAAATCGTGTTTATTCTTTATCCTCACGTCTTCTACTCAATGCCAGAATAAGTAGGTTTTGTGACAAAGATTCAAATGGAAATATCTCATAGTTCAGTGCGTAATGGTAAAAGTGCCATTGAACATATATCACTTTACTTCCAATAATATACAAGGTTTTTGAAGCAAAGAAACACAAGGGAATAAATGGATTTTGTGTAAAAGAAACCAAGGAACAGCATGGGTTTTATGGCAAAAATACTTTAGGACCAACATGAATTTTGTGCAAAAGTACCAAAGTACTGCATAGATTTTGTGCAAAAAATACCAAAGAAACAACATGGATTTAGTGGCAAAAGTACCAAAAGGAACACTAAAGATGTTCATGGCAAAGAAATCTCAAGAGCACACGGAAGATACAGGCCAGAATACCAATGAGTAAAGGTTCTAATGAACACGCAATAATTTGATTGGCAAAGGTTTCAATGAACATACGAGAATTTTAATTACAAATATTCCAAATGAGTAAGCAAGAATTTTAATGGCAAAGGTTTAAATGATCAGGCAAAAAAGGGGTTTAATGGCAAAGATGCGGATCTCAAATTGGTCAACCAGAAATCCTGCTTATAGCTGACACAAAACACTAACAAATGTATGCATTCCATCTCTTTAAGATCAAAGACACGTTTCGATCACGTGCCAAACCTAACAACAAATTTTGAACTGAATTATGGGAATGTAAACTGTCTTGCTAATCTTGGCACATAGCATGTGTACATAACAACAAGCAGGCATCTAATGTGCTATGATATATGGCCGCGGTATATATATATGTTGACTTAAGACAATTTTTCATCTGTCAAAACTGAATCATTATTATGTTAAGTTACATACAAGACAAAATTATAATAGATGCCACAGACATCTGTGATTGGCACCTTTATAGAACATCTGCCTGTTGGACGACACGCGCCGTCGACTTACACACTACATAGAATTCCTATGTGAGTTCCTGTCGGGGAAGGAGAAGAGTGCAGGGTGGCATGATTGATGAAAATAGGACTGTTTCTGTCGGGGAAGGAGGGAGAGGGGGATGGGAGGTGGCATGATTTGTGTCAAGAGGCCCAGAGTAGGCGCAGGGTTTTTTAGACACCAAGCTATATATTTATACTGTTATCTCTGTCAGGTGTGTATTTACACTAAATTCTCCCAAAGAACTTTATCGCCACTCAGCGCACTCTCTGTGAGCTTAGGTGTTGGTTAAAGATCGATCAAATCAAACTCCCGGTGACCAAGACCGGGTTCGAACTTCAAACCTTCTACATGCTAGACTAGAATTACTTTAAAATAAATAAAAGCGTTTATTTTGATGACTTTGGTCAACCAATACTCGTAATTTACGGGCAAAACAGCGATGAACGTTTTATTATTTTCAAGGAAATTGCGGGCGGACTGCCAGCAGTTTATATCAAGGTCAACCAAATAAAAAAAGAACACCAGTAACAACGAAACTTAATAACTTCGAAAAGTTTCTACAGCAATGGTTCCCAAACTTTCTTGGTTCATGGCACCCGTGGTGCATCAGGATTTTTTCAAAAATGCCTAAAGTCAGGAAACAGTTCTGTTTCCCTCGAATATTTGAAATACCCATACGGCGCTCCTGTGAGTTAGCCGCTGTGCCCCAAGAGTGCCGCGCTCACTTTGGGAAATACTGTTATATAGTAAAATTTAAAAAAATGTTGACACAGATACTGCTGTTTTTCTTTATGTGTTTGTCTTGAGTTTAGCGTGTTTGGGGCGTTTGACAAATTTACTGAAAAACAGAAGATAGAATAAGCGCTTCAGACTTACAGTTTTGAGGATGAAAGCAAACACACAATTAATGATGCACATTGGTTTACGATACGAGTTTTAATATTTTTCATTGAGAAAACATTTTAACAGTTTTGACAGTCGCAACCTGAAGGAGATTGGCATTGCAAACAGATGTGGGGTATAATTTCACGAATAGATTAATCTTGCTTTAGTTTATGCAGAGGACGCAAGTTTTTTTTTTTAAAAAAACAATGACATGTTTATGTCCACAATAACAAATATAATCGCGTTTCTTTTAGTTCGAATTCAATACTTTTGTTTCTTAAAATAAAGGAACAATAATGTGACAGAATAGAATTCAATGTAAATTCATCATCTCAGTTCGAATTCAATACTTTTGTTTCTTAAAATAAAGGAACAAATATGTGACAGAATAGAATTCAATGTAAATTCATCATCTCAGTTCGAATTCGGAGGGCAACATTGTGCAATATTTCTAATATAAATATCTAATACTGCGAGTGCATGACCTAAATAAATAAACGGAATATAAATAAATGAACACGTTGCTGTTAAAGCAAGTTTGTCAGAGTTATCTCTCTTGTGAATGTGGTATAATGTAATGCAACATAACTACTGTGAAATTTGACGAATGCAAATATCACACTAATGATTTATGTATCACTCAGGTAAAAACTTCTAAGCAGTTTGAAACGCCTGAGAAGTTTTAAAACTTAGTCGTATTGAGTGACCTTTTAGTTTTATATTGCCATGGCAACTCGTTTACCTACACTGTAATAAGTGTGTTGAGATGAATACTTTTTCTTTATACCTCAGAGGAGCCAATTTTAAAAATAATTTTTCTTTGAATGTCCGACTCGGCAGGCACAATATGCCAATTGGAAGCTGTCAAACGGTCCAGCAGATGCTTCCCCTATTTTAGCTTTTCAGCAAAAAAGTAGAATTTAAAATGTCATCTAGCTGATTCTGGTTATTCTGAGCAAAGAGAAAAGGAGTCATTTAGACAGTATTCTCGATACATACACAACTTGAGGAGAAATAAAAAAAAGGGAGATCATTCACGTCGCACAACGTAAGCAGACACATTCATTTTAATTCTTGACGCTAGCCAGAAATCAGAGGCGACGGAGTTTCAAGAAACATTAGCACCTCGTTTGGATATTATTCTATTGAATCTGAACTCTTTGCACGAAAACTTCAAGGGCAACCAATGGCCTTTAAAAAAAATTTAATTCGAGTCATACGCTGACCTTCGCAGAACGAATGCAATCATGAAAATACGCTGTTTGCAGCATGTATATATAATATATATATATATATAAAAGACGCTGTTTGCAGCATATATATATATATAACTTTATGACGTCATTCACAATAGTAGCTCTGCTTTGCATGCAGAATATTAAGCTGAAAGAAAGAAAGCAGATCATTCAAATAAAATTTAATTCAACATTTATATTAAGTAGCAACAGGGTTTTTAAAACACCTCTACTCCAAATCAATAAAAGTTAGCGAATATTAATTCCAATTCCAAAGAAATGTCATTGTTAGGAATCATTTATAACACAAGACAATAGTCATCTCATGAATTCAAATATTCAACAGTTTATCATCTTTGTCTCCAATAAATGGTTTTACTTCACCATCCAATTACATTTAAACAAAATAATTACTTCCAAATAATAATTTAATTTAGCAATAAACTTTGCGGATATATACAGAATATAGAGCTTCATAATACATACACACTAAAATTTCCATTTACAAATAGAACCATTGCTAATTCCACACATCTCTGAGCAGAAATTTACATTAACGTTCATGCTTACAAATTATCATCACTGAGAAATAAGATCTCTAACATTCTAGATTATATAATATTTAAATCATTCTTGTAAAATCAAAATAAATATACTGACAATTTCCTCAATCAGACTAGGACTTCTTGCATTTACAAAATGACATTTCCAATACCTTGGTGTAGCATGAATGATTTATCTTGGTGTAACATGAATGATTTGTCTTGGTGTAGCATGAATGATTTATCTTGGTGTAACATGAATGATTTATCTTGGTGTAGCATGAATGATTTATCTTGGTGTAACATGAATTATTTATCTTGGTGTAGCATGAATGATTTATCTTGGTGTAGCACGAATGATTTATCTTGGTGGTCATTTCATCCCAAAATTTTCCTGTGTTATGAGCAGAACTAAAATGCCCATATATGGTTATGGCATGTCTGGGCGACTTGAGCTATCTCTTTACAAACCATCCCTTGCTACATCGTACTTCACTAGTCAAGCCTAACGGTTACTAAATGACTTAACATAATCCTCTTGCGTTGAGTAGGGTATGATGTGGGTGAATATTCAATTAACCAAATAATAGTTCAGCTGGAAGTCAACAACAAATTATATGCAACATAATTTTCTTCTTAGGTTATACCTGGATTAAAGGAACAAAATATACCTTTTGATTGGATAAAGTTAAAAATTTTGCATTCGCTTGTGGGAATCATTGAGATATTTTAAATTACAAATTAGAAACTTTTATTTATTATAATCTGTCTAATTCTCTTTGTTTTCAGACATCCAGACCTAAATACGTAAACACGTTGATCCATAATTAAAAAAATGTTTCATTGTTTTGACTTTCTTTTGTTCCCTTCTTTCATCATCTTGCTATTAGGTTTGAAGTTAAGAAATTGTGACGATAGGAAGGTGTTGATAATTTGTGCACGTCTCAATATTATTGCTATGGTGTCACCAACATTTTCCCAGATAAGTGGATGGAAAGTGTGACATGAGTGTGCGAAATTAAATTTAGGATTGCACACTCTCTAAACCATTTATTTATGCTGGATCAATGAACTATGAATTACAGTGATCAATGATGACAGACAGAGTATTCAACGTTATTAGAGTATTATACCTACATCTATGTTTGAAATAGTCACAATCCTTTGTTGAAAGTTTAATTGTTTCTTTCTCACATATATGATAGAGTAGCGTGACGTATTTGTTGTGAACTTTAATGATGCTATAATTATATCTGTTTTCCCTTATTTATTTATTTCTATCTATTTTCTCAGTCCATTCGTGAGTGGGGGCCGTGAGTATATAGATCGGCGCCGTTACCCAAATTATGCATAACAGTTACATTCACAATAGTCCATATATTGCACTTGCACTTTATAGATGTATTGTATGCTTAGCTATAAAAATTTGATATAGTACATCATTATAAGATCACCCCAAAGTACATCGCGTTTACTACAAGAAAATATAAAAAAAAAACTAAAATCTAATTTAATAGATATATTTTGTTATCATTTTATGTAATAAAAACTCATTTACACTAATCAAATGATTCTATTTTACCTAAAATGATGTATTGAATACGCTTTTCTACATTTAGAAAGAGTATTTAATAAAAACAAAACCCTGCTAATAAACCTCTCTCTGTTGTATGGAAGGACTTTAATAAATTTTAAAGCCCTGAGAAGAAATAACAGACTTTGGTGAATTTTTTGTTTTTATTGCTAAACATATGGTTGTTTTGTGGATCTTTACAATTTGCTCTCAATCAGAATGTCATTATACAGATGAAAACTAGTACTTTGTCAACACAAACCAAAGACCTTATATCAGAAAATGTTCGCTCTAGCACTGATAATTATATATAAAGGAATAAGGAAATTTTAATTGTTGTGTGCTTTATTTCTTTAAACAATAAAACAAGTGCAGTTATACAGTACGGTTGATAAATAAATGCTGAACTAAACATTTACAGAAAATGAATTAATGCTGGCAACGTCTCAACGGTCCTACAATGTATCTTTATACAATAAAGTCAAAAGAAATAATTACTATACTATGTTATTAGACTATATATTTCCACGTGATTTTAATTTTGATGCTCAGAAGCAAATTCATTAGTTTACACTGTCTAGATAGTCGTTCAACAAGGGAAAGTCTCATTGGAAATGTTTGTGAATTGTACGTTGTATTCAGAAGTTTGCAATGCTGATTTCATTACAAATGTATTAGAATGTCAAACCAATACCATAGCTAGTACAAAGTTCACTCACGTTCAGAAAGAAATGATCAATGGCAATGTGCACTCGATACAAAAAAATAGGCCCTTACCCTATACTACTACTAAAGGCACAATGACACCCCTAGCGACTATAAAATAGGCCTACACCCTGTACTACTAAAGGCACACTGACACTCTTAGCGACTATAAAATAGGCCTACACCCTATACTACTAACGGCACACGGACACTTCTAGCTACTATAAAATAGACCTACATCATGTACTACTAAAGACACGTGGACACTTCTAGCTACTATAAAATAAGCCTACCCGCAGTACTACTAAGAGCACACTGACACACCTAACTAATATGAAATTGAACTGCACCCTACTACTAAGAACACACTGACACATCTAGTGAAATAGGCCAACACCCAATACTAGTAATGGAACACGCTAGTCCTAGCAAAACAAATAGATATATTCAGTGCTGGAAACTGCACGATGATAAGCCTAGCTATTTTAAAGTAGGCCAATAGGCAACATTGTCAAGTGAACGTTCTTAAGCATAGCTATTTTAAAGTAGGCCAATAGGCAACATTAACAAGTGAACGTACTTAAGCCTAGCTATTTTAAAGTAGGCCAATAGGCAACATTGACAAGTAAACGTTCTTAAGCCTAGCTATTTTAAAGTAGGCCAATAGGCAACATTGTCAAGTGAACGTTCTTAAGCATAGCTATTTTAAAGTAGGCCAATAGGCAACATTAACAAGTGAACGTTCTTAAGCCTAGCTATTTTAAAGTAGGCCAATAGGCAACATTGACAAGTAAACGTTCTTAAGCCTAGCTATTTTAAAGTAGGCCAATAGGCAACATTGACAAGTAAACGTTCTTAAGCCTAGCTATTTTAAAGTAGGCCAATAGGCAACATTAACAAGTGAACGTTCTTAAGCCTAGGAAGTATTCGTATAAGTACAACATTCAGTGCTGACGAAATAATATCCGTTCACACGCCTATCTAATCTAAAATACACCGAGGGCCAAGGATAAAACAGTAGGTCTTCTTTGTAATAGAGCACTAGATACATAAGTCTATGTATCTCGAAAAATGGGAGGCCGAGGTCTCAAGAAAATCAAACATGTCATTGAAAGAGAAGTCATTGGTCTTGTGAACTACATCTGGAATAACAACAAAGAGGATCCACTGAAGCAGTAAAGATGAGTTGACTATTCCAACCCACATTAACAGCCAAAAAAACATGGAAAAAAACAACGAAGCAAGCAATAGCATATACAAGGAGCTCCCTTTAATTGCACAGAATGTGTGGCAAACATGGTGGTTTTGTCACCATTCATGTTCACCTGTGCAATAGTGAAAGTAACTTGAAGCTTTCCACCAGTTACTCTGGATAATCTTTGAAAATGTTGAAGACAAAGTCCTCACTAAGAATAATGACCAGACATAAAAACATGAGACAGAAGAAAGACATGCTTTCCAAAGATACTCTACTATACAAAAGTAGAAACAACAAAAAAGTGATAAATCAGATAACAACTACCCCGACCAGAGAGGTGGGATCTAACACAAAAAATAAGACAAAAAGCAGAAAGAAAAAATGCCCCCCCAACCCACAATTAAAAAATATACAGACGAAAGAAAAAGTCGTGGAAATAGAACAAAATTGGGATATGAACGCAGACACACCAACTGAAATCGAGGCCGCCCTAAATGAGTATGCAAGGGTGCTTGAGGCTCATCCTCTCTCACCCTTGCCAGAGACTCCAACAAAAATCAACACCGGCAATGTCATCAACAACAACATAAGTACAGTCAACTACAACACCGGGTGGACAGAAAAGACAGCGCCCAACACAGCATGCAAGGAAAACAGCAGCAACAACAACATAAGTACAGTCAACAACAACACCGGGTGGACAGAAAAGACAGCGCCCAACACAGCATGCAAGGAAAACAGCAGCAACAACAACATAAGTACAGTCAACAACAACACCGGGTGGACAGAAAAGACAGCGCCCAACACAGCATGCAAGGAAAACAGCAGCAACAACAACATAAGTACAGTCAACAACAACACCGGGTGGACAGAAAAGACAGCGCCCAACACAGCATGCAAGGAAAACAGCAGCAACAACAACATAAGTACAGTCAACAACAACACCGGGTGGACAGAAAAGACAGCGCCCAACACAGCATGCAAGGAAAACAGAAGCAACAACAAGAACGCCATCACAAAGTGAAACAGAAATAAATATTACAATACGATACATAAACCGAGTAATTATAGTTCATTAATACACATATTTGTACACATACACATGCACATTCTTGAGTTCTTAAATACTAAATTTGATAATTTAATACTGCTATACTAATGTAATTTACAGCATACTTAGTTATGCAGGTCGGGTGTACTTTCTTTGTGACAACATTCGATAATAAAAAACAATACGTTGCAATTAGCAGTCTATGTCCACTAAAATACATAAACAAGGTTGCGATGTGTTTACTATCAATTAATTAAAAATAGAATAGGTCCCTAACTATTTGAATCATGCTGCTCGTTATCCATGCGAAAACTGATGATAGTAAGAAAAATAGAAGTACACAAATATACACGCATGCACACTTACAAACACAGGTATTACAAAATAAAAATAAATAAATGTTAAGTGAAAAATAAAACGAAGATTGATATGTTATTTTAAAACAGATATTGCATCAAAAGTTGAAGAGTGCTTACCCAACAAGCATATATGAAATAGAGAAACAAATAAGTGCATTTAATTAGTCAATTATGGACAAGTTTATGAATATTGAATTGGAGGCTATGGAAATATACATTACTGATCTTGGTAATATCTGTATACACAATCCAACTGACAAAGAAAACTAGTTGAAAAATCACCGCTTCTTAATCCAAAACACGTTTCCTGGCCAGGTTAAATAGGATCCTGGTGCCAAGGATGCATTCCTATAAGGATAGGCATATGGCCAGAACCCTCTGCTGGCGAAAAAGTCGATAATGTAAGCACCACTGAAGTTCTCTTTGTAATAGGCCCATTCCATGAAAATGTACGGCACATCGACCGTTGCAAAAAAGCGTAAGGCACAATGCAGGGCCTTCGCCTCGGAGCCTTCGATGTCCATTTTGATGAACACCCGGCCAGTTCGCACGTGTGTGATGAGGTCGTCCAGGCAAATGGCTGACACTGGCGGCCTCTGATTGATGTTCGAGTTTTTGACGTCCTGCATAATGAACGAACCGCCTTTGTTTTTGGAATCGACCACCAAGTGGACCAACCCGCGCACGTCAGACAGTGCATTGTAGAGCAGCGTCACGTTGTCGGCGAGGTGGTTCATGCGGAGGGAGGTAGCGAGTAGCTGCAGACTCTCTTGCATGGCGTCCACGGCTAGCACCTGATAACCCAGTTTAGCAAATGATAGTGTGAAGACACCGATGTTGCTCCCTAGATCCAACATGCTGAGTGAAGTGTCGTCCTGGGAGAGTGCTTTGTGAAGATTGGTGGGACCACTCTTCCTGCCATCGAGCGTTCTCTTAAGCCTTTCCCGCTCATCTTTCTTAAAGAGGAAGACGATGATTTCTATCACTTCGAACTCCCACTCATTATTCTTTTGGACGGAGTGTGACACCCAGATATCTACCTTGGGATCATAGGTGCACAGGGTGACGTTATCACTGTTTGGTACTTTAAGCGTGGCACTGAAGTTGCAATCTCGAAGTTCTGGCTGGAAAATCGTGACATTAGAGTTATAGGTCGATTCGTCGAAGTTGTATGGAACAGTTCTTTTTACAATGTCAGGCGTGCTGTTAAGATATAGTACGTACGTCAACACGCTGAGATAGCATGCGTTTACGAGAAGTAACAAACACGTTCGACCTCTGAACACACCTGTGAGCTTGTGCACAGACATGATTCAGGACGGTGATCGATTTTTATCGCAGAGTTTAGAGTTGTGTTTCCTTGGTTAAAAGTGTTATCACGAATCTGTATGGTAGCCCGAATAGTTCCTGTTCAAATAAAAAAAATAATGATGATGATAACAATAATAATAACAAAACAACAACAATAATAATAATAACAAAAACATTATCAACAACAACAACAATAATAATGATGATGATGATGATGAAATGTCAGAAACAACAACAACAACTACTACTATCATTAAAGATCCATCACCAACAGTAATAATATAGTAAATGAGAAGAACCTTTTTCAATATTAATGAAAATGTATTGATTGCTTTTCATCATATTATTATTTATTTTGTGTAAACTCTTTCATTGGGCAATGAAACAGTGCAGAGACAATCATCAATCTGAAGAGATTGTCTAGCAATTGCACAACAGTCGGCCTGCATTATAAATTTAAGAGAGAACACCATATTACTCTTTGTACATTTAGTCTATTGCAAAATCATTTATGAAATAATAATAGGCTTCAAGAAGCAAGTTCGCCGGATATTTTTCTTAAGCAGTACGTTTAACAACAATAATATCTAATAGATTACTGGTTCTTAACTTCTACCGTTATCGTCATAATTATCTGTGTGATCAGAATTAATCATAGTCGCCATCAGGTACAACCTTTTCCTCCTCCTCCTCATCATTACCTTCACCATCATGAAAGAAAATGTTGGACCCGTAGCTGAAAAATGTGCGACGTTAACTGTATGTCCATGTTTGATCTGGACAAGAATCTGTATGGAGACCATTTGTTTCTCTATTCCCAAGAACAACCTGAATATGGACACGAATTTGTATGGTGACCATTTGTTTCCTTATTCGCATGAACAGCCTGAATATGGACACGAATTTGTATGGAGACCATTTGTTTCCTTATTCGCACGAACAGCCTGAATATGGTTGCGAGACTGAATACAAAGGCAAAGAAATATTTTTGGAAAAGATGGAAACCCATTTACTGAACAATATCTAACTGCATCTCAATATTCCCAAAGAGATTTTTGTAGAGGATTGATTGGCAACTGCTAATCTGAAACAGGCCTATTCTTGGTTCATTATTTTCTTTGCAGTGAGTTTATATCTGATGCCCCTTTACTGAAAATGTTCCTGTTTCTTTTATACCCCCATTCGTCAACTGATAAAGAAAAATTAAAAGTCACTGTATATTAGAAAAGCAAGTGATTTTAATCCATATCGGGAATATCAAACTGTTCACAGACCAAGCAATTCCATTTCGTTTTTACATCTGCGACTACACTGTTCAGATAATACTTTTGCAATTCAATACTTTGAAACGAAACATTTTATCTAGATTAAGTCTTATCTGTAAAATATCGTTATCAGAGCTCTTAAGAAACCAAAAAATATCACTTTTCGACAAACAACATTGCCGTCTAAACCTCGACTATCAAAACGCACTTCGACTGCCATTTATCGTCCTCACCACTTTCTATCTACTTAGGTCTAACCACAACAGTTTTAAAAAAATCCATTTTGATGGCATTTATAAATAAATTACAGAACTTGATGCGCGATGAAATCTTTGGCAATACCATCTACACCAGTCAATAGATCGTGCAACTCTTGAAAATTACGTCTGTCCTTTGCCGGTAAAAAACCTGAATAGCGCGAAGGGAAGCCATTCATTCGAACAGCTATTAATATAGCGCAGGGTGTTTTACTGAAGATATTAAAATGTATCACAGCCTACAGTGGTGTTCATGGTCGTAAACTTAGCTTTCACTGCCGTTCTTGGACATGAAAGCCTATAGTGGCGTTCCTGGACGTGAAACTTACAGTGGAGTTCCTGGACGTGACAGCTTACAGTGGAATTCCTGGACGTGACAGCTTAGAGTGGTGTTCCTGGACGTGACAGCTTATAGTGGCATTCCTAGACGTGACAGCTTAAAGTGGAGTTCCTGCACGTGACAGCTTACAGTGGCATTCCTGGACGTGACAGCTTACAGTGGAGTTCCTGGACGTGACAGCTTACAGTAGAGTTCCTGGATGTGACAGCTTACAGTAGAGTTCCTGGACGTGACAGCTTCCAGTGGCGTTCCTGAACGTGACGACTTGACCTTGCATACATGTCACGATCTGAGTGCTCAATTCGTGTACACAGATTGCTTACTTGACAGCGTGATTGATATTTAACCCGTCGTCCATATCCAACGTTCGCTGATTTCAGTGGACTGTGAACGTCAAAACACTTTTGGTGGAGGATGTGGTGGTGGTGGCTGCTTTAGCTTCCTCTCCAGTAAACGCGTGGGGCCTTTCGTCTTAGGAGTTCTCGGCCCTGATATGTGATATAAGGGGACTTGGTTCACTCGCGAAATTCCTTGGTCCCGACCCCATCATGCGGACCGCACAATATCGGAAGCCGCACAAGTGTGGCGTTATCAGAAAGATCTTTTACACGCATAACTAGCCGATAATATAACCCGAATAGGTTGAAAATAAGATTACCGGTTTTTCTTCTATCAGACTTTTAAAATTTCCTCCTGTTTCATGCTTTATATTTAATGTTTTTGCTTTGAATTTTATAATTAAGTGATATAAAGTGGTATGAATGCTGTATAATAACAAGTAAAATCTGTATTAAAATAAATATGAGACTCTGAATTCAGCTGAACGAAATAATTTAGTCTGTTCATTAAATATATTTCATAGATACAGTTGGTTAGCTGATTCATTTAATCGTTTCCAGCCCAGAAATACTTCTGAGAGAAAAGGAATACAAGAATCGACTGGGCGTCAATTCTTCCTTGCTATGGGTATGTAGTAAATCCATGTCAATTCCCCTTTGTTACTTTGTTTCAGTTTGTCACAAAACGGGTGGGGCTGGCTATGAGCCGGGTACGAAACTGATGTTTAGAGATGCAAGGGGTGAGGCCTATTTTTGGCCCACTCCGGTGCATAGTCCAACAAAAGCCCGTGTGACATGTACCAGTACAAATTCTTTCGCCCCTCTCAAAGTCTAAGAATAACAAGAGAGTTGAAAGATGGTTAAATCAGGTTATTTATTTCCCGATTTAAAGGGGGCACTACTCTTTCGCACAGTGATTAGTCATACATTCAACTTTCCAATGTCATACACTTTGTGGGAAATAAGGGGAGATGAAAATGACAATAATCCAAAAATGTCAAATAAAATTTAATCATATCATCAGCAATTCGTATACAAAATAGGCCTACATTAGCCATCATATTAAATTCACATTGTATAACAAATACTCAAAAATAGCAGTGAATTTCTACTCACAAAAATGATAGTAATAATAATAAATTTCTGATCGATCAAAAAGTACAATTCTATGTTCCTATCAACCTCTTGCCCGTCACGTTAAAAAGTTACGTTAAGCATCACCATGGCAGGTTGTTTTGCCGCTCAGCGATAATTGGATGGGTTAGTATACAAAAAGATAAAAAGTGACTCTAACTCTCAATGGATTTTGAAAATGTAAAGTGTAACATATGCTAAACATACTGAAAAATTTTAAATTATTACTTTTTTAAAAATTAAAAATTTTAAATTTAATAAAAAATCCCCTTACCTTTCGTTGATCTTGAATAGCGAGTCTCAGTGTCTGAATCTATTACTCACGATGATGCAAATGTTTATAAAGATTGTTATAAAAATCGACCTGACACCTCCAGGCAGTTAATTTTATAAAGTCTAAGTGATTTCGGGTGTTTCAGCAGTAGTTTGGATGAATATCCTGGGTACCGCCTTATCAAAGATCTCTCACACTATGTTAGATCAAACTAGATCAAAAGTTTGAAACACAGAGCGTCAAACAAGCAACCACCGAGTACTGTTACAGGGCATTGAAAGCTTCAAAATCGAAGAAAACAAATCTTATCCTGTTGTTGATTTGATGCAAAAGTATACTTTTTTCCTGCATAAGATTTTTCTAAATGAAAATTATTTCCTCATGCCGAAAATAGTCCAAATGTATATATTTTTACAGTTCATGTCAAAAGTACTTGTTGAATATATTATACATGATAGGGAAAGGAATGATGAAATAAAATAACTGATATTTATTTGTTAGAAAATGTGTTTGTTACAATTATATATAATAAAACTGTGAAATAAATAAATTTTAATTATAACACTTGTTGCAAATCATGGCACAAAATAGCCAGACTAGCAAATAACAAAGGAGATGTGATGTGAAGATTCATAATTGAATTAGAATTAGCATAGGAGTCCACTGTGCATTTTCTGTAAGAATTCCAGTTACAATTTCATTGAATATAGTTTACACATCCAACTGAAGTAAAAAAAAAACAAAAAAACACCACCACACTTTTTTTTCCAAAACACAGGAGTCCAATGCACATTCTTTCTTAACAATTGCAGTGAAACTTCCATTGAATATAGTTTACACATCCAACTGAAGTAATGAATCATTGTTTGTTTTCCATATATCCCAACACAGGAGTAAAATGCACATTTTATTTTAACTATTCCAGTGAAAATTCCATTGAATATAGTTTACACTTCCAAGTGAAGTAAAGAAACACTGTTTTCCATATATCAAACAGGAGTCCACACTTTGAAAACAATTTCAGTGAATAGAAAGAAACTTTTCTTCCAAAATGTCCATTTGCTTGGTAAGATTAGTAGTAGATATAATTAAATCTGAATAATAAAATGTAAGCCACAGACTGGTTGAAACCAGTAGATCACAAATCCAGGTGCAGAACATTTTGTAATAGATCATTATCAGTAAAATTTAGAAATGTTGTATTATTTTGATAAAATCTGTTTGGTACAATGACTACTAAGATAAATTGTCAGGCAAGAATAAAAGTACTGAATGTGTGTTCCATTTCCTCATGAGTAAAAGAAAACACAATGAAGAAGTATGAAATAATGTAAATACACTGACGAAGACATAATGCATGTAAAAGAAAATGTAAATGAGCAATAAATACATTTAAAATATGATGTTGCTCAATTATATGTGTTGTAAAGTATGAAAATAAATGTTCAAACAAACTGCTGATGAAATACATAGAAGAAAATAACCAAGAATCAATGTGATTTTCTGAATTCTGTCTCTGGTCACGCACGCTATTGTCTGAGAAATGTAAGCAACTCAGCAGCAAACAAAATCTACGGCTAGATATAACTTTATGAAAAAAAATTATGAACGTAAATTTGATCATTAGAAAAATAATGATCAATAATAGATTTCCAATCTATCCTTTGAAAATTATAAGCCTCACAACTTGATAAATTCCGCTTACAAAGTACCAAACCACTGATCGATTCGAGATTTCTCAGTATTTTCTGGATCTATCAGTAATGCAGCAGCGTATATGTATTCGTATACTCGACAATTTGTTGTACTATATTATCAGGAAAAGATTGTTGAAAAATATCGAATTATGTACAATCTTTTGCCAGTGGGATTTGCACTTCGCTGTTACCAGCAAAAGCATGCGGTGTTGTGTTCCAAATCAAACGCCTGACGCCACGCCATTTTCATTTTTGATTTGGACAGACTGTAACATCTCTGATATAAATTTGTAGTAAATCCCTAGTAATCAGAAATATTAATCTTCTGAGAAATAAATAGAATTATTAGCCTCATCAATATCAGTCAGCAGTTGAATGACAGCCAGTAAATGAAGCTGAATGCACGTTTCGATGAAGACGCCATAAGTTGTCTCAATGAATGAAGGCAACAGAAAAAAAAAATTTAAAATAAATTTTAAAAAAACGCTTTTAGATCAAATGAACAGTCTAATTCTAACTGTCCAATTATAGAAGAGATAACATGTGCCTGCTAAGGGAAATACACACTTGTTTGACCCCGGTTAGCTTTGTTGACAGACTAAGAAAATGCGTGCGTTGTTAAATGACGCCGGCGTCACTGTACCATAGTGATGCATTTACGTTTTGTGACGCTAAGGGCACTGTGCCAGTCAACAGGTTTTAATAGTTCTAGGTGTGCTAAGCTTTTAAATGTTCTCATTTCTATCAGTTCTAAGTGCGTTTTTTGCCTTCTAATTTTATTAACTACTCACAGTACTGTCAAAGTTCGATGGTCGGTGACATAATCTCACGTGTCACTAATAAGGGATGTTTTGAAGAGTTGACGTCATTCATGGAGATGTTTTGGAGAGAAGATGGTGCATCGTAGCCTGGCTCATATTCATAAGATGCTAGTGAAGATGACGTAATCTGACGCGTCACTCACAAGGGATGCTTGAGAAGATATGATGATAGATGGCGCCTCGTAGCGTCGTTCATAAGAATGCTCTGAAGAGGTGAGGTGACTTTCACTGTTGTGTCACTCAAAGGTGCTCCGAAGGGAAGATGACGCGTCGCTGCACTTGGATGCTTAGTTGAGCAGATATAGACGCCTCCTAGCGTCTTGGTAGGTGAAGACTCTGCAGAATCTAGGCACCACTCAGATTATCGTAATCTGATATTTAGTTGACTGCTGTCAACCTCGATAATTATCGTTGTTTCCCGGTTGTCATGGCAACAGACATCCCAACGACGTTTGGCATTATCGGATGATTCTTCTAGTGAATTGTGTCATCGCATCCTATTGAGTGTAGTAATTCGGGTCGTTCCCACGAAAACTAGCCCCTCAACTGCGGAATAGAATATTCAGATGTAGCTCAGACAGGGGAGAACAAAAATGGCCTCTCGTATCATTAACGTATGCAACCCCGTTGCATACTTGAGCTGTCTAGAAGATTGAACTTACTCACTTGCAGGTAGTCATTAAGCAAATTACCTCAATGCTTAAAGCAAGGCGGTAGACGAGATGAAAGATGGGTGGAGAGAGATATTTCCAGCTCTCCTCAGTAAATCTCCGTATACGTAATGAGACTTTACCACATCATTGAAGATAACCGCTTCGAATATGTTTCCCCATGTTCATCAAACAAATAGAGACTCTTCTTTCTTCCTTCTAGCAAAAAGACTGCATTCTTGGACAAAGTTGCTGTTACAAAAGCTTGATGTTACATGGAGAGAAATGCTTCTTTGTCCAATGGCCACACTGTTTGATATGAGGTCATAACAGCGGCTATGTTTCTCAAAGTTTTCCCATTTTTCTCTCAGGTGTTAATTTCCTCTCTGGTGTTATTGCTCTCCCTCTCGGTGGTATTTCTCTCCCAAATTTATTTGATTTGATTGAGTGTAGGGGACGCTTCCGGCTTCCGCCGCTTTCGCGCTGGCTCCTAGATTTAGGTTGGTTGGTTGTGTGTGGGGCGCTTCCTGCTTCCGCCGCTTTCGCGCTTGGGGAGGGGGAGTGGGGGAGAGGGATTCGTCTGTCGTCCTGGTCCTCGTCCTCCCAGATTTAGCCTTCAGTCCTCCTTATTTATACAATTATGAGAACTGTAGAACGAACTGTAGAACCTTCCAGAAGTTTCAGTCATGTGACGGGTTTGGTCCTTGAAAGTTTATTTTATTCGTGCTGGTGCTCTCTTGACCATCACTTCTAATACGCACTGGCTTTCTTCGTGGTAAACAACATTGACCTTGGTCACTTCTAATACACATTTGTTTTCTTTTTCGTAAATAACATTGACCCTGGTCACTTCTACTACGCATTGGTTTTCTTCGTAAATAACATGTGACTGGTCACTTTAATGCACATTAGCTTTCTCCTTCATAAACAAGTATGCATGTACACACACACACACACACACACACACACACACACACACACACACACACACATATCTTATAAATCTAAATACAACCTATTCATTTACATATAGATCCTTCTTAAACATATATATACATTTGCATAAAATAATATACACATACTATGTCTACATACAGTCTCTCTTATCTAGATGATATAAGTGGATGAACTAGTGTTTAGAAATTAAAAGTTATCTAAGCGTTAGGGTGTGAGGCAACATAAAATTGCGTCCTTGACCGCGACATAAAATTTATAACAGATTGGATGCGGAAGCCAAACATATCTTTCAATTTTTCTGATTGGTTATTTTTAATGAAAGGTTTCATGAATGAATGAACTACGTGCACGTATCCGTAAGCCTGTGACACCGTGGAACGCAGTCAAGGGCTCAGTCACTTCCGGTTGTGATATAACTTGACACCCAGACTGCGAATGTGTTAATATGCAGACTTTTCTCACATAATAAGTAAAAATGAACGGCTGCTCTGTTTTGTCTGATGTTCTTGTGATCCAGGGATGAACAATTGCGCAAATATCAACGTCACAGAGATGGTTATTGCTCTAAGTCTCGCATAGACCTTTAATTACAATATAACCACTAGAAAGAACTGTCAAGGGTGTATTAAACCACAGACAATCGTTTAGATAGATATCCGCTACATAATTCATTGGGAAAGTTTTAAATGCACGGAGCACATTTCGATAAAGTAAAATAAAATGATTCATAGGAATGCTTCGAAAGCAAGATGGCTTTAATTAAAATAAATATAGCCAGCATGCTTCCCATAATCACGAACGAACCTGAAATATTATTTCCATGATATACAAAACACCATTTCACTACTATTTTCCGTAAATTGACGTAATTGCTTTTCACTGCGTTCTTTCATTGTATACTAGACACTAAAGAACCATTTAACTGCGACTTCCTGCATATTGACGTAATTGCTTTTCACTGCGTTCTTTCATTGTAGACGAAACTGCAAGGCTACAATGACATCTTGAATCGTTCTAAAGATGGAGGTTAATATTCAAAAAGCGAAGTTCGATGACTGTGAAATACAACTGTTTGATTGTAAAATGAAAACTTCCAGCTTACAGAAAGTCTGGTTTGAAATAAAATCACTGATTTCAATCCATGAAAACCCTTGAAGCCGGGACGAATATTACTCTGGTTTCAAGGATGAATTTTCAAATGTTCTAAATAAAGCTAGCACGACAGTAAATCGTTATAAAATGTAAAGAAAACTGTCAAACTGATCCTGTGTTTCCGCTAAAGTTCAAGTATGAATGATAAAGCATTAAATAAGACAATGGAAGCGCCACAATGTAAGCCGAAATGAAATAAATAAAAGTTAGCTTAATTTTATGCACATTGCATGTTGTGGTTGTTTTAACTTACAAATTAAAAGAGAATAATACAACTGTAAACATACATTTCGAATTACATAGGTAATCCCAGCAAAGAAAATATGGAACACTAAAGATAATTGTTTGTGATTGCGTTCACGTATTACTGGCATAACGGCAACCCTTGCATTTCAGGATTTTGATCCTTTAACTGTACGTAAAGATGCTGATTTGATTTTTGATCTCACTATATGCACGAAGTGAAGAAATGAAAAGAATCAGCTTTCAGAATGTTAGAATGGGTTATCATGGTAAGAAATGAATGTATAATAATGACATTTAGATCTCATACCAAAGTGGGTTCTTAACCTCTTTTTAAAAAAAATGAATTAATTAATATAATCCCAAACTAAAACAAATCAAAGTGAAGAACAAACTGTAGAATATAATACGAAAGAAATTTATACAATATTAACTTTGACAGGACATTCAAGTATCCTGTTAACGAAAGATAAAAGTAAAATTAACACTGTACAGCACCAGGAATCCTTATATTCTTGTAAAACATACAATTATATTATCACGGAAGAAGGAAAGCTTCTGATCCATAGAACGGTGTTTGCATATCAGGCAACGATTCTGGCTAATTAATGACGATCAAAATCAGCAGTGACTGTTTTGATCGTACGCATGCTTTAGCGTCACTTTTTGACGTCACTGCTGATTTTCTCTATAAGTAGGTCATGGTTCAAGGGCTTATTAGTGTCATTTTGTATATTTGATTCTCTAAACATATATAGTGAACTACAAAAGCACAGCAGAACAAGTATGAATCATAATCATTAATTTTTTTTGGAATATTACAACAATATTAATGACGAGAAAAATATAATCCTAATATAAAAATAATACCATCAACAACAAACACCCACCCCACCACAATAATAATAATAATAATAATAATAATAATAATAATTACACGCTTGCCCATCCCATTCATGATGGAGAAAACAAACTTTGATTCCATACGGGATCAGACTTCGCCCGGGTTAACAAGGTCTGCGCTAGGCACTGGTGTTTCGGGGTGTTCTAGTGAAAAATGGGCTACTGAAACGCAAGAAAAAGTTAGGAGGAAAAATACCAAGACCTCAGATTAGAAATCCAGAGATTGTGGAATGTAAAAGCAGAAGTGATGCCTATAGTGATAGGAGCCTTGGGGAACATAACATCTGAATTGGAAGGTTACTTGAATAAAATCCCTGGAAACCACAGAATCGCTCCACTACTCAAAGCAGCACTCCTCGGAAGTGCCCATATCCTACGTAAAACCTTAGATCTCCCAGAATCTTAGTAAGATTCCGAGACCTTGGATCATAACCGACAGTCAAACAGAAGTCGTGGAAAGAAGCATAATAATAATAATGAAGTCCATTATTCACTCCACTACTCAAAGCAGCACTCCTCGGAAGTGCCCACATCCTCCGTAAAACCTTGGATCTCCCAGAATCTTGGTAAGATTCCGAGACCTTGGATCACAACCGACAGTCAAGCAGAAGTCGTGGAAAGAGGCTGAATAATAATAATGAAGTCCAAAGTTCGAGAGAGTATGAAAAACGGGTTAAACAAGTCCTGAAGTCCAAGCTAAATGGGACGAACAAAATACAAGCCCTCAACACATACGCAATATATGTAGTAAGCTACACTGGAGGTATCATATATTGGACAGCAAATGAAATAAATGAACTGGACAGAAAAACAAGAAAACTACTCACAATGCATAAAGCCTTACACCCCAAAGCAGATGTAGACAGGCTCTATGTATCTCGAAAAATGGGAGGCCGAGGTCTCAAGAAAATCAAACATGTCATTAAAAGAGAAGTCATTGGTCTTGTGAACTACATCTGGAATAACAACAAAGAGGATCCACTGAAGCAGTAAAGATGAGTTGACTATTCCAACCCCCAGAAACAGCCAAAAAACATGGAAAAAACAACGAAGCAAGCAATAGCACATACCTGGAGCTCCCTTTAATTGCACAGAATGTGTGGCAAGCATGGTGGTTATGTCACCATTCATGTTCACCTGTGCAATAGTGAAAGTAACTTGAAGCTTTCCACCAGCTACTCTGGATAATCTTTGAAAATGTTGAAGACAAAGTCCTCACTAAGAATAATGACCAGACACAAAACATGAGACAGAAGAAAGTCATGCTTTCCAAAGATACTCTACTAGTCATACAAAAGTAGAAACAACAAAAAAGTGATAAATCAGATAACAACTACCCCGACCAGAGAGGTGGAATCTAACACCAACATCATGTGGAAAATTCCACCTAAAATGAAAATCAACTTGACAGCCTGAAAACGGAAAACTAAGAGAGGCTTTTGCACACACTATAGCTAAAGAAACCAAGGATAAAAGCCAGACACCAACTACTGCTGCTGAATAAAAGAAAATTCAGACAACATCAACCTCAACCAAAAAATAAGACAAAAAGCAGAAAGAGAAAATGCCCCCCCCCCCCAACCCACAATTAAAAAATATACAGACGAAAGAAAAAGTCGTGGAAATAGAACAAAATTGGGATATGAAGGCAGACACACCAACTGAAATCGAGGCCGCCCTAAATGAGTATGCAAGGGTGCTTGAGGCTCATCCTCTCTCACCCTTGCCAGAGACTCCAACAAAAATCAACACCGGCAATGTCATCAACAACAACATAAGTACAGTCAACTACAACACCGGGTGGACAGAAAAGACAGCGTCCAACACAGCATGCAAGGAAAACATCAGCAACAACAACATAAGTACAGTCAACAACAACACCGGGTGGACAGAAAAGACAGCGCCCAACAAAGCATGCAAGGAAAACAGAAGCAACAACAAGAACACCATCACAAAGTGAAACAGAAATAAATATTACAATACGATACATAAACCGAGTAATTATAGTTTATTAATACACATATGTGTACACAGACACATGCACATTCTTGAGTTCGTATATACTGAATTTGATAATTTAATACTGCTATACTAATGTAATTTACAGTATACTTATTTAAGCAGGTCGGGAGTACTTTCTTTGTGACAACATTCGATAATAAAAAAACAATAAGTTGCAATTAGTAGTCTATGTCCACTAAAATACATAAACAATGTTGCGATGTGTTTACTACCACTTAATTAAAAATAGAATAGGTCCTTAACTATTTGAATCATGCTGCTCGTTATTCATGCGAAAACTGATGATAGTAAGAAAAATAGAATTACACAAATATACACGCATGCACACGTACAAACACAGGTATTGCAAAATAAAAATAAATAAATGTTAAGTGAAAAATAAAACGAAGACTGATATGTTATTTTAAAAAAGATATCGCATCAAAAGTTGAAGAGTGCTTACCTAACAAGCATATATGAAATAGAGAAACAAATAAGTGCATTTAATCAGTCAATTAAGGACAAGTTTATATATTGAATTGGAGGCTATGGAAATATACATTACTGATCTTGGTAATATCTGTGTACACAATCCAACTGACAAAGAAAACTAGTTGAAAAATCACCGCTTCTTAATCCAAAACACGTTTCCTGGCCAGGTTAAATAGGATCCTGGTGCCAAGGATGCATTCCCATAAGGATGGGCATATGGCCAGAACCCTCTGCTGGCGAAAAAGTCGATAATGTAAGCACCACTGAATTTGTTCTTGTAAAAGACCCATTCCATGAAAATGTAAGGCACATCGACCGTTGCAAAAAAGCGTAAGGCACAATGCAGGGCCTTCGCCTCGGAGCCTTCGATGTCCATTTTGATGAACACCCGGCCAGTTCGCACGTGTGTGATGAGGTCGTCCAGGCAAATGGCTGACACTGGCGGCCTCTGATTGATGTTCGAGTTTTTGACGTCCTGCTTAATGAACGAACCGCCTTTGTTTTTGGAACCGACCTCCAAGTGGACCAACCCGCGCACGTCAGACAGTGCATTGTAGAGCAGCGTCACGTTGTCGGCGAGGTGGTTCATGCGGAGGGAGGTAGCGAGTAGCTGCAGACTCTCTTGCATGGCGTCCACGGCTAGCACCTGATAACCCAGTTTAGCAAATGATAGTGTGAAGACACCGATGTTGCAACCTAGATCCAACATGCTGAGTGAAGTGTCGTCCTGGGAGAGTGCTTTGTGAAGATTGGTGGGACCACTCTTCCTGCCATCGAGCGTTCTCTTAAGCCTTTCCCGCTCATCTTTCTTAAAGAGGGAGACGATGATTTCTATTATTTCGAACTCCCACTCATTATTCTTTTGGACGGAGTCTGACACCCAGATATCTACCTTGGGATCATAGGTGCACAGGGTGACGTTACCACTGTTTGGTACTTTAAGCGTGGCACTGAAGTTGCAATCCCGAAGTTCTGGCTGGAAAATCGTGACTTTAGGGTTATAGGTCGATTCGTCGAAGTTGTATGGAACAGTTCTGTTTACAAAGTCAGGCGTGCTGTTAAGATATAGTATGTACGTCAACACGCTGAGATAGCATGCGTTTACGAGAAGTAACAAACACTTTCGACCTCTGAACACACCTGTGAGCTTGTGCACAGACATGCTTCAGGACTGTGATCGATTTTTATTGGGCGTAAAATCGCAGAGTTTAGAGTTGTGTTTCCTTGGTTAAAAGTGTACTCACGAATCTGTATGGTAGCCCGAATAGTTCCTGTTGAAATAAAAAAAATAATGATGATGATAACAACAATAATAATATTTATAACAAAAACAACAGCAATAATAATAATAACAAAAACATTATCAACAACAACAACAATAATGATGATGATGATTGATGATGATGATGATGATGAAATGTCAGAAACAACAACAACAACAACTACTACTATCATTAAAGCTCGATCACCAACAGTAATAATATAGTAAATGTGAAGAACCTTTTTCAATATTAAAGAAAATGTATTGATTGCTTTTCATCATATTATTATTTATTTTGTGTAAACTCTTTCATTGCGCAATGAAACAGTACAGAGACAATCATCAATCTGCAGAGATTGTCTAGCAATTGCACAATAGTCGGCCTGCATTATAAATTTAAGAGAGAACACCATATTACTCTTTGTACATTTAGTCTATTGCAAAATCATTTATGAAATATTAATAGGCTTCAAGAAGCAAGTTCGCCGGATATTTTTCTTAATCAGTACGTTTAACAACAATAATATCTAATAGATTACTGGTTCTTAACTTCTACCGTTATCGTCATAATTATCTGTGTGATCAGAATTAATCATAATCGCCATCATTTACAACCTTTTCATCCTCCTCCTCATCATTACCTTCACCATCATGAAAGAAAATGTTGGACCCGTAGCTGAAAAATGTGCGACGTTAACTGTATGTCCATGTTTGATCTGGACAAGAATCTATATGGAGACCATTTGTTTCCTTATTCGCACGAACAGCCTGAATATGGACACGAATTTGTATGGAGACCGTTTCCTTATTCGCACGAACATCCTGAATATGGACACTGTATGCCGTTTCCTTATTCGCACGAACAGCCTGAATATGGACGCGAATTTGTATGGAGACCTTGTTTCCTTATTCGCACGAACAGCCTGAATATGGACACGAATCTGTATGGAGACCATTTGTTTCCTTATTCGCACGAACAGCCTGAATATGGACACGAATTTGTATGGAGACCATTTGTTTCCTTATTTGCACGAACAGCCTAATTATGGAATTTGTATGGAGCATTTGTTTCCTTATTCGCACGAACAGCCTGAATATGGTTACGAGACTGAATCTAAAGGCAAAGAAATATTCTTGGAAAAGATGGAAACGCAATTACTGAACAATATGTAACTGTATCTCAATATTCCCAAAGAGATTTTTGTAGAGGATTGATTGGCAACTGCTAATCTGAAACAGGCCTATTCTTGGTTCATTATTTTTTTTTTGCAGTGTGTTTAAATCTGATGTCCCCTTACTGAAAATGTTCCTGTTTCTTTTATACCCCCATTGCGTCAACTGATAAAGAAAAATTGAAAATCACTGTATATTAGAAAAACAATTGATTTTAATCCATATCGGGAATATAAACTGTCCACAGACCAAGCAATTCCATTTCGTTTTTACATCTGCGACTACTCAGATGATACTTTTGCAATTCAATACCTTGAAACGAAACATTTTATCTAGATTAAGTCTTATCGGTAAAATATGGTTGTCAGAGCTCTTAAGAAACCCCCAAAATATCACTTTTCGACAATCAACATTGCCGTCTAAACCTCGATTATCAAAACACAGTTCGACTGCCAGTTTATCGTCCTCACCACTTTCTATCTACTTAGGTCTAACCAGAGCATGTTAACTCTCAACCACAACAGTTTTAAAAAAATCCATTTTGATGGCATTTATAAATAAATTACAGAACGTGATGCACGATGAAATCTTTGGCAATACCATCTATACCAGGAAAGAGATCGTGCACCTATTGAAAATTACGTCTGTCCTTTGCCGGTCTAAAACCTGAATATCGCGAAGGGAAGCCATTCATTCGAACAGCTATTAATATAGCGCAGGGTGTTTTACTGAAGATATTAAAATGTATCACAGCCTACAGTGGTGTTCAGGGTCGTAAACTTAGCTTTCAGTGGAGTTCCTGGATGTGATAGCTTACAGTGGAGTTCTTGGATGTGACAGCTTACAGTGGAGTTCCTGGACGTGACAGCTTTCAGTGGCGTTCCTGGACGTGACATTTTCAGTGGCGTTCCTGAACGTGACGACTTGACCTTGCACACATGTCACGATCCGAGTGCTCAATTCGTGTACACAGATTGCTTGCTTGACAGCGTGATTGATATTCAACCTGTCCTCCATATCCAACGTTCGCTGATTTCAGTGGACTGTGAACGCCAAAACACTTTTGGTGGAGGATGTGGTGGTGGTGACTGCTTTGGCCTCCTCTCCAGTAAACGCGTGGGGCCTGTCGTCTTAGGAGTTCTCAGCCCTGATATGTGCTATAAGGGGACTTGGTTCACTCGCGATATTCCGTGGTCCCGACCCCAACATGTGGACCGCACAATATCGGAAGCCGCGCAATGTGGCGTTATTAGAAAGATCTTTTACACGCATAACTAGCGGATAATATAACCCGATTAGGTTGAAAATAAGATTACCGGTTTTTCTTCTATCAGACTTTTAAAATTTCCTCCTGTTTCATGTTTTATATTGAATGTTTTTGCTTTGAATTTTATAATTAAGTGATATAAATTGGTACGAATGTTGTATAATAACAAGTAAAATCTGTATTAAAATAAATATCAGAGTCTGAATTCAGCTGAACGAAATAATTTAGTCTGTTCATTAAATATATTTCATAGATAAAGTTGGTTAGCTGATTCATTTAATCGTTTCCAACCCAGAAATACTTCTGAGAGTAAAGGAATACAAGAATCGACTGGGCGACAATTCTTCCTTGCTATGGGTATGTAGTAAATCCATGTCAATTCCCCTTTGTTACTTTGTTTCAGTTCATTGTTATTTTATTTTAACGTGTTCACTTAATCATTACTGATGAGTTGTGAAAATTATTGGCTAGTCACACCTGAAAGAAATCAGACGGTGCTAACAAATTTCGTAGCTGCTGCTACAGTTACTACTAGTTCTCTATTACGAATACTCCTACAAAAAAAACAAACAAACAAACAAAAACACCTACACCTAGTACTACTACGACTAACAAGAATGAAACAACGACAACAATACGGAAAGACACAAAGAAATAATTAACAAAATAACTACTACAACTTCTACCACTACTGCTACTTAAAATGTAAAATTATATTATAATATTAATAAATAAATTATATAAACTATCGAGCACCAGTACTACTACTACTACTACTACTACTACAACTTCTACTATTACTTCTACTACTACTACTACTACTACTACAACTTCTACTACTACTACTATTACTTCTACTACTACTACTACTACTACAACTTCTACTACTACTACTATTACTTCTACTACTACTACTACTACTACTACTACAACTTCTACTACTACTACTATTACTTCTACTACTACTACTACTACTACTACAACTTCTACTACTACTACTATTACTTCTACTACTACTACTACTACTACTACTACTACTACTACTACTACTACTACTACTACTACTACTTCTACTACTACTACTACAACTTATAATGTAAAATGATATTATAATAAATACATTATACAAACTATCGAACACCACCACCACCACCACTACTACTACTACTTCTACTACTACTACTACAACTTATAATGTAAAGTGATATTATAATAAATAAATTATAGAAAACTATCGAACACCAGTTCTACGACTACTACTACTACTACAACTTTTAATACTATTACTACTACTAATAATGGAGACTTAAATAATTGAAAGTGTAAATGAAATATTTTTTTTTATCAACAATGCTACTACTACAACTACAATCACCGATTCTGCTACAAATTCTAATACTAATAATCTTTACATTGGAAACTGATAATGATGAAGAAAAATAAACTAGCTACTGAATAGCATCTGCTAATACTAGCCCTACAATTGCTAATACTATGAATAGCAATAAACTGACGTATTATCATGGGAAAATATAAACGAGTTATTCAACAACAATACTCCTACTATTACCACTATTACTATTACAAATTATAACACTAGTAATAATAGCAATTTAGACTAACACATGAACTACTCTCATACAAAAAAATCAAACTAAAATACCTTTAGCTTTCCTCACAACAATCCAGTCGACTGTGAGAAAAGTCAACATGCCACCGTCTGTCACTATTGCCCGAACATATTTTACTGCATGTTTAAAGGCATAGCAGTCAGGATCACAGGTTTCCTACTGCGAATCACTGATATACATGCTTAATGACAGACTTAAAATTACTAGTTCATCATGGCAATCCTAACGTTGTTTAAGATTAGAAGAAGAAAGAAAAAAATCCCTGATAAACTCGTGACGCAATTCTACTTTCTATATGAGGTGAATCTGGTCATAAATTCAAATCATAGCTTTCTACTCTAATATTTGGAATAGAGAAATTATTTATTACATTGTTTAATCCTAATACATTTAAACAATGCAGTATGATAATTTTTTTTTAAAAGAAGGAATGTTTTATTTGTAATGATTCTGTAAAAATGACCTTTTTCATAGTGTTGAAGATATAATGGTGTTGAATAAGAGCATTAATATTTTATTTATTTGCTTATCAACTAAATAGGTTGCCCCCCACGTTACTGTTAGCGAATCGCAAACTCCAAAAGGCTTTATATTCGTATCTATGTTGTGCATAAGTTATCGTGTACACCAAACCTTAGAATGAAAAGATTGTTTTCAAGTTCTTGTTTTGTAATCTACTAAAAGAGCGACATTGCTAGAAATAAAACTTGTACGTATTTAGAATGCATTTAAACGAAACGTTCTTTAATCTAGCTCCTCGAATGGGAACGCTACCATAAAAAAAATAATAGATTTCACTGCTATTTCTTGTAGAATTATGATTGACACTCGTAGTCCAATAGAAGACATATGGAATTCAGCTTTTCCCAGAAGTTTGCCCAATATTTTTTTACTGTTGTACAGAAAACAGCCAAGGTATGCATGGGTCAAGGTCAAGAAATCACCAAGAGTCGTTTCGTCTGTAACTGAAGAATAACCGCAACCTAAAATACATCATGGTCATTTTACAGCCTGGCTTCAGAAATATTGTAAATCTTCTCTCTTGCATAGTGAGAAATGGAGAGAGATCTGGCTTGCGTGCATGGAGAGACCTACTCTTACATGCATGGTCGTGCATTCATAGAGAAAGATTGTGTCCTACATGCATGGAGACAGATTTGGTCCTACATACATGGAGACAGATTTGGTCCTACATACATGGAGACAGATTTTGTTCTATATGCAAGGAAAAAAATTGTTTCTACATGCAGTGAGATAGATTTGGTCCTACATGTATTGAGGTAGAATTGGTCGTACATAAATGAAGATACATTTGGTGCTACATGCATTGATATAGATTTTGTCTTTGCATACATGGAGATAGATTTTGTCTTTGCATACATGGAGATAGATTTTGTCTTTGCATACATGGAGATAGATTTTGTCTTTGCATACATGGAGATAGATTTTGTCTTTGCATACATGGAGATAGATTTTGTCTTTGCATACATGGAGATATTGTCTTTGCATACATGGAGATAGATTTTGGTGCTACATGCATAGAGATAGATTTTGTCCTTACATACATGGAGATAGATTTGGTCCTTTTTGTATACCTACAGTTATCAATGATTATAAAGCATAATACATGACTAGATCGAGTTACTTTACTGTTGAAGAAGGGCAAGTTATACTTGATAGGACTAAAAAAAAAGAAATGAATTTGTCGATAAAAGAATTTTAAAATGCAGTGAATACACAAGCAAATAAATAAATCAGTAACTAAGGAAATAACTGCCCAAGCCGCTTTTAAAAGTATGGTTTAAAGAGAAAATTTTACATGTTTAAAATAATGATACAAACCACCAGTCATAGCGGATGTTCCGATGAGTTTATATCGATCTAGTTCAGCTGATGAATCAACACTACAGAAAAAAGTCCTTCTCTTTAGCAAACAACTGAGAAACGTGAATACTAGAGTGGGGCAAAGATGAGTGTTAACTAGGGCTATCTAGGTCACAATGTGAGTGCTAACTAGAACTATCTAGGTCACAATATGGGTGCTAACTAGTTCTATCTAGGTCACAATGTGGGTGCTAACTAAGGTCTCATTGTGAGTGATAACTAGATCAAGGCCACAATATCAATGCTAGCTAGGACTATCTAGGTCACAATGTGAGTGATAACTAGTAATATCTAGGTCACAATTTTGGTGCTAAGTAGAACTATTTAGGTCTCAATATGAGTGCTAACTAGTACTATCTAGGTCACAGTGTGGGTTCTAGCTAGAACGATTTGGGTCACAATGTGAGTGCTAGCTTGAACTATCTTGGTCGCACTGTGAGTCCTAATTAGTATTCTCTAGGTCACATTGTGGGTGCTAACTAGAACTATCTAAGTCACAATGTGAGTGCGAGCTGGAGCTAGGTCACAAGGTAAATGCGCGACGATTACTATTCACTTTTGATAGACGAGCACTGATACGAGCAATACCTCACAAAGCTCCAGGTGTCGAGGATTAGTGAAGAGTGGGATTAAAGGCTACGTTGCCATAGCAACTTCTTCTGTGGCAACCTTTGCCATTGTGCAATGCATATTAGTAAATGATATTGTTGTTAATAAAGCAGAATAATTACTTCCATTTCATTCATGCTTACAAAATATATTTAGCTTTTACTATGTTCTAATAAAAATACGTGCAATATTTACTTTATACTAATTAAGAATTTTCAGAACATTTTTGTTTCTTTACTTTACAACATGAAATGGATACAAAATGATGACAAATGCCCAACATTAAAACAAAATAGTAAAGTTTTAAACAAGGATTATTTTTAAAAAAATATTTAAAAAATAATGAATAGGAGGATTAAAGTTTAAATCTTCACCCCCCCCCCCAACTATTTTTGTATTTCTAGAGTTGGGGGTGGGTGGGGCACGAACAAGTTCAAAATAAACAATCACTCCAATTTCCCATCGCTCTGTTTCTTTCCTTTTTGATCTAATAACATTTCCTCTCGAAAGGTTACATTAATTTCCCCCTCCCCTGTTTTCCGTCCGTAAAAATAACTTGACGGATGAGGCTGGTGCAAACCCAGATAAACAAACAGTACACCAACTTACTAGCCACATCCTAAACACTATATACAGGTATACAAAAATGCTATTTCTTTAGGTTCCACTTTCAAATATGTAGAAGCATTAAACTGAAAGATAATAAACAAATGAACAAAAGATTTGTAAAAACTTTTTCTTTATGGCTTATGGATAGAGGAGATAATTGTTTTATAGTAAAATAATTACCGCTCTTCTGTTTTATATTTAATCAATCCAAACAAATCTAGCTGTTGATGCATTTGTGAATTATTGATTCCTTTTAACACAGGACTGCCGACAATCTTCTAAATCTCATAAGAACATCACCTCTTGCAGTGTGGTAAGTCTAAATCAACATTTATTCGCGATAGGATCAGCGTTATCTCATAAAAATAAGATATAACGCTTATAGGAACATCCATGTAACAATAATTCAATTTTAGGCAGAGTGCTAGAATTCGACTTAGGTTGAGATTAAGGCTATTCTTCAACTTGCTGTTTCCAACACTTGCATCATTTAGACTCTTGATGTTGTACGATGTAGTCCATAAAATACATTCTTTCACAAGTCCGATAGAAATTAAAAGAAATTTTGCTTCTGCGACCAGCACAGATTCACAAAACAATGAACACACTAGTTCTTCACTAAATGCCAGAAATCTTATCGTTTGAATGTAGCATTATTTTCCCAATGTAACGTTTTCTCCCATGATGTTCTGTATTTTACGTGATCTTATATATACTTCTTTTACGCGATCAGCACTTTCCGCGGTCTTCCGTATTTTCACGAGGCTTTATATAGTTTACGAGACATTTCTTACGTAACTAATGTGATCTCATTAATTTTCCGAGTTCTTTCGTTTGTTCTTTGCTTTTGTCCGGCCTTCCCTTATTTTCCACCAAACTGTACAAATCATTCCTATTACTGAAAAAAATATCTAGCTGTCAAATATGAGAAATATAAAAATTGAAATGCCAAACGTGAGATCATTTCTAAATATTACTATTTTCAAAAGCTGTACTAATCATTATTTTGAAAATTAGGTTTCTATTGAACCACGACTCCAATTTAAAGGACTACACATCTACAGCAACGGGTTATCTACAATTACAAAACAGAACTCAGAAAGTAAATCTACCTACCTACCTACCTACCTACCTACCTATCTATCTATCTATCTATCTATCTATCTATCTATCTATCTATCTATCTATCTATCTATCTATCTATCTATCTATCTATCTATCTATCTATCTATCTATCTATCTATCTATCTATCTATCTATCTATCTATCTATCTATCTATCTATCCGACCGTCCGTCTGTCTGACTGTCTGCCTATTTATCTATCTGTGATTTGTAAATACCATAGCTAACCTTTGGTTCAGTTAACCAATTCTGAGCAAAACAAACACGTTTTCGACAAGAGGAACTCTTCTGTCCCGCGAAATATATTACTCGCTTGTTGGGCACCAGATGCCAGCCCTTAGAAGAGACTGTCTCATGTCCATTCAAGGTAAGAATAGGTAAACCATACTTATAAAATAAGAAACGGCATGCGTATATACATATTAACTCTTTTATGTGAGTCAGTTCTACACGGCCGTGATAGGTAGGTGGCCATGGCTAAAATATGCCTTGTGGGTATTTGCGTTTTGAGAAATTCACACTGTGTTTTGTTGTGTTGTGCGGAAATGTTGGCTTAAAATAGGGCAGTGAGCTGACGAGCGGAGCGCGTTCCGATAACAATTTCGAACTGGTTTTGGTGCAAAACTGGTGCAAAAATGTTCAGGACACAAAATACTAATCTTTCCTGTTGTATATATCTTGTGTTTTAAGGTAGATCCAGATAAGGACACAAAATACTAATCTTTCCTGTTGTATATATCTTGTGCTTTAAGGTAGATCCAGATAAGGACAAAGTCGCAAACACGTCGTTACTCTCCCCCTCTCTCTCTTTGTTATTTTCTATGTTCGCGTCATCAGGCCGCCTGTTGTCATTTATTACTCTCTCTCTTTGTTATTTTCTATGTTCGCGTCATCAGGCCGCCTGTTGTCATTTATTACCCTCTCTCTTTGTTATTTTCTATGTTCGCGTCATCAGGCCGCCTGTTGTCATTTATTACTCTCTCTCTTTGTTACTTTCTATGTTCGCGTCATCAGGCCGCCTGTTGTCATTTATTACTCTCTCTCTTTGTTACTTTCTATGTTCGCGTCATCAGGCCGCCTGTTGTCATTTATTACTCTCTCTCTTTGTTACTTTCTATGTTCGCGTCATCAGGCCGCCTGTTGTCATTTATTACTCTCTCTCTTTGTTACTTTCTATGTTCGCGTCATCAGGCCGCCTGTTGTCATTTATTACTCTCTCTCTTTGTTACTTTCTATGTTCGCGTCATCAGGCCGCCTGTTGTCATTTATTACTCCCCCTCTCTCTTTGTTACTTTCTATGTTCGCGTCATCAGGCCGCCTGTTGTCATTTATTACAGCCACATAAAGTGACAAATTTTACAGAAAAGAGCAATTCTCAACAGCCAGAATTTAGCTGTAAAAATGGGTTACTGGAGTTTATATGCCCCGAATCTTCGACCACCCACCCAGTTCCAGACCTAATTCAGACACTAATTACTGCTGACATATACTGTACCATGCCGTGGACATCTTGACTATTGACTCACTGTCTGACAATTGCTCTTAACCCCATTCACTCTCAATGCATGCTCATGCCTCTCCTTCACGCCCTGCATAAAAAACAAAAGACCACGCAGACAGTAGGAACTGAAATGTTTGCTTAATTTAAGCTGTTGTAAATGCTCCTGCTTACATGCAAAAGTAACACACAGCATGGTTTAAAGTTTGAGAAAATACATATTACATATTACATTTATTACAAGATATGTTAATCTAAGCTGATTATAAAGAAATTACATATTACACATATTACAAGATATGTTAATCTAAGCTGATTATAAAGGTTGACAATGTTCATATAGCAGGGGAATAATTTTGTCACGCATAAATATAATATTAGATATATAAGCAACGCCACTTATCCTCAGAAAAATATATATTATATAGAGCAAATGGTTTCCTGTTGGAATAAATACTAGCCAATAAATGATTGTAGTTCATTTGGTATATGCATATATGTGAACATTCAGGAATACGCACCTTGCTTCTAAAGTCAAGTGGCACTGGTCTGCCGTTTAATGACACAAACAGACAAATTCTTCAGTCGCTGTCACTCAGTGATCTAAGTGTGATCTAAATGATCAGTTTCAATAAAATTTAATATTAATTAGGCCATATTCTAGCCAATGGTTATGGTCAGTCCATATGGACAGGGCTGGAAGCAGACTGCTGTTAACGTGGGGTGAAAGTGTGGCATTATGTAGTCGACTAGTGCATTGCAAGTGGTTGAGTAGTAAATAGCTAAGATTATATTATTAGTGAGTGTGATTTGAACAGGTGATATGGTACAGCAATGTAGCCATGTTTCATGAATCTGGTGAATGCATACTCTGTTCTTGTGAATTACTGACTGTACTTAAATAGTGATAGATACATAATTAAGCAGTTGCATAACTTGACAGATGTATAACTATACATCTACATAACTATACCGATGGATAACAGATGCACAATTAGACAGATAGATAACTATACAGTTGCATAATCATACAGTTGAATAACTATACAGATACATAAATATACAGTTGCATAATCAGACAGACGCATAACTATACAGTTATATAACAGGACATATACATAACCATACAGTAGCATAAATAGACAGATACATAATCATACAGTTGCATAACGAGACAGATGCATAACTATACAGTTACGTAAGTAAACAGATGAATAACCATACAGTTACAAAGCTCGATAGATACATTACTACCTACTTAATAGCCCTACTAGCACAGATATAAATAGCAGTTGTTAAAATTCTTACCTGGCAACTCGTGAAATAATTGAGACAGGTACAGTTCCAGTATAATGATCTATTACGCTGACATCGACTTGAACACAAAGGAAGAGAAAGATCTTTAGAAACAAAAAGGATTGAACTTAAACCTTACTTGCATTTACATAAAATAGTGTAGATTTACATTCGGAAAAAAAAAACAAAAAACAAACAAACAAACATAGAAAGGACAAAGATCTTTAAGTAGTTTGCGGAAACAAACAGAATGATATCCGTAGAACATCCCCCCCTCCCCCCCGCCTCTCTCTCTTTCTCTATGTTTTCCTTGAAAGAAAGACAACCGCAAGCAGAGAAAACGAGAAGATCATAGCATATTAAAAGCCGAGGTCAGAACAAAGGGAGGAAAACACTGCCTATTTATTTATCTGGCATGGCAATTAGGAAAAGAGGAAACACCGTATATACACGTGCGAACTGGGGTCAAGTGCTAACTCTAAGTAGGGTCGGGGACTTGTTTATTTCTAATGCAGTCTTGGGTGTTTACACAGTTCAGGAAAAATAAAAAGGAGGGTGGTGGTGGTGCTGGGTGAAAGTAAGCGGGTGAAAACCTTTCTCATTGGTATACTATAGAGTATAGGGTATCAAAATTTCTTGTTATCGACTGACTCATTCCAATTAAATAAATGAAATTAATATTTTGATTGGGGGGAGGCGGCTGTACAATATCATAGAGCATGTGTGTGTTAAGAAAGAAAGATTGGAGTTTTAGTAACATGGATATCTGACACTGTCAAAATAAAAAAATAAAGAAGAAACAAAACACAGCCTCAAACATTTCTGGAATTAATTTACATCGAGTAAATAAACACAAGGAAAACAAAAGCAAATGAAACAAAGCAAACACAAACAAGCACGTCAAATCAATCGATTCACACACTAAAAGCAATAAAACCAGAGGCCATGATTGTACAATGAGTGTACATCCGTATATGCGCATGACAAACAAGGAAGAAAACAAGAATGAAGAGAAGTAATCATGTAATATCAAACTGTCGATCGTCAAGTCGAGTTAATTCCCTTCCGTCAAAACGCTACAGTTGCTTCTAGCATTAGATCTCGAGTTTCGTGGTCTCGTGGGAGTTTGAGGGAGCAGCTGCATTGCGTTCAGAGTGCATCTTTATTGCGGGACAATAGCTGTGATGTAAAGTTGTGTCTAATGGAAATGCTTTTACCTAAATCTTTCTCTAGGGGTAGGGACTGCATTTTTAATGTGAGTATATGATGTAAAAAATTATTTATTTTTTTCGCATTTTAATTTTGTTTGAGATTTTATTTTCTTCTGCGAGATCTATCTATCTATCTATCTATCTATCTATCTATCTATCTATCTATCTATCTATCTATCTATCTATCTATTTGTCTGTCTGTCTGTCTGTCTGTTGGTCGGTCGGTCTGTCTATTTATCTATCTATGTGCGTCTATCACGTACTATTTTATTAGAGTTTTAAAAGACAAATTCGCTTATCATAAGCTAACAAATTAAATTTTTATTTTCCCTTTTCGTTCTATCTAAAGTTTTCATTTAGAATCAGGAATTTGAATGCAATTACTTTAAATATTATTAGTATCATTATTTATTTTCTTTTCTTTACCTGTCTACCTCTTTTTCTCGCTTCAGCCCACCAATATTTCTTTCGATGGAATTTTTTCGTTTTCTTATTTCCAGTATAGAGCTGCCCGATACTTTCTATTAAGTTTCATTATTGTTGTTCCGCATCCAGCTCTCATTGACTATCGTCATTGATCAGATCATCTCGCCCCATCTTTCTATTCCAAATCGAATTTTTGTTTTGTTATTTACTTTCAAAAGCTGTATTATTATTTGAAGGAGCAGTTTGAGAGGTCTCTTTGTGACAACCTTTATCACTGTCTAATTGAGAGGAAGTGGTAGGAGTGTGTGTGTGTGTGTGTGTGTGTGTGTGTGTGTGTGTGTGTGTGTGTGTGTGTGTGTGTGTGTGTGTAGAGGAATGCCATTAGATCCGGTCCGTTTAATGGATGGCATTTCAGAGGAACAACTCTTGTGGACGGGAAACTAGTGCCTCTTTTCGACGTTCACACAACTAGTTACGAACTATTAAAACTACGCACAATGCAAGCACGTTGTCTTTGGTTAGCTCCGCTGTCTGAAACTGAACGAGTCCCAAACAATAACAGAGCGTTTAAAGTCCCCACTGATTTGCTAGAACTAACATATCTGAATTCAATGCTTTCCAAATATGTATGCGTTTCTTGTGTGTGTCTGTGTGTGAGTGTATGCATGTGCGTGACAGAGTGTTCGTGTGTGCTTTTATGTGGAGTGATTTGACGAAACAACAAAACCACATTTCTGCTCGCTACATTAGTAAAACTTACTAGGCTGGCTGAAAGAAAAACAAGAACAAAACAAAAATAAAAACGAAACAAAACGGAAGGGCGTGACACAATGTCCGAAGTAATGTAATGGAAATGATGAGAACCATGTTGCAGGAAGCGCCGCGATGCCAGTTCAGGATGTGATATGCCTTGGAGAAGATGCGTTGAGAGGTTACTTGCTGTGCACTGAGGACAGTGATGTATTATTTGATAATTATGTTTTTGACGAATGCAGCTATCATAGCATATATTTGTTTTGATAGAGAAAGGTGTTTACGTGATCTCTCGACGTATTTGAAAATACGTCTTCAGGTTACACAGTGCATGCTTGCTCTTTCTTAAAAAAAATATACTCATTAGATTGTTATATTTAGTCCCTCATACACACAACTCTCACCCACCCCCACCCAAATATATATGTATCTTATATATTTATCTAACTAGCTATGCAATTATCCGTCCCATCTATCTATCTATCTATCTATCTATCTATCTATCTATCTATCTATCTATCTATCTATCTATCTATCTATCTATCTATCTATCTATCTATCTATCTATCTATCTATCTATCTATCTATCTATCTATCTATCTATCTATCTATCTATCTATCCATCCATCCACCCACCCACCCATCCATCCGTCCATCCATCTAAGTACAAGAACGTATAAAATCATATTTTCACCCACACTTTAACATCTGTACACATAAATACAAAGTACACCACCAATATAATCACAAATCCCATCCTCACCCACGTGATCATGCATCATGCCATGCAATTAAATTTTAAGTGATTCACCGAAGAAGAAAAACAAAAACGAAATGCATTTAATGAGCTGCTGTCGTCATAGGCTTGTAACATGGACGTGGTCTTTACTGGCGATAATTGTGAAAGCAAGCACGGTTCATTAATGACACGTGTCAAGCATGCGCATGCAGAAGCAGTTATTACGTCAAGCGAGAATCAGAGCGTTTCGATATTATTGTACTGGTGTATGGAATTCCTTAGTAGTTGGCTTTTGCATACACGTCTATTAGATTTTGTTTTGCGTGCTGCTCGGGGCTCAAACTTTCACGTTTACCTCATAATTTGCTGTCGTATTACTGGACGTTTTTGAAGGTGATCAGTGTCTAGGTTTAGATTTCTAAACGACGTTGTTTGCGTTGTAATAGGAGTTTTGTTGATACGATTTTTGACGACGTATTTGCATGAAATTTGCTCACGTATTGCTGAGACTTTCTTTACGTCGTGGCCAGAATTCTACTATCGCGGTGTTAGAGTACCAGGGAAGTTTTGCTTACGAGTATGTTGGATTTTGGTGACGAATTTAAAACTGCTCACTATTAGAAAGAAAGAAGCAAACAAAACTCCAGTACAGTTTCGTTTTCAAAATATAAAACATAGCACCAATAGCCTTGAAGGTATTTTGTTTAAGTTTTTCAAGCATGAACACTGCTATCATTTAAATCTTTAGATTTGCATCTATGTCCACATACACTTCAGCCTGGAATTTCTAATAAACACCATGTCACGATTAATTTGACAAAGTGCTTTTCGTTTGAACTGTGAAAAATCTAATGAAGGCTGATCTTAATTTTAACAAAGGCTGTCGAAAGCATAATCTCAAAATAAAATTAGAATGATTTAATTATGAAATACACACACAATACCAAACATATATGCACACTCATACATACACACTAACACATATACTAACACAATCACATAACACACATTTAGATTCATCAAACTCTTATGTCTGGTTGTCGGAATTAAATATCGTTTAAATACAGAACACAAACGCATGTTAATGTTTTCAGCAGGCAACACTAGAACATACGTCATATCCCTTCAATGAGCATCACTGATATAAACTGTTCGGTGGTAGAGGTGGTGGTGGTGCTGGTGGTGGCGCAAGTGGTGATGATGATGGTGCTCCTGGTGGTATTGGTGCCGGTATTGGTGGTGGTGGTGGTGGTGGTGGTGGTGGTGCTTATGCTGGTATTGATCGTAGTGATGGTGTGGTAATGCTGCTGGTGGGTGGAACCGGTATTGGTGCTAGTGTTGGTATTGCTGGTGGAGGTGGTGTTCTTATTGGTATTTGTGGTAGTGCTCTAGCTGGTATTGGTGGTGGTACTGGTGTCATTTGTGGTGTTGGCGGAGTTATTGGTTTTGCTACATGTGTTCGAAATGGTGGAGATGGTGGTGCTGGTAATGGCGCTGATAATGGCGTGTTGAACATGGTGGTGTTGGCACTGGTGGTAGTATTGCTGGTTGTGCTAGTGATGGTATTGAAGCTTGCGCTTTTATTGGTGATGGGTGTTGGTGCTGGCATTTGTGGTGGTGGTATTGCTGGTGTTGCTGGTATTCATGATGCTGGTTTTGATGTACTGGAATTTTGTTTGCTTATTTCTTTCTAATAGTGAGCAGTTCAGACGCTTAATACGAGAAAACATGAAACATAGGTAAAAGGAACTATACCCTATATCTCATAGACACCTAACTGACATGTAATGAAGTCGTGAGAACACTCTTCTTGTCTGACAACAATTGGCCAAACACATACATGTAATGAAGTTGTGAGAACACTCTACTTGTCTGACAACAATTGGCCATACACATACTTGAGCTGAGAGTATCAATACAATATATGTATCTGACAATAGTTGACGGCACACAAAGATTTAACAGAAAATATAATACTTAGAATCGTCCCCTATTGAATGGTCTGAACAAGAAGACGTTTGCTGTTCGCTATTGAATGAACTGAACACGAAGACCTGTACTGTCCGCTACTATGTGGCTCGAACACGAAGATCTTTAGTGTCCGCTACTATATGGTTCACGAATATCTGTATTGTCCATGACTTGGGAAATGACTGGAGACCAAATGCATGAATACGTGAGCACTTTAATTATAGAAGAAATATGCTATAGTCCATTGACCTAAGTCATTAATTTATGCTGACCTCTCAAGAGGGATAATGTAGGATGCGCTAGTTGAGGACAAGTACGAATTACAGACGAGAGTGAAATTACGAATCAGGTAAGTATTGCATAAACTCTAATACTTTTATGTCATCAACTTTTGCGCTGTTAAACTGAATACAGAGTGACATAACATTATGGATGTCTATGTCTTTAATGTATCTATCTATCCATCTGTCTATCTATCTATCTATCTTTCTATCTATCTATCCATCTATCTATCTATCTATCTATCTATCTATCTATCTATCTATCTATCTATCTATCTATCTATCTATCTATCTATCTATCTGTCTGTCTGTATGTCTGTATACTTTCATAGAAAGGAGAGAGAGATATTTGCAGTTGTGCATACACACAGTATACATAATTAATAAATATGCAGATAAACATTAATAGACATAGGTAGAAAGACAGATAAATAGGTAGATAATAAACATTGTGATCTTACTGCATTAAGTGTTAATCCAGGAAAGCTTGTGATCAGTATTCTGACACATGAGAACTTGCAAAATAAAGACAGGTGTTTACACTGAAACATGAATTTTTCATGAGTTGAGCACCAATATTTAGATTGTATACCAAAATGAAATATATATGAAACAACACAATTTTATATGATATCAGTGTTATGTCACAATTAAAATATTGTTAAGAATTCTGAAGGATTAATTGATTCATATACACTTATCAAACTGTATGGATTAAAACATTCTAAAGTAAACGTGAACGTTGAACTGAAGGTTTTATTGAGTGCCTTACGCCAATATGCTTAACGGATTGAATTTAAATGCCGTTAACGGTGAGAAGGAGATGACGGGTGGTGGTTTAAGGAAAGTGGTACTTTTGTGTTGCAGACGTGACAATAAATCACAGTCACGAATTCCCCCCCCCCCCTCTTCCTGCAAGCGGTCTGTCCATTTATCTAGTTCACTAAATCCAGAAGCTTAAAGTGGCATGAATTACTCACGTGCAAACATACTGTTGATATTATTTTGCACACAGGGAATCAAGCTAGTTAGATAATCGTCTCCATGACAATATTGAAAACACCCATAGTCATGCTACCCAAAATCCTCTGCGCATTGGAGAAGTTATTGTTCTGTAATATGTCCTTGACCGATGCTGGAATGCACATATGGCCACCCTCTGATTTCGAGGTCAGTGCTCTATATTGCAACCTGCTAAGAATCTTTAGAATGTGCACAGGTAAATATGCTTAATATAAAGAGGGGGGGGGGGGCGGAGAGAGAGGAAGAGAGACAGACACAGAGAACGATAGCGTGACATATGGAAACAGCTGGACGATAATATATGTATAGATAGAGAGGAGGGAATGAGACAGAGACAGGGTGAAGACAGAAAGGAGAAGAGGCAGGAAGAGAAGAAAGCACACTCAGGCAATATGGGGAGGAAGTCTTTTTATATCCTCCACATCCAGTCTTGGAATCCGAATTGAAAGATTCCTGTGAGAAACACCCACGCACTGATTGTCCAGCACGAACGGCAGAAGACAGCACTGCAATCGCGCCATGCAGTGCGCCCGATACATTGCTGCACACAACGGTTCTTTACGGCATGCGGGAAAAGACCGGCTTTCCCTCCAGCACTTCAAAAGAAAAAAGAAACAAAAATTAGAGTGGGCGATACGTTTTCCTTAAAAACGGTGCGGAATCCAGTGTGCCTGAAATTTGTCGCAGACGGTTGAGACGGTTGAGAGAGCATCCCCTCTTCTTAGCAAAGTTCAAATTCTTCCTACAGTGCATCCAAAGAAGTGGACTGCCCGCAGAAAACAAACAGAAACAATACCATTAAAAAAAAAAGCAATCTGAAAATTTTAAAATTTTGATTGAAATTATCATTGTGATCTGCTAAAGTGAAAGTAAGACATTCCAGCCTGGTGGCGGATGAATTAATTTGAACAATTATTTCCAGTTTCGCCTTTGCTTTGCTTTGACAAAAAACAAACAAAATAAATCCCGAGATATTATATAAATTTTTAACCAAAATGTTTTTCCTTTTCTAGATTTTAAAATTGCATTTTCTTATGGGCTTTATTTGTGGGGAGAAAATATATCGCATCTTTACTTCAAAGCGAGCAGAAACCGTTTCGTGTATTGGCTATTAATAGATCAACGGCGTTGGGATACAGAATAATTATTAACAATGCTGACAACGGGAAAAATATCTACTGTGATGTCATTGTTATGTCTGACGTCATCTGTATATTCATCCCAAGGTGAGTGCTTATATTATTTTCCAGGAAGACTGTACATATTCGACTTTTCTGTGTGCTAATAATAAAACATAACGTAACGTTTGGGAAGTAGTATATATTACATGATATATAATATGTTACAGGCTTCTAATGCATTGTGAATACTCACTGAAGTGAGCATGATTCGTTTGTATATAAATATGAATTCAGTTTTCGTAGAATATGGATATCGCCTTTTAATGAAAATAGTATAACTTTATAACAATATTGCGATCAGAGATGTCTCGATTGTAGTATGTTTTAAAAACTAGCAATGATGCTTGTGCTCATGTCACACACACGCACACACAAACGTGTATATCTGAACACGCACTCACGAATTCAAAATGAGGGAAAGGACAAAGTCAGTCATGGATCCCTTATATCTAGATTGCTGTCTAAAGTTTCCTTTTATTTTGTTGTTGTATGTCTTGTATTTTTAATTGATTTTTCAAATTAACATTATTTTCTATTATCTATGCTGTACACACTCATGTCAGATTAGTTTGATTGGCATTAACTATTTCTTTTAGTATGTACGTGTACTTGCTTTTTGTTTTCTTGCTTTTGTGTGTTTGTGTGCATGCATACACGCGCTTTTGTGCATACTGCCAAGAATGAAAGTCACTAGAAAAAAAAGTCTATTACACACAAATATAAAGAGACTTTAGGTGAATGAATTTATCATCGCGGTTCATCTCAAGCGGTACTGACAGTCTTTAGTCGTCCGTTGTCACAATACGTCAAAACATGATATAAGAAATACGACAGAGTTATCGCCAAAAAAAAAAGAAAGAGGAAAAGTCACTAATAAAAATGTCGACTCTTTGCGTTGAGTAGGGAAGGGAGTTCAATTCGAAATAGAGAGGGCAAGACATGCCGATAGGGAAAGAAGGCCGTGGAGGGTTAAAAGATGTGGAGTCACCGAGGGAGTAAGTGTTGTGACGCGTTTGCCACGGAATATGAACTTATCGCAGCGCCAGGTGGCGCCGCAGATCTAGTAACGTACTGAGGGAGGGTTGGCGATGACGTCAAACACGCTGATATAAATTGTTGCAAAGGTGCTCACAGAGAGGGCATGTATGGAAGGTCACCGTGAGCCTACTGTTTTCTGTTCGTTGAAAAGCCCTTATTAAACCTCGAGGAACGCACAATTCATTTCCAGTTCACGAAATGCGTTAAAAATCCGTCCGATCTCAATGGCACATATAAAGTACTGTTTGGATTAATCTTGGCCTCTTCTTCTGCAGGAGGCACACATGCATTGATACATTATGATTGTAAACTGTTT
The DNA here is from genome assembly GCA_028829895.1 of Sinotaia quadrata. Lineage (NCBI taxonomy): Eukaryota > Metazoa > Mollusca > Gastropoda > Architaenioglossa > Viviparidae > Sinotaia > Sinotaia quadrata. Next base: position 18,795,353 of record CM054178.1, on the reverse strand, counting down.
TTGTTTGTTTTTTCTCCCACGGCCAGCCCGTTATGCGGGCTGTTTACGCTTTTATCTGGAATCTGTCATGAAAATTGGACATACCGACGTCACTCGATGAATAGAGGACGTAACGATGTATATCGAAGTCACGCGATGAATGGGACGTCACGAGGCATATGGGACGTCACAAATAGAGTAGAAAGATTTTGTTGCGAGTTATTTCAAGATGGTGTCCGTGGCAATTTGCAGTTTTTGTGATTTTCTTTTCCAGTAAAGAAGACATTCTTTAAAAATTGTCATTTATTACTATTTTCTTGATGAATGAAGTGTTACGCATTTTATTTTATCTTCTACAACACAGATACAAATAATTATCATTGAAATATCTTTATTCTCAAAGAAGATATTTTCATGCCTCCATGAAAAGAATAAATTGTTGAAAGGAGGAAATAAATAAGAAAAAGATAAAAAAAATCAAATTTTCTATTTTCTCTTGTTTAAATAAATATTTATGCCCAAGACAAATGTGTCTCTTGTCGCAAGATGTCCATGAAATTTCTCTTAATTAAACAAATCACAGTTACTATATTTGACTATTTTCCCCTTTTAGTATTGATTATTTCTAATTTGAAGGTTAAACTATTTAAATCACAGTTACTATATTTGAGTCTTTTCCCCTTTATTATTGATTATTTCTAATTTGAAGGTAAACTATTTAAAACAAAATGCAAGTACATCTATGAGATCGCCGAATGGAAATTAAAACTAAAACTAAATAATAGACACGTGAAATACTGTTTTCATAAAAAAAAACAATCCACAAATGTAATTTGCTACTGGCAAAAGATGAGTTAAATAAATTAATATTATGTTAAAGTTAGGAATGGAAAATTCAGAAGACGACGAAAAATTAAGAAAAATTAAAGAAAGAAAGCTGTTTGTAAACTTCTATTGCTTTTCTTTTATAAAATTTGTGTATTTTTTAATCGTAAATGCTCACGCTAAACATCTTTCTAGTTATGCCAATAAAGAAGATAGCGATGTATATATTTATATACTAAAATGTACATAGGCCGGACAATCACACATAGGCCAAATAAGAAAATATATATTAAATAGTCACGCATGGGCCAGATAAATAACTAGATTATTCAGTCACACATAGGCCTGATGAGTAAATAGATTATATAGTCACACATAGGCCTGATGAGTAAATAGATTAGATAGTCACACATAGGCCTGATGAGTAAATAGATTAGATAGTCACACATAGGCCTGATGAGTAAATAGATTAGATAGGCACGGATAGGAACGATGAGTAAATAGATTAGTCATTCATAGGCCCGATCAGTTAATTGACAAGAGAAGCAAGCACGTAGCCCAATCCATTCAAAAGTCTTGTTGAACACTGGCCAAGCTAAGTGTATTTAGGCCAAGTCAACAAACACTTAGGCTAGACCAGTATAATTAGATATATAGTCCACACTAGTAAGTAGTCTAGTCATTCACGAGTAGGTCACTCAAGGTAGTAGTCTAGTCATACATGGGTAGGCCAATAAAGCAGATAAGCTTATTGAGGTGCTGGTCAGACCAGTTAATATGCTAGTTTGCCGGAAACGCAATCTAGACCAGTGTAGGGACTATTTAGACGTTTCTAAAGAATTAGTCAGATATGTGTATGCCAGACCATTAAATTAGTCAGACATGTTTACGGGACCAGTAAATAGACTAGTCAGACAAAAATGTTCACCAGTAAACAGAGTAGTCAGACAGATGATTACACCTATAAATAGGTTTCGTAGACAATTGTTTGCACTAGTAAATGTAGGCTAGTCAAAGTTTGCACTAATAAATAGGTTACTCAGACAATAGCTTACGCCATTAAACAGGTTAGTCGAAGAAAAATTTACACCAGTAAACACGCTAGTCAACAAATGCTTACACCAGTAAATAGGTCATTTCAGACAATAGTTTCCAAAAATAACAAGCTAATCCGACAAAAGCTTACACCATTAAATAAGTTAAACATACAATAGCTTACATGTGTAAACAGGCTAGTCAGAAGAAAGCGTAGTCAGACAAATACAAGTAAATAAGATAGTTTAGTGGTCTAGTCAGCGTTGAATAGTCAAATAAATGCTTCAAACTGCCATGCACATGTCGAAGTTAATCATACAAATAATTCAGCTAGTTAGATGAGTAAATAATATAGGCAGGTGTATAAAGGCATTAAACTTCAGTCGAACGGTTGTGAGCAAAATAAATAGCTTAGTCAGGCACAATTTAAACTATTTAGACGCAAGCAAATGTTAGACTGTTTAATTAAGAGAGCTTATCAGAACAACATCAACAACATCCACTCGCATCGAATTAGTGAACACGCCAACCAATTAGCAGAGTGTTCAGATATATGTTAGCTATTGAGAAATGAATGATCTAATGAGTCATATAGAATCAGTCAGGCAAACAGGTACGCAAGCTGAGAAAGTATGCGTGACAGTCACGTAAACGAATTGTCTAACCAGAACAAAATCAATGGGCAAATCATACTGAGAACAATAGGCATGCAAATTCAGGAAAATTAGTAAAATAGTGAGTAAAACAAGTTGGCTAGTTAGAAAAAAGGATCTATTACTGAGAAAAATTCACTACTCATGAAAATCATTGGGCTAGTTAGAATATTAATCGGGCTAGTTAGAGCATTAATCGGGCTAGTTAGAGTATTAATTGGGCTAGTAAGATCTTTAATTGGGCTAGTTAGAGTATTAATAAATATCTAGTCTGATAAACACGAGGATGAATCAGTCATTCACTGAGCTACCCAACCATGACTAGTCAGGTAAATATGGACTACGCAGGCAAACAATTTGGCTAGCCATATAAAAATAAGAGGGTTATAAATAGATATTAAAGTTGTATTTGCAAGTAATACATGTTTAAGTATGTAAAATGAATAGAATTACTTATTAAGCTTTACACAAGTTAATAAATAACAGAGAAACAACCAACAATAAATAACTCACAGTGTGCAGGATTGTGTTTTGATTTCAAGTAATCTACAGAAATAAGGATAATTAGTTAACGGACGAATTAACAACCTATTACACTAAAATATTTCAAACTAAATCGTTTACACGCACACACACACACACACACACACACACACGTACATATACTCAGCTTCTTTTAACATCGTATGTTATCTTGTAACGATGACAACATTGTATTCTTGTCGAGTTAAAGTATCTAAATAAACTGTGACAGTTAAAGATGAATGTCACATACATTAAAATGCATGTCACTGGTGATTATAACATAAAGAATATTATTAGTTAATCGAAAATTACTCACAGTTTTACAGCAAAATACATCTTTTTACAAAGCAATACAATTATTTTATTGTATGTCTAATATTCCACATAAACTATATAAAAATAGAAATAACATTTAGCAAATTAACTATTGCATCCCTTTCATTTATTTATTTTGTTTTAATTAATTTGTTTTCTTTTCCCTCTTTTTTTTCAGATCAGCCGCCGAGACTCTCTGAGGAAGATTGTAAGTACTTATTCATTGCTATTCTCACCCACACACACCACTTCACACGCACGCACTGAGGAACACACGCCACTACACTACACACACACGCACTGAGGAAGATTGTAAGTACTTATTCATTGCTATTCTCACCCACACACACCACTTCACACGCACGCACTGAGGAACACACGCCACTACACTACACACACACGCACTGAGGAAGATTGTAAGTACTTATTCACTGCTTTTCTCACCTACACACGCACGCACTGAGTATCTAGACAGACGAAAAGAAACATCACGCTGCGTGAAGTTACGAGCGCCTGCAACATTCATTTATTCCAACAGTCCACTAACGCAGACGACGACATCTGATTTCAAAGAGCACACACGCCCAAGGACTTTTAACTTCTTCTCACTAGTAAATTCCAACCCAACCCCATCCCCGCAAGACAACTCATCAGCACAACCTTTTCTCGATAGTAAACAGTAAAATAGTAAATAGTAAAATAATAAGTAAGATGAGAGAATAAGAAACACACAGACCAGAACATTTCTTTCTTCTGGACAGTCTGGAAAGTTGGACAAGTAGGAAGGGTTTCTTTTCTGACCAACAACAGAAATCACCTTTAGGGTTGAAGGTCGTTCGGATGGACCTGAACTGTTCCCCAGACCATGATCGTGGAAGTAGTTCTGGCCAGTTGCGTGGGATAATTATAATATATGCGACCCCGTGTGCTGCAGATACTTACGCTAAAGTTCCTTGGTAGATAAAAGTTGGAAAGAGTTAGCCCCTGGCCCCTGGCCAGGAAATCGGCAACCTGAAAATGTTACTTGCCTACTCTCAGATGAAGAGGCTTATAAATCACTTCAGTTATAATTATCGACGTGCGATATCGACAACATTATGAAATCAAAATTGAAATTGTAATTATATCAGCCTTTAAATTAGAAGAAAAAATTATATGAGGAAACTTTTTTTTTTTGTACAATGAAGAACCCACCAATGTTGTCTCAGACAAACGCTCCCTTGATGTTCAAGGCTAGCGGCATTTTTGTGTGTGTTTGGATATTGTTTGAAATGGATCATTTTCGTAGCGTTGATCTGGTTATCATTCACTTGAGTGTTCTCAAATAATGACGCAAATGAAAACACAAGCACACACGCATACACAAACGCACACGCACGCACACAAGCACACACACACACACACACACACACACACACACACACACACACACACACACACACACACACACACCAATTTCGAATTTGTCTCATTGTGGGCTGTAAATGTCTATGGTTACAGTACTGCGAAAATGAGTACTGCGTAATGTGATTTAATTTTGAGAGATTTTAGAAGAAAGTGAATCATTTTAGTGTGTATTTGAAGTTTTTCTGAGAATTTCGTTTGCCTCATTTTTAATGTCAGCCAGAGTGTGCTTATTTTTGGTTTGGTTAACTCTATTCTGGATGTGTTTGTTTATGTATGGTTTATCTTGGTTAGTTTTAGGTTGCTTTGGTTTGTTTAGGTTAGGTTTAGTTTGTTTTGGTTAGAGTTGGTTGTGTGTAGTAGACTTTAGTTCGTTTTGGTTATATTTAGTTTTCTATGGTTCATTTTCATTAAGCTTAGTTTACTTTTGTTCGCTTTGGTTAGGTTTAATTTGCCCTAGTTCATTTTCATTTGGTTTAGTTTACTTTTGTTCGCTTTGGTTAGGTTTAATTTGCCCTAGTTCATTTTCATTTGGTTTAGTTTACTTTTGTTCGCTTTGGTTAGGTTTAATTTGCCCTAGTTCATTTTCATTTGGTTTAGTTTGCTTTGGTTCGTTTTGGTTCGTATGTTTTGTGTTGGTTGGTTTTGTTTCTTTTAGACCGAGTTGATTTGGTAGATTTTGGTTAAGTTCCATTTGTTTTGACTTGTTTAAGTTAGGTTTAGTTTCTTTGCTTTGTTGCATAGCGGTGTGATGTGAATCTCTTGCATTTATTTTCCTGTGGATTCGGTGTATTACAAGTTTTTCTTTTATATGTTCTCATTTGTTTTGTTTTGCTTGTGATTTAAATACCCTAAATATAATCTTATGTAAAAGGATTCAAGCTGAAATAAATAAGGCTCCAGGATTTTAGATGAACACTGAATGGCGACATAAATAAACACACTTTGCTCAGAGAAAGTTTACGTTAAGAACGAAGTACGTAGTGTACAAACACATTGTACGGGTCACAGCTTTGGTAGAGATTTACCACAAACCCTGATGTCACTGGTGAGAGTATGCCACATTGAATTCATGTTTAATTCTATTTCGTCTTACTGTAACATGATTAAAAGCAAAATTTGAAGTTTTCACCGTTTCAGTATTAATGTTATGCAATTTTACATAAATAATAAAGAAAGAAAGAAGCGAACAAACAAACTAACAAACAAGCGAACAAATAAAGAAAAAGCGGTTTAAAAGTATACATACCCACCACTCTCTTCACGCTTACATCACATTTAGCAATACTTTTCACCTTACAATACTTTTCACCTTACATTATACCTGGCACTGTTTTAAGTTTTACACTAATTTACGTTTTACTCGATTTTACAACTTACAATTTTCATAAACTACTTTAAACCTTATACTACTTTACACCTTGCACTACTTTACACCTTGTACTACGTTACACCTTAAACTACTTTACACCGTGTACTACTTTACACCTTGTACTACTTTACACCGTTACACTAGTTTACATCTTGCAATACTTCAGACCTTATAATTTTTTTTTATAACTTACACAATTGCACATTGTACATTACTCCACACCGTACTGTGATCAATATCTTGGAATATTATACACATGACAACGTTTTTCAAATGCAGTAACTTACCACATGCACGATGGAACTTTCTGGCATATTTTACATAGTGTAATAATTTACAACATACAATAGTTACAACTTGCAAAGTTTTACACGTTACAATACTTTACACTTTGCAATAGTTTGCAAATGCAGTGTTTTAAATCCTACAATATGTTCTTGAGGCTCAGTAAACACTTCTTAGGAATGGTCCCGAAGTTGACATGGAATTAAGAAATGCCTGAAGCAAACAAATCTCCAAAAGTGCATTTGCACTGAGGAAATTAAGAAAGTGTTGGAATAAATATTTAAATACTCAACATCAAAATCTATCATATCCTTCCTCTAAATACAGGCGGTGGAAAGAAATGTAATCAGATAGCTTTACAAAAGTATCACTTCTCACAATTACAATCTTTCAAAATCTCATCATACATCTGTCAAGCGAAATAAGCCGAAGGAGATGAAACGGAACATTTCTTAAATGGAGGCTTCTTTTAATTTCTTATTAAAAATATGAAAATAGCAAAACACACACACACGCACACACATACACACACAGACACACTCAATTTTTTTACATCTCTCTTTATGTCTATTTTCAGACATAATATATTTCATTCTTAACTTTCCTTCCATCCTGTCGAAGACACAGAGAGAGTTGTGCTCGTGGTGTTCGCCTTGTCCCAGTATTAAAACCCTTTTCCGTTCTATTTCGATACGTTGCCGACAGTTTTCGTCACAACATGTTGCCTGTTCGCTCTGAATCAAACATGAAATCTTGCTTCCGCTGGTGAAGTCTAGTCCAAAATAGGCTCTGGAATCAAACATGAAATCTCCCTTTCGTTATGGACTTGAGTTCAAGCTAGGCGCCTGACCACCCACAACTATACTTCTCGGTCTTGGCGATTTTCTTTGAGACCTCGATCTTCAGCAATTCGTATTGAGGAAAAAATATATTTTATCATTCCTTTAAGAAAATGTGTGTGTACGTGTGTGTGTGTGTGTGTGTGTGTGTGTGTGTGTGTGTGTGTGTGTGTGTGTTTGTGTGTGTGTGTGTGTGTGTGTGTGTGTGTATGTGTGTGTGTGTGTGGAGGGTATGGAGATGGGGTGTCTGGATTGTGAATGAAGTCCCTGCGACATGAAAGAAAATTTCTTGTCAGGGTCCGGTAATCAACATCTCGTCATCTAAACCATGACTGAAATTTACTTTCTTATTAGTTCTAACAAAGACGCTTTTGTTTTGTCTTTTTAAAAATACAAAATTATTTTCATTTAAAGCAAGTCTCCCCAACTGCGATTAGCTGGAAATTATAATTATATAAGTGTGGCTTATTTGTTTACAAATATGTATTTAATTGTTAAAAATCAACTACAAAATTCAGAGACTGTACACGCTGAAAATGATATGAATAATAGCGATGAATTCAATAATGACATTGATGTCTTGGTATTTTGCCATTAGAGAATGACACTGGAACAATAAATCTAACATAGAACGCGGTTATGACCCTTAACTATAAATATAGATCTTAGCAATACGATAGACCCGATAATTTCACTCTCCGCCAAGTTGGCATTTCGTATAAAGTGGTAGGGATATCTCCTCCAAGTTGGCTTTTCGTATAAGGTGGTAGGGATATCTCCGCCAAGTTGGCTTTTCGTATAAGGTGGTAGGGATATCTCCTCCAAGTTGGCTTTTCGTATAAGGTGGTAGGGATATCTACTCCAAGTTGGCTTTTCGTATAAAGTGGTAGGGATATCTCCGCCAAGTTGGCTTTTCGTATAAGGTGGTAGGGATATCTCCGCCAAGTTGGCTTTTCGTATAAGGTGGTAGGGATATCTCATGATCTGTGACAAACCATTGACGTTCCATAACTAACAACTTGAATTTTAAACTCTCGGAATAAGCAGGATTGATTTAATTTTTTTTAATGATGCATGCGATCGAAATCAGCAGCGCACACATATCGATAATTGCTATTTAAAATATCTACCCAAGTAACAGCTGTGGCCCTTGATGACGCATGTGAAGTGTGTGAGTTTAACAAGCACAAAAATGGAAAATACAAATTTAAAATATATGTTCTTTGAAAAGGACATACTCATGATTAGCTAATCTAGGTAACTGCACTTGAAAAGCACTTTCTTATAAACAAATGAACAACAAATAAAAAGATGATAATAGCACCAATACCTTTAACGTAAAAGGAAAATCTCAGTGTAGAGTCGCAAACCACATGACGAAGAGATACAGACGTGATGGTATAGAGATAATGGTCGAATGGAGAGGAGACATTTGCCTAATGGCCAAAAGACAATTGTCTATAGCGCAGAAAAGCAGACCTAGTGACAGACGCAAGTCTAATGGCGTAGAAATGCGGATCTAATGATTTAGAGATCCACACCTGGTGACACACAGACGCAAGTCTAATGGCGTAGAAATGCGGATCTAATGACTTAGAGATCCACACCTGGTGACACACAGACGCAAGTCTAATGGCGTAGAAATGCGGATCTAATGATTTAGAGATCCACACCTGGTGACACATAGACGCAAGCCTAATGGCGTAGAAATGCGGATCTAATGACTTAGAGATCCACACCTGGTGACACACAGACGCAAGCCTAATGGCGTAGAAATGCGGATCTAATGATTTAGAGATGCACACCTGGTGACACACAGACGCAAGTCTAATGGCGTTGAAATGCGGATCTAATGACTTAGAGATCCACACCTGGTGACACACAGACGCAAGTCTAATGGCGTAGAAATGCGGATCTAATGACTTAGAGATCCACACCTGGTGACACACAGACGCAAGTCTAATGGCGTAGAAATGCGGATCTAATGACTTAGAGATCCACACCTGGTGACACACAGACGCAAGTCTAATGGCGTTGAAATGCGGATCTAATGACTTAGAGATCCACACCTGGTGACACACAGACGCAAGTCTAATGGCGTAGAAATGCGGATCTAATGATTTAGAGATCCACACCTGGTGACACACAGACGCAAGTCTAATGGCGTAGAAATGCGGATATAATGACTTAGAGAAACACACCTAATGGCACAGACACTGAGCTATTGGTGAGGAAACGCGACCCTATTTGAATAAAACCACAGGCTTAATAGTTTGAACCTAGAAAAGGGGCTAATGGCGCAGTCACAGACCTAAAGGCATACAGTTTGTAATGGTGTACGTTTATACAAACCATGATAAAGATTAACGACATAACCCCCAAACACCCATACACACCCATACACACCCGTTCCGTAGTTTGACGTTTCCAAGTAATATTTAGATGGATGTAAATTGATAATAGCGAAATTTATTTGAAAACCTCTTGAGACAAATTATGTTTAATGACTAATTCAAATATCAAGAGGGGGAAGCATTATTTACAAGAACAATTTGAGCGAATGTAATTATTTTTCATGCAGAGTTGTAAACAATCCAGTATTTTAATTCGGAGGTTTAACATTCAATACAGATTAGGAGAAGATATTGCTTAGTCAGTGTACTTTTGCACGTCTAACTTTTCCACACGGGTCAAAATTATGAAAGCGCAAAACGTAAAGGCCTTAAGAAGTTTATTTAAAGGATTAAGAACCGAGGAGTTCCAGCCGTTGGGCTAGAGAACACAACAATGACGGACTTAGACTTAGAGTACGAGATGAAAGTTTTAAATTATCAAATCCTTTGATTCCCTCCAGGCCCTAAAGGATACATGCTGGAGCTCGGAGCTTTGCCTCTTAGCCAGGGGTAGCGTTGAAGATCCGGTTGGGTTAACACATTTTAAAGGAAGCTTAACCAGGGGCAGCTGTGAAGATCCGTCCGGATTATAAATTTAAAATTAAGCTCATCCGGCAGCGGCCTGCTCATATAGCTGCTCAACTATAAAAATTAACCTTACACAACTTGTGTGAAGATCTTCTTCCCTCAGGGTAGTCTTTCCTTGAGCTTATGGAAGTGAATAAGTTCGACAAGCACAAGACATAATTGAAACGTGCGCGTATAGATGCGTCCTTGCACGTATGCACACACACGCACGTACTTACAGAAACGTTTGAGAGAGTTCATGCACTGAAGAGTTGGACGTTACTCGCGTGCGTGGGGGGGGGGGGGGCGAAGTAACAAACAGGAAAATTAACTTTCATGACAGGTTAACAGCGTGTTGAAATCCTCGTTTGTCCTTCTCAAGTCTTTGCGTGCATAAGTCTGAAAGGTGGAAAGCCTCACTACAGCAACACTGTTTTCTTCATGTCCAATTCAGTAAATAATTCAATTTCATCAAGTGTCGGAAGAAAGTGGATTGCGAGTTCGAGTTTGTCGTTATTTTATTTTTCATATTCTGCCTGTCAAAAGCTATTCACCATACTCTTTCTCTTAGAGAGAGAGAGAGAGAGAGAGAGAGAGAGAGAGAGAGAGAGAGAGAGAGAGAGAGAGAGAGAGAGAGAGAGAGAGAGAGAGAGAGAGAGAGAGAGAGAATCATAACTGCACAATGAACGCCACTGCATTTAGGTCGATTATTATATTAATTTTAAAGAAAAGATAATCTAATTACTTTTTTCCCCAAGGAATGACAATCTAATTCACTTAATTTTACGCTGCAGATTTAAGGACGTGCGAGTGTAACCCTTGGCATTTTTTCGTTTTCACAATTTGACCAGATTTATTTTAAAGTAAATCATATTAAGTCTCTTTATTCGTCTTCACTGCCTTGTAAGATTTTTATTGTTTAGTTCGTTGGCCGAGAACACTTTTTTTTTTTAACATGTTGTAGCTGCTGTTAATCTTATTGTTGTAATTAATGGATAATGCAAAGGCACACGAGTTTTCAGTTATTATTATTTTAAGAGATAGCAGATAGATAGATAGACAGACAGACAGACAGATAGATAGATAGATAGATAGATAGATAGATAGATAGATAGATAGATAGATAGATAGATAATTTGGCAGAGTAAATTTGTCTGTCAATATTTCTAGGCTTAATTGTTATATAAATTGTTAAATTGTCAAAGCAACTCGACCTTGGGCACTTTTGATGATGGCATTTTTGTAACTATCAGATATTGAGTAAACAACTCGAGTTGAGAATATGCTAGAAATTGCTGATGGCATTTTTGTAACTATCAGATATTGAGTAAACAACTCGAGTTGAGAATATGCTAGAAATTGCTGATGCAAGCCAAACCAGTTCCAGCTGAATGAGAACTTTTTATTATCAAAATTAATGGTCACGATTTACGATAAAGAGACCAGCCAAATGGGCTGAGATCAACAGTTTATCTGCTGTAGAGAATTATATTGTCTAACCACTTTGAATTTGGTGTGGCAAGAAGTCCAGTTACCACAGAGGGCCATGAGAGACTGGACTATGAGATATTTCCTTCATTTTGCTATTGGTATTTTATACTTGTGTTTTACATAGATATGTATAATGTGATTAGGCTATTATATATAGCCATTAACTATGGCATCACAGATAGGTAGATTTTGCCTCATATCATTAGGTGGCAAGAATTTATCTCTCTGCAGTTTAATAACTGTTAGATTTAGTTTTATTTATATTTCACTTCAGCTGTCTCTCCGTCTTTGTCGGTTTCTCTGCCTATTTCTTTCTCTCATTATGTTGAATTATCTCATATATTTCATATGCTATTCATTTACCCCTTCATTAGTCCATCCATCCATTCATCCATCCATCCATCCATCCATCCTTCCATTCAGATAAGCTAGTTATTTATATCCTTGACTTGAAATATGAGACTTTATGAAAATTGCTTATTTAAAACTGATAATTCTTCAAAGTTTCAAGAGGAATTGCATGATGAATAGTATATATCTTTTAGAAAGAATTTTTTGTGTGTATGTCTGTGAGTGAGAGAGAGAGAGTAACAAAAGCCGACGTATTAGATATCTGTGCTTCGCTTTTTTTTTTGTTTTTGTATGTGTTTAGTGGTGCAGGAAAGAAGGATGGATGGATGTGCGGAAGCCATTGAAATCGCAATATCCGTCGTTGGGTTGTGCGAGACATTACATTCAATGCCCCACTCATTGACTCTGAGCGAAGTAATGTGTGATTAGCACAGTGCCGTGTGATTGAGAGCAGTGATGGGGAGTCTGCGACACCGGGAAATGTTTGTCTTTCGTTACTGAAAGTATTCGTGCGCCAGTCTTGACAACTGGGCAATATAAACGTATTTAGTCGGTAAAATACCATGCATTGCTAAAACCTTAAAATTCACCTTAAAACAGCGACAATTGGGATATAATCCTCTACTTGCGATGTACAATAGAAAACATGTTATTGCTGTTGAAATAAGGTTCAAAGTATGCTTTTTGTAGAATATGCCAGTATCCATTTGTAGAATATGTCAAGATAAACAAACTAAAAGGAAATCCACCCTGGACGTCTTGTTATCATCTATTGAAACTGTGCTCTGAAAAAGTTCAGAATATGTTAAAAATTACAATGCGTAGCAAATTATCAGTCTAAGATTTTAATCGAATATAATATGCGTTCTGTATGCCGTCAATAGAAATTCTCAGTCCCTGCTTTTAAAGGAATATTCTGTGCGTTCTGTATAGCGTCAGCAGAAATTATCAGTCCCAGCTTTTAATCCAATGTAATGGGTGTTCTGCGTGAAGTCAATAGAAATTCAAATTACCAGTGTCAGCTTTTAATTGAATAGATAAATAAATAGAAATTCAAAATATCAATCTCAGCTTTTAATCGAATAAATGATCAATTGAAATTCAAATTATTGATATTTTTTCAAGCAATTAAAACATTTCCAGTTTCAGAGCGACAATTCCTAGTTTGAATATTTTACATTTCAGTTTTGGAAGAAGTGTTGTTGACTGTTTATGTTGCAGTAGAATTTCGCAATTAGAATCTGAATCTTGATGTAGATTACTACTCAGACTCATAAATCCCAGTCCTTGTACATGCATAATCTTTTATAATACACTATATCTGTGCGTATAATTCTTCATAAATTTGATGCAACTTTAATTCGAATGATTTGACTGACATTATGCCACACCTTAACCTGTAGAGTGACACTTGGAATCAGAGTGAAGGAAACACCACGCATTACTTCCCTTCAGCAGCCATTTTGTTACACTAATTTTTTTTTATGGGGTACTGTAATACAGTACCGTCTGACGGGACATTTTCACCTGACACTGAACGGGTTAAGCAACCTTTCTCTCTAAAAGTATATCATACTCATAAGAACAGAGGGGTGATGTTAATTATTTAATACTCGCAAAAACTGCACATAATGACTCGTAGATGAATAATTTAATACTTTAGCAAAATAATATGTCAAGCCAGACATAAGTAATTAAATGCAATATAAAATATCTTAAATATATTTCATATTTGTTACTGTTGATTCATGAGAGACATGGCTGGGTGAATGGGACTATAGATGTCAGTGTCTTGTGTAGCACTAGCTCCTCTCGCATCCTACAGCCAAGCCACACTGATGTGACTGGTCACACACCAGTGAGATCAGTAGACAGGTACTAGCATCCTCCACCAAGTAAGAAATTGTTCAGGAGTCAACATAATTATCTTGACGCCACACATTAGTAGAGTGTAATGTGTTCTTACACTTACTCGCCATTTCCGCCTTTACCACAGTCAGTCGTAGCGGTTTACAAACAGTTAACCAGGTGGTTCATATCAAACGTTAAAATGGAAATAGGAAAGGCTTCTTGTCTGCAAAATATAAACAGAGAACAAACGGTAAGCTTCTAGTTTATCGCTTTATAACTCAATTCTTACTTACATTCCAGTGAGTCTCATAATATGCTGTGTGCTTTTATCGGGCTAATTGCAGGAAATTGTAAGTTGTTACAAAAACAAAGAGATGATCACAAGTCAATCTCTCTCGATAGATAGAAAGATAGATAGATAGATAGATAGATGGATAGACAGACAGATAGATAGATAGATAGGTAGATGAATTGATAGATAGATAGATAGATAGATAGATAGATGAATTGATATATAGATAGATAGATGAATTGATATATAGATAGATAGATAGATAGACAGACAGACAGATAGATAGATAGATGAATTGATAGATAGATAGAGAGATAGATAGATAGATGAATTGATAGATAGATAGATAGATAGAGAGATGAATTGATAGAGATAGATAGATAGATAGATAGATAGATAGATAGATGAATTGATAGAGATATATAGATAGATAGATAGATAGATAGACAGACAGACAGATAGATAGATAGATGAATTGATAGATAGATAAATAGATAGATAGGCATCAACGCCAGCCTAGTTATTGTTTATGATGATTATTATTATTAATTATTTCTGTCTTGCAAACATTATCAGCTTATAAATCCTGCAACAATTTTGGTAGCCCGATTTACACATCATAAGAAATATAGAATTGATCAAAATTTACAAGTACAATGTTCAACGTACTCATTTGAGTGAACAAGGAAATAATGGTTCAGTTACATAAACAATTCAAATAATAGATCAATAGCAGACATGTACGAACTATTCCAAGTCCATTCTTTATTTAACAGTAAATTAACTTATCATAAGCTAACAATCGCCTTTATGACTGGACTAGAGTTTCGTTCAAATTCAAAGTGATTAGAATAAAAGAAACAAAGAAACTTTCGGTTCCCCTTTCCCCCATTGAATTAATTTGTTATGAACGAGTTTGAGACTATTAGTCAGAAAACCTATTCATCAAAATGGAACTGGTTTGAATTGCATCAACACTTTTTTTAGCATATTCTCAACTCAAGTTGTTTACTCCAACCCCGACAATTACAAAAAATACAATTATACAGTTATGCCCAACGGGTCGGCTCACTTTGACAATTTAACAATTTATGTAACTATTAATAGGCATAGGCAAATTTACTCCACCACACAGAGAAAGAGAGAGAAAGAGACAGAGATACGTAGTAAGATCATAATTGGTTTCACTGGATGTACTTTTCTGTATAAGTCAAATGTTTTCAAAGTGTCAGTTTTTTAATACTTGCCCACATGTTATTTGATTTACACGTGTCGATGACCTGTTGTCAAAATTTTAATGACATGCTGCCATTTGCCGACCAAATAGTCAATAAAATGCAATCAAGTGCTCCAAGCTAAAGATAATTATATCTCTCTGAGAATATGTCTGGAAAGAACCTTTGGTCTTTCAAGAAATGCTCGGTTTGTATATTTGCATTAGAAACTTAAGAACAGTTCGAATGCACTCGTTTTAAGTGTAAACTAGTCGTGTAGCAATAGTTTGCAGCATCACTACTTAGGAAACTTAAGTACAGTTCGAATGCACTCGTTTTAAGTGTAAACTAGTCGTGTAGCAATAGTTCGCAGCATCACTACTTAGGAAACTTTACGAGTTGGTGTCCTTTACGTCTGGCCAAGTGATACCGCATTAAACATTTCGCTGCATTGATTCTGCAGCACAAGCTCTTAAAGTAAGGAACTAATTCTGCGCGAAGGATACAATTTTTAAAAATTGCACATCCATTTAATTTCTAATAACACAGTTTTCTCCCCTTTTTTCCCCTGTGTTATTTCCCCCATCTCATTTCTCCCTGTTCCCCTCCCTCTCTTTACATTGTTATTATTTAAGTGTCCTTAAATGGTTACTGCAAATCATCGTTGTTAAATATTAAATATTCCCTGTGATTTTTTTTTTTAGCAGTCACGCTGTAATAACAGATACAAAGAGAAGCACAGGTCGTTAGGCAATTCGCATTAATTTACAGGTGATGGTTTTCTTTCTGCTACCAGAAACGTTAAACCCAGCTTAGCAACTCCGTCCTCTTCCCCCTACATCAGGACGATAGGCCAAGCAACATCGAGCATTGCAGTAAAGTTCACAGGGGCAGTAGCGTTATTCCGATCCGCAAGGTCCAGATAAAAAGGGAGACAATTAGGGAGGATGAGAACCTGAAGTATGTCGTAATGCGTGTCGTAATCCCAAAGACGTAAAACAACGGTCATCAATAATGACAAAGCAGAAAACAAATTAGTAAGACCTTCAGGCTGAAAGCTTAAACCGGGAAGAAAAGGAAAGCGTATTGAGTGGAAATATTCATAAAATGCAATATTTATTTTCTCTCATTTCTCTTGCAAATGAGAGAGAACATGATTGCTTTACAAGACCTGTAGTAAATGTCATACACAATGTCATACACAGAACATACACAATCTAATATTTTAAGAAGAGTAACTCCGTCAGGTCATCACTAGCTTTAATCGAGATCGATATTCGAATTAACAGCGCACTTATTGATTTGTGTAAGTACAGTAAGTAATTGATTTAAATAAGTCTTTGAACGCTGTGCGCTACACAAATGTGACGTCACACATGAACACACGTGTTGTATCAAAAAGATTGTGACATAGAGCGCAGATGTATTCGTTCACATAACACATATACCAGCAGATAACGGCATACATCGACAACGCAAACATGACTCACATACACACTATACATTTACGCAGACACCCATACATATTCACAGACGTACATTAACAGATTGTGACATACTTAGCATAAACTTATACTCATATGCGCACTTCACACGCTCACAAACGCATGTACTCTCACCTACAGAGATAATGGCAGACTTAGACAAAACAGTTCGATTTTGCACCCCCACTCACAAACAAGAATAATCACACACACACAAACATACACACATATTAAAGATAACATAATATGTGTTCATATAGACATCCAGCACTCACAAGCAAGAATAATTACACACACAAACATACACACATACTGCAGGCACCCAATACTCACAAACACGCACATACACGCCCACACAATTAAAAAAATATATGCTCTTTTACTCATTAAAATACTCAAAACACACGCAGTTTATCATGCTCAAGTAGGACCTACTACAAATTACAGCTATGCTTAAACGACAACCGTATAAATACATGCGCACAAACACATACAAACGTGCACAAAGCACGAACACTTTACACACACGCACCACGTACACAAATGCGTATATGTGCATACATACAAAACAAAAATGAAACAGAACTGAAGCTAACAGAACCTCCATACTTGCTAAAGAAAAAATAAAATAGTAAATCTAAGTATCGACATATCTTTTCATTTCGCAAATGTGTACACTGTCACCACACCACCAAGGGGTTCGACAAAATCCAGTCCTACGTAGATTGCCGGAAATTGTAAGACAAGTCGCTGATGACGCCTCTTCTCACTCAGAATACGACCTCGCAGTCCCAAAGAGAGGTAACTCTGTCTCTGCATTTCCCTGCAGATAGTGGTATTGACGTGTTCTGATAGAAAGTGATCCCTCAACACCTGATCAAGTCCACATGTATCATGGGGAAGTTGGCGCTAAACAGGATCTAATGAATCTGTCTGTACACTTCGTTGTTCAGTACTCGACACGTTCACCGTGGAAGCCACTGGAGATGGAGAAATTGAGTTGTTTACCGGGCACCATATTGGTGCATCACAATGCAAGAGTGGCAAAATAAATCTGTTTTGCCTATTTCAGCCGTGAGCTAAAACAGAGAGAGAAATAGAGAAGAAAAAAGGCAATAAGAAGACAGAAAGAAAGAAAGAAAGAAAAAAGAAAGAAAGAAAAAAGAAAAAAGATAGAAAGAAAAGTTGAAAGAAAGAAAGAAAGAAAGAATGAAAGAAAGAAAGAAAGAAAGAAAGAAAGAAAGAAAGAAAGAAAGAAAGAAAGAAAGAAAAAAAGAAGAAAAGTTGAAAGAAAGAATGGTTGAAATTAAGAAAGAAGAAAGGAAGGACGGATGGAAGAAAGGTTGAAAGAAAGAAAAAAGAAAGAAAGGGGAAAAGGAAGAACGTTGATAGAAAGAAAGGTTAAAAGAAAGAAAGAAAGCAGAAAGGTTGAAATAAAGAAAGAAACAAACAAACAAAAGAAAATGACCTAACAAGGAAAGATCATGCAAATGCAAAAAATGGCAATACACAGAAACTTATCAAAATCATAAATGCTAACGCGTACGCACACACGCAGACAAACAAACATATGAATGTATCACCGAGATGTGTATATTAACGAGATTTGTTATTTTTGATATTTTATTAGATTTCGCAAGGGGTGGGGCGGGGGCGGGGTGAATTTACTAAGGAAATTAAAGACGTTCATTATTTATTTAATTAATTAAAATTAATTAAGCTACAGCATGTTTTAACGCAAGTAGTGATTTTTTAATTTCTTGTTATTCAGTCAATCAATAAATTTGCAGTTAGTCATTCAATCATTTATTTTTTAAAGATAATTTGCCCACCCCCCTCCATGTAATCATTTACTTTCATTTAAAAAGCCAAGCATACTATGCAAAATGAGTCATCAGGCAACCGCTTACTCAAGTATTATTTTCATAACTCCTTTGATTTCAGTTCCGTCTTACAGTTCAACTATTTATTCGTTCATTTACCGCGTTTTGCTGAAGAAAATAAAGCCAGACACACTGTAGAAAAAAGGAGGAGAAAGTAAAAAATAAAACAAAATCAAAACATAACCGACTTATCCGCCCCTATTTAATATCTATCCCCGACATTGCGAATCCAGTAATCAACATTTACAAATTTCTTAACTCCTGACGAGGTAAACCTAATTGGCTTCAAAAGCTCGCGGCTCAAAATAACCGTAATGCTGTGGAAGTTTTCGAGCGAGTTGTGCCCCATACAACACAGTCCTTTTTGTTTCGGTTGGACAAGCAATGACAGATGAGGGCGTGAATGGTGAACACGAGTTTTCTTATCTTGTGCTGCTGTTTTACACAGTTAACGCGGTCCCATCTCTCTATAGATTTAAAAATTAAAATAAAACATTTAAAATAAAAGGTATGAACAGCTTCATGATTCACTTGCAGACTGTTGGATTTAATAAGAAACTATTAAATAGAGACATTTGTAATAATTGTGTTCAGTGTGTTGTTTCTGCTGTAGATGTATTGAAAGTTATTATTAGCAATAGCGTGAAAAGTAAAAGTAGCATTGGAAGAGTGGTACATTTGACATCACTTGGTGTATACAGTTTGTTGATTTTTGCGTCGGTTTTCTTACAGGAGTAGACAAAGTGAAATATATAAACAACAACAGCAATGCTACTACTAATTATAATAAATAATGTATTAGTTGTGAATAGATATTAAATACAAAAATGTATTATAGACTAAATGATCAATAAAGTGCAATCAACTCTGCTGTTTTTTTTTAAACTCAAAAAGCATAATGTAAACACACAAATGCATCAGCACGTACAAATATGCATACATCCAAAGATATACACACATACATACATGCACACACTACAAAGTTGTGTCAGACGTTAGTATATTGAAATAAAATTTGCTAACTGTTCTCTTCAGGATTGTTACAGATTTGATAGCGATTATATGGTAAATAAATGGTAAATGGTAAATATGAATGGTAAATAAATACTACATTTTCTACTGTAAGTTTATGTGCTCCCACCAGATAAATAAAACACGATAGTAATACGTTGTATCACGTGTCCTCTTCGAAAACAGTAAACAACACTCGTTCACCTCTCAGTAACTCACTTTGATAGATTCATATTGTCAGATTTGCTTTCACTTTTATTTCATGATGGAAAGTTGGGGTAAATGCCACTTTAATTTTCCGTGTTGGCTTGTCAGTCAATTGGTCGTAGTAGGGCAGATAATTCACCTCTTTTCTTATCCTTCTAATTTGTTTGGACGCTAGACGCATCATCTTAAAACCCTCAAGTAAGTGCTTGTGTACTGGAGACCAATTTAACTTTCTGGGTCAGACATAGATGGTGTAGATTTGCTTATATACATTATTTGTTGTGTTGTATTGCTTATGTTTGTGTGCATCATTTGTTGTGCTGCTTATGGTTGTGTTCATCTTTTGTTTTGTTGCTTATGGTTGTGTGCATCCTTTCTAGTTTTTATATGGTTGTGTGCATCCATTATTGTGTTGCTTATGGTTGTGTGCATCCTTTCTTCTATTGATTATGGTTATGTGTATCCGTTGTAGTGTTGCTTATGGTTGTATTAATCCTTTGAGGTATTGTTTGTGGTTGTGTGTATCCTTTGTAGTGATGTTTATGGTTGCGTGCGTCCTTTGTAGTGTTTCATATGTTTGTGTGCAACATTTACTGTGTTGTTATTTGTTCTTTGCATCCTTTGTTGTGTTGATATCGGTTGTGGGAATCCTTTGTAATGTTGCGTACGGTTGTGTGCATCATTTGTTGTATTGTTTATGGTTGTATGCATCCTTTGTAGCGTTGATTAATGATGTGTGCATGATTTGCAGTGTTGTTTGTGGTTATATGCATTCTCTGTAGTGTTGCTTATGGTTGTATGCATCCTTTGTCGTTTTGTTAATGGTTCTGTAAATTCTTTGTTGCGTTGTTAATGATTGTGTCCATCCTTTACAGTGTTGCTTACGATTGTGTGCATCATTTTTGTTTCTATTGTTGTGTTGCTTATGGTTGTGTGCATCCTTTGTAGTGTTGCTTATGGTTGTATGCATCCTTTGTAGTGTTGCTTATGGTTGTATGCATCCTTTGTAGTGTTGCTTATGGTTGTATGCATCCTTTGATATGTTATTAATTGTTCTGTACATTCTATGTTGCATTGTAAATGGTTGTGTTCATCCTTTGCTGTTGCTTACGATTTGTTTTTGTTGCTACTGTTGTGTCCTTTGTTGTGTTACTTATGGGAGCCGCTCACTACAACATGCGCCTTTCTCGTGAACAATAAACTGTTAAACATAAATTTAAAATGTGGTTCTACACTTATCAATTAATGTCGCTTCTTTATTATTAAAAAACATCTTGTTATCTTTTTGCCTAATCGCGCTTGGCGTAACATAAAGTTATCAGGTTTAAAGCGCAGAAAAGTTAATATTGTTCTTTCATTCTGAATTATCCCCCCACTTATCTGAGAACCGGAAAATGCGTGTAATCACGCGGCACGTGGCTGGTGTAAACATTACTTTCAAGTGGGGGCTTGCCCTGATAATAAGTGGGTGAGCTTGCCTATCGTGACTGGGTTCTCTGTTACCATGGCCACGAGTTATGTTCATCTCCCTGTCATCAGTTCAATCTCTGGAAATGCTGCAAAAAATGATCTAATAAAAACAAATTAAATAAAGTAAATCCAAAGATCTTTATTGGCTTGAAAAAGGAAATTGAAACACGGATTCAGTCAAGTCAGCAAGCTCATCAGTTCATTCCTTGCACATACAGTACACATTCTTATGCACTGCAAAGCCAGCAGTGACGAACAACTTCACAATCAAACGGCGCAATAGAAATAGTGATGACGTATCAAACATAATAATGTTCGGTTAAAACGAGTGTATAAAACTAGCGATACACTCGTCTTTCGAAATCAAGTTTTTCAGTTTAGAAGACATGGAACGAAGTGAAGATATTCAACAAGAGGAACTACATTCGTACTGCTACACCCGACACTTGACACACTTCCAGTGTTATCCATAATAAAGAATACTAATTAACTTTCACTGGTATTGTTGTTAATATACACTAAAGTCACTGCAAACCCCCGAAAGAGCTGATCATTGAGGGAGGGAGAAACAAACAGAAGAGCGTCGGGAAACTCATTTTCTCATGCTTGGAAAATAAATGAACAAGGATAGAATAGTTTTAAAAAGAAAAAAATCATTTGTAAGTTTTGGTTTAAGAAGAGAAAGTTAGTTTAGAAAATTCCGAAAGTGTTAAAGTAGTATTTTACAATAATGTGTGTATAAATACTAATGATGCATTTAGAAATAAAAGTACATCAACAAAAACAACATGATTACTGAAAGATATATATGTGAAACGAAAATTATATTATGTTGCTAAGAATTATTATGAGAAAATGAAAATCCACTAATTTCATTACATCCATTAAAATGACGTAGCACAAACATGCTTTACATTCGTAATATAAGACTATATTATTATTATATAAGACTATATTTAGAACGCAGACTATTCTTTAATCAGCTTATTAAAATGCTCTTTCTGCGAGAGGTAAACTGTTAAAATCGGAAATGAAAAGAAGAAATAAAACGTTTCTTACAGTAATGGACTGGGGGCGAATTTAATTCAAGTGAAATACGCTTAGTTTACTTTGGCAAATGATTGAAACGAGGCGAATTTTTTAAGTGAAATTGAAGGAACAAAAACAAACAAATCAACTGAACAAAACAGATAAAATTAAATAAACAAACTACCAATATTCTTGACGACATTAAAGAAAACTACACCGCCCTCCAGTCAATGCGCATGCTCTGGACGATGGATGGGAAACCAGAAAAAGACACCACTAAGCTGGACCAGATAGGAGATCTAACAGAATGCCTGGAAAGCAATCGGTTAAGTGCAGGAAGGGAGTGCATGGTGGGTGGAGACAGGCGACCCTTCATATCCATTCGCGGTCGTTAATTGAGCGGTGCCAGACTGTTCTAGCACTTAGCAACGAAATGTTACTATGCTGATGACGGCACGATTTAGGTCTGGGGCGTGGTGGAGGGAACTCTTAAAAGCAAGACAAATGAAAACAGAAGAGGTATTAACCTTTGTATGAAGGGAAAATAAATGAAACAAACAATACGAAACATTATAGAAACAACAAAGTTGAAATGTAAAATACACATTAATAATTTATTTAACCTCTACACTGCAGAACACTTGGTTACAACCCCTCACCACTTTCCACACTATCCACACAAATACACGCATATATTATAGTAGCAGAGAAAGAAACATATGGCAGATAGAGAGATGGATGGATGGATTATTTTGGAGGGATAAACGTAGGCATTTGTCTGGAAAGAGGTTGTTGCGGCTTAAGAGGTTGAATTTCTGTGTCACAAGATTACAGCACTCAAAGTACGATTAATGTCAAAGTCTTTTGATTTTCAAGAATTTGATTGTCATCAAAAACATTGCACCCTCGTACGCCATCATACTTCTGTGACGTCACAGTTATCAATGTAGGTAACATGGATGGACAACACACACCTGATCGTCTGATATATTTTTGTATAATCCTTAAAACTTGCATTTTCATCTTCAGTTTTACTCTTCCTGCTGTCCTTCTTGCCTCTCATGTTTTTCAATATGAATGCAAAAATAAATACATACAACGATTAGGCATCACAAGCCATCAAGAATACGTGGCGAAAACAGCGAGATACCTACAACTTTCGTGCCAAATCAAGACAGTCACCTGCGCAAGAGGGGATAACTGACGAAAGAAAGAAATGCCTTCACCGGAAGTGATAAACGCAGGACGTGCAGGGCAGCCATTACTATCCCTCTAGTATTGAAGAATCATTAAGCGATACAGTTCCTGCAGTCGTTTATTTCAAGGTTCACATTTTTTCTTGAACCAGCCTGCTCTGCTCATTCACACAACTTAAGGAAAGAAAATATCCACTTGATAACTATAAATATAAATGTCAATCGAGGCACATGCCTTTTGCTACCTGAAATTTATTCTGTTTTCTCTTTAAATTTTGCCCGCTTATTTCACACCTAATTAGTGCGACATATATGAATTATTTTTAAAGGTCTGATTATTATAAGAATCCACACCTTCATACCAGCTGCTCATAAGCACACAAAAACTTTTTAATACAAAACTCACGCACAAAACAGTATTAAAATACAAATTAAAACCCATTTGCGCCCACAACGTACTGAAACACAACACGTTCAGACGCGCACATCGTTTTAAAACAAAACAAACATAATTTTGCACACAGAACGTATTAAAATAAAATTAAAAAAATATAAATTATAAATAACTACACACAGTCACGTATCACACGTAGGTCTATTAAAACACACGCCTTCGCCTATCATACGTGGGCCCATTAAAGCTAAGCAAACCCACATCTTCGCATATCACATGTAACCCGATTAAAGCAAATCAAACTCACGCGTTCGCATATCACACACATTCCCTTTAGAGCAAAAGAGACACACGTATTCACATACAAAACGCTATAAACAAAACACAACACTCGCAAACATAACGTACTAAAAGAAATGAAGCACACACATTTATACGCGAAACGTATTATGACTCAAACAATCACACACATTCTCTCACAAGATGTATTACAACAAAAACAGCAGACATATCCACGCACAAGACGCATTAAAACAACACAAATCACACACGCGTAAGACGTAAGTAAGACGTAGTAATACAGTAAAAAACAAACGCACAACGAACCAAACATTTTCGCTGTCCAGTGTGATAAAATTCTAGTGAAAGCGGTGGTCATCTTGACAGGAAAGTAATAATGAAGAACATAACAAATCCACACATACGAGTCATAACAGATTTACGCATTTTTCACGTGTGTTTGTGTGTGTTATTAGTTTCTTGTTCATAAGTGTTTAAAAGTAATTGTTGTACTTGTTTAGGCATTAGAACGGTTTTACTAAAATTGTAATTTTCAGTACGCAGACTAGCGACTCTCAATTTGTGTCCCCATTTTGGAGGCGCGTGTGGTACTAGCTGTCAACGGTACATCGTGCACAGATGGCGCCTTCCACTCTGTGCCGACACCTCTGCAAAGTGCTGTATACCGGAATCAGGTATTCATTACTCCCTTTGACTGCATAATTATAATAATATGATTAAATAATCAGAATAAATCTGGTAAATAAAGTTGAAATCTAAATATCAAGAAAGAAAGAAAGTAAGAAAAGAAAGAAAGAAAAGAAAGAAAGAAAGGAAAGACAGGAAGGAAGAAAGAAAGAAAGAAAAAGGAAAGAAAGAAGGACAGGGAGAAAGAAAAAGGAAAGAAACAAAGACAGGAAGAAAGAAAGAAAGAAAGAAAAAAGGAAAGAAAAACAGGAAGAAAGAAAGAAAGAAAGAAAGAAAGAAAGAAAAGAAAAGAAAGAAAATGAGGAAGGAATGAAGACAGCAAGGAAGATAATTAAGCAGGAAGGAATCAATAATTATTCATTGGTGCAATTTTTCCGAGGGTAATTCTGCCTACGCCAGAGATTTAATAAAACGACAAGATGATGAATATATATATTTTTTTAAACCTGGCAATAATAATCAACGTTCTTGGCTCGTAATGGGCTATGTCCCTAAGTAAATAATGCAATTTGTCTATGACGAACATAATATTTCATGTTAGGAAGAAATGTACAGATTAAATAGTGAAACTATATTTTTTCAATGATGCGAAATGACGAACATTATAACTCTTTTTACAAAGTAATGTACAGATTAAATAGTGAAACTATATTTACAATACAATACAGTAGGTTTTCAGTAAAAAAAAAAAGTTTAAGTTGCATTATTTGTCTCACTCTTGGAATATTGTATCTACCCTAGAAAATAAAAAAAATAGTATCTAAACACCCTTGTGCATACACATTCACTCAACATCCCCCGCCTTCCACAAAAACCCCAACAACAAAAAACTAATGGTTAATGCGAAGCAGATAACACATAATGGCGTATGTAGCCCCCACAGACCCCTTCTAGCAAAGGAGACTACACGTAAATCTGAGGAAGGGTGACTCTTATCCTCGGCTGGAAACGTACCTGAATGTTCTAGACAACACACTAAATCAACCAATCAAGACACAGCTCGGCTGCATGAACGAACATACTAGAAACGTACCTGTAAATCATTAGTCAAATGAGGCTGACCATCGAGGCAACACATAATTTGGTTCCCACTGTTAAACAAAGTTTAAAATCATACTTCTACCCTTATTGCTGGTTAGCAACTCAGCAGGAAATCATCCTATGTATATTTGCCAAAGGTATGTGGTTTTGCTTGCTTACTAATATTATAATCATGTTTATCTCATGACATTAACTATATTTTATAATGTTATATTTCACTCATGATATTAAAATTTATGATGACCATGTAAGTGTTCTGTCAGAGAATATATGAGGATGCATTCTTAGCCCATGTATATTTTATTGGAAAATCGGCACTTTGTCTGAGACTTTACCTGAGATTTTATCTACGATATCTGAGACATTGTGTTCAATGAGTGTAGAGCTGCAAAACAATGCCAGAACAGAACCACTTTATCCTGGATGTTGACTTTGACAAGTTTTACACCATAACGCAGCATCAGAGCAGAATGACCTACATGCCAAGGATGGTTCACATACCACATGTGCATTGCTAACGACATTCATTGGGACGCAGATGACATACCAGGAACACTTGAAGTTATGTGTTTATAAATTCACAACCACACAGCTTAAGTCAAGATGCAATCAAATTAACTCAAATTTTAGTCAAAGTACTTTTAGAGTTTACTCAGAACCATTCAGTGTTCTCTTATAAACTAATTTATAGTTCGCTCTAGCAAACGAACCAAAATAACTACTAGAGTACCAAAGACTCAAAATGAACATTCTCTTATGGCCCACACCATTGTGATTATGAACAATAAATATACTCTAATTGTAACTTTAGAACTATTTCCTATATGTAATCATGCTGTCTTATGTCTTGTTGAATACATTTATTGTTCATATTTAGATAACTCTGTTAGTATGACTTACTTATATGCTATATGTTGTAGTCTGTCACCTGTATTTACTTACTATCCTGGCTGTATGTATTGGTGCGGGGACTCGAGCTATCTTCTAGAACTATCACTCTTCTGTTCTACAATACCTATCTTCCATCTTTCTAACACGTGTGGCCAGCCAGAAGGTGTGTTTTGGGGTTTAGCCTAAAGTTACGGGCGGCCCGGGGTGGTGGAGAATTAACATCTTGCCATCTCCCAGCAAAACGTCACCACAGGTCTCATAATTCTTTGATATCAGCCTTATGATATGAGGATGAAAATTATGAAATAAATAGAACTCATTGCACATTTATCATAACAATGTATTTCAAAATGCATTCTTGATTTTGTAGTGTTTCGTTTATACAACTTCAACTTCAGCATTGAACTTTCTCGTAGCCTACCAAGGTGCAAGAGTTAACACAGAAACCACCACCATACAGACTACAACCACCAGCACAACGACGACGACAACCGCGCTGCCACCCAGTAACGATAACCTCGAAGGACAAGAACCTACCGCGTGGATGACACACCCGAATAGTGATAACACACTCTCAAATGGGAACACCCCACAGAATAGCGTCAACACCCAAATTTCATTACCCAACCTTGGTAAGTAGCATTAGCAGCTGTGACATGTCATTTGTGTCAAAGAGGCAAGGAATTCTGTCAGCTTCAGGCACGTTACAAACGAACGCGCGAGTATTTTACAAAACTCGAAAGCAGACTTGGAAGTATAAAAGTAGAAAAAAACAGAATACTGCTATAGCGCAGTGTTGGAAGTATGAAAGTAGAAAAAACAGAATACTGCTATAGCGCAGTGTTGGAAGTATGAAAGTAGAAAAAACAGAATACTGCTATAGCGCAGTGTTGGAAGTATGAAAGTAGAAAAACCCCAGAATATTGCTATAGCGCAGACTTGGAAGTATAAAAGTAGAAAAAAAACAGAATATTGCTATAGCGCAGATCTATTGTTCTGGAAAGACAGGTGAGATTACAAAACACTTTTATAGGTTAGGTTGTGGAGAGTCGAAATAACAGTTTTATAGCAGGACACGATAATTTAATGCCAGCTTTTCAGCGCACCATATTTATGCATTACAAAAATTAGGGCTGCAAAAGATGTGCAACCAATTGATGCGTGCTGTGTTCGCTCTGTTTGCAACATCAAATTCCTTGTTCCTTTTAGTTCGTAAATATCGTCATTTTACGAAATTGACAATTTCTTGCACGTAATCATTTGTAACTGTGACTCACGGAAGTATTTGTTTCATTTAACTTTCTAATTATTAACATATTCTTGCAAATATTATCACAGGTATTCAAAATACGATTACATATATTACAATAGAAATTTTTTTTGTCTGATTCCGGGTGTCTGGATAGACACTGTCCAATGAAATCCTCTAAATACACACAGAAACAATATGATACAGCAATAAATAATACTTTTTTTCGTAAGGGTTCTACTTTCAATACATACCTGAACAATGACATAAATGAGAAAAATCAACAAAGAATAGCTATATCCATTTCAAGGTTGGGTATTTATTAAGAGCTTTCTTAAAAAAAATTCTTTTAGATGAGAAAAACATTAAACATTATTTTTGAATAAGTAATATCTAACCAGATTGACAAATAACGATACCAGTGATGTATCTGAATATTTCAACTGGTATATTTACTTTAGATCTACATATTAATAGTAATGTAAATAAAAGCAAACAGAAACGCAAATAAAAGTAAACATAAATTCCTCCTAACAATGGCTTTCACTTTAAAGTCTGAAAACTTTTAACATCGCATTTGATATCACTATCTCTCTTTGCAATTAAACTTTCGCCAACGTCGAATGAATGCAAATGTGAGCGATTCTGAGGCAATTGGAAGACGATCCAAGGTAATAACAGCAACTTAATGCTTCTGTACACATTCTGTTAATGGCTTTCAAAGTAAACGGTAGTGGATTCTAACGTGGGCAAATCCTGAAAAGAGAATTTCAAAGAAAAAGTAAAATGTATCCAACCGGATGAAAATATCTCTCGTGCTTGTTTTACTTTACAATTAGCAAATGTTTTCAATTTATTCGTTTCTTTCTTTTAGGTATACCCTGAAATATTTTGTAGGAAGCGATATCTATTGCTTATCTAATGAAAGCGATTAAAACCCCCCATACCATTAATTAAGATTGATGCATTTATGAGCTTGTATAGTAAGTTATTGTCCGAGACGATAACACGTTGTACCATAGGCTAACCGATTCCTTGACCGTCATTAGATGAGTGCGGTCAAATGAATTGGCCACGTCGGCAGAAGAGGATCGTGGGCGGAAGTGTCTCCCCTCCAGGCTCCTGGCCATGGCTGACATCATTGCGGTCCATGTTCGGCGTCCACACTTGCTCCGGAGCCCTCATCAGCCAGAGATGGGTCGTGACAGCTGCTCACTGCTTTAAACAGTAAGTGCGTGGAATGATCTCCCCCTTGTGCGAGATTTGAGATGTCTCCGATAGCGCGAGCACCTGAGTCGTACAAAACGTTGCTGTAAGATTGTAAGGGCTTGGAGTGATCTTACATTTCAAACGGGGATGCTGTGCGTGAGATCTGAAATGTCTTTCCGATGGGGAGGGGGGAACGCTGGGGTCTAGAAAGATCCTGTTTGTACTGTTTTCGTAGAGTGCACAGGCACGTTATTTGTCTCGGTATTAGACCACTTTACACTATGCTCAGTATTAGACCACTTTACACTATGCTCAGTATTAGACCACTTTACACTATGCTCAGTATTAGACCACTTTACACTATGTTCAGTATTAGACCACTTTACACTATGCTCAGTATTAGACCACTTTACCCTATGCTCAGTATTAGACCACTTTACACTATGCTCAGTATTAGACCACTTTACACTCTATTTGTTGTCCGCTCGTGTGTATTGTTCATAATCAGACAGATACCCCATGCAGTGTGCAATATTTGGGACGTTAGGCTTGGAAAATGAGGAAAGAAAAACATAAACGGATCCATAAGACGATCGCACGATCAATATTTCTGTTTCGGAAAGTTTAATGTTCTTTGCAAGGAAACCATTTCCCGATATTAAAAGAAATATATACATTCAAATTACTTTAGGAGAGTCAATTCTGTCCTTCGCCATGAATATTTACAGTATTTTAATTCATTTTCACAGAAGGTCGTGCACATAAACACGTTTTTAAATTCACTCACGCACACACGCACAGAAACAAGAATACACAACTACACACACGCACAGACACACACAAATACACACACTTCCTCATAGTCCAAACAGACTCCCTTTAAATATATTATATTGGTGGCTGTTAGAAAAGATGAGAATGGACAGGTCATTGCTGGTCGTTAGGGAATATGGGTCAATTATATATGTAACTTTAAAAAAAAATACGGAAGTAGAAAAATATCTTCCTAACAAGAAATATTTCACTAAACGGACGACCTAATTTCTTTTTTTTTTCTAATTTGATGGTTCTTCTCTTTGACGTTGACGGTCCCTCTTTCTGATGTTGATGATCTGTTTATCTGACGTTGATAGTGTCTCTTTCTGATGTTGATAACTATTGCCAGGGGAGACACACCTAGTGAATAAGATTTAATTGAACTATGCTCACCTAACAGTCATCAAAACAACTCTTTAACACCGTGCTTGCAATAAAATTTTGGAATATGTACAATGGTGTGTGCGTGTGTGGAATATATCTATGGTGTTCAATTTCCTTAATAGAGATGGAAAGTGATTTAAGCTGTGCAGTGACAATCTTATTGATTTTATTCACTTTTATTTTTCTTCTTTTCCTGTTTCGTGTATGAGTGGAATTGAATATAATATGTGAGAAAGATAGAGTATTTTACAAATTTTTGATTTAAAGAAATGATGTGGATTTGATTACAGATTTGCCTTGCCCACAATGTGGCGCATGCGCGTTGGGGAGTATGACCTCTTAAGTGCAGACGACACTGAGCGTGACCTCTCGATCGCCAACATTTTCATCGTAAGTGAAATAATGATATTTTTTTGTCAGTATGCAATCTTTCCGTGACCTTAAAGAACAATTTATTGCTTCTTTCTCGTTGGTTTAAGAAGCCATTTCAAATAGCATTTGTTTATAACTGTTGCAAAGTTGGTGCTATTGCTTGCTATTGCTGCCTTTGTTGTCGTCGCTGTTGCTGTTACTGGCGATAGAGGTGTTAATGTTGGTTTTTATTATTTTTGAAGTGAAGCTAATTTTGATGACTAATATTCTAAAAGTATTATGACAAGACGATTTTTGAAGTGAAGCTAATTTTGATGACTAATATTCTAAAAGTATTATGACAAGACGATTTCACATTTAAAACGTGCAAAACAAATTCTTTACACGCAATAAAAGCTTTTGGAGGTCAGACATCGCTGATAGTGTGTGTATGTGTGCGTGTGCGTGCGTGTGTGTGTGTGTGCGTGCGTGCGTGTGTGTGTGTGTGTGTGTGTGTGTGTGTGTGTGTGTGTGTGTGTTGTGTATTTTGTGTTTGTATGTGTCTCTCTGAGTGTATTTGTTTGTATTGTTTTGCGTGTGTTTCTGTGAGTGTGTTTGGTGTGTGTTTGTGGTGTGTTTTTGTGTGTTTGTAGGTCTGTTTGTGTGTTTGTATATGTATTCTGTATTTTCCATGTGTGTTTCTGTGTGTATTCAGTGTTTGTGCGCGCGTTTGTATATGTTTGTGCTTGTCTGTCTGTGTGTGTGTGTGTGTGTGTGTGTGTGTGTGTGTGTGTGTGTGTAGTGTAGTGTATATCTGTGTGTGTGCGTGCGTGCGTGCGTGCGTGCGTGTGTGTGTGTGTATGTGTGTGTGTGTGTGTGTGTGTGTGTGTGTGTAGTGTGTAGTGTAGTGTATTTCTCTGTGTGTTTTCAAACTTAGACTCTTACATACGAATGTATTCTCTTTAAAATTGTTTCTAAACAATATAATTAGTTACATGCTGGTGTCGAGGGCTGAAATTGATAACGGAGTGACGCCCAAGCGCTACATTGAAGATTCCTGTTTTGACTTATTTCTTGTGTGTGGCATAGGAACGTGCATTTAATATACAACACAACATTTTGCTATATATACATACTTTTTCTTGCTTGTTTGTTTTCCTGATTGTTGGTTCGTTTTGTATACTATTGTGTTAATAATAATTTTTCAAATTGTCACAGATAAGTCAAATTGCCGAACTAGTTCTCACGTGACCTGGTACAAATAAATAAATAAATAAGCAAATAAACAAAACAAATATACAAGGAAATAAGATAATAAACATACGTAAAGTTTAACTTGACAAACATGAAGGGGGTGGGGGATCGATAGAAGTTTAACGTCACAACTGGAGCTTGCGTTGATCATTTCGTCATCTGACGTTATCTGATTTGGAGTGGCCCCAGTGGGACCCCACAGCCTCACATTGCATTCCGAGGTGGAGGGCGGGTGGGCTGGCGGAAGGGGGTAAAAAGGTCGCACCAGTTTGGCGCACACCCTCAACTGCCCTCCGTCAGTGGGTAAAACAATATAAAAGTAATGATCGCAAAATAATTAGCTGATATAAGTAAATATTAACAGAGGTGAACATTTCTTCATTTATAATTTAATTTTTAATTTCCGTCAAACAATATGAATTTATGAATTGCAAATGTCCATCACACAAGTTATACGCAGTAAAAATGTATTGTTAATCTCCAATAATAAACTTTTTTCTTTTGCACGCGTATTAACCTATAATTAACATTTATTTATTTATTGGAAGTTGGAAGGGTACAGTATGTACATATAACTAAAACTTTGTATATTTAAAAAAAAAATCTTCTTAGTTCTACCACGGAATAAAGCAGTTAAACTGACATGTCTATCTCAGTAAATCTGAAAGGCGTTCAGAAATATAATTATCGCTTTTATTAAGATCACAAATTTGGTACTGAATCCCAGCGCCACAATCTCTGCCGTCAGCTATACAATTGCCATCAACGGGGAAAAATACAACTAAAAAACAACAAAACCAAACAAAACCAAACACAAATTATATCTTCTTCATATGTTCATGGGAGAGGTTTCATCGCTGTTAGATGACATAATTTGCGTGCTGTGACCAAGGGGAGAACAAAATCCTGATAATCGGCGCAACTGTAATTTATGTCATTTAAAGAATAAATGACTTTTATCGGCAGGGGCGATAAACGACTGCTTTGCATGAGAAGGATTCCTCTCCAAGTTAATTACTTTTGACGAATGAAAATCGACTAAGCCTACATGAACAAAGTCATCGCCGTGCATGATGCGTACGAACACCTGAAAAGCACGCTTGCAGTCTTACCCCCATAGAGAAAATAGCTATTCGGCTAGCAACTTCACGGACCGATAAACTAGACAAGTAAACAAGATAAACGAAGAAAATGATATAAATAATTTTTACAGAATAATAACGATGTGAATCAATCTGAAAAACAGTATGATAAAGGTAGAATTGAGAAAAAATGTTTTCGTGTACACCATCATCACCACTACTACCATCACTTCCACAGTCACCACTACCACCATCTTGCCCATCTCGGCCACGACCAACGCCATCATCATGACGACAAGTCTATACCATTTATGATATAAACAGCTGCCCGGTCCCAAATATTTGCACAAATCTGTAACAATTTTTGCTTTGTGCTTATCACCAGGAACGTATAACCTGTCCACCTCCCATGCACCTCCGCCCTGAGCGTTTACTCATCCGGGTGTCCCGTCAGGGCAACAAAAGTGATACAAATGCGAGAATTTCAAACCTTAGTTGTTCTTAGTTTTTTATTTTTATTTTAAAATCATTTAATTTTCTTGTAGAAAGCGCCACTACGCTGATGAGGTTCACGAAATGATAAGTGAGTTTCCAAACCGAATATTTGGTGTGTGGTTGTAGTTTCAAATGTGTGCGCCAAAATCTATTTCTGGGTACAGCCGTTCACGTGTCATTCAATTCGAAGTCAACAACTCCCGCACTGTAGAGGTCGCTTATATTTAATTTTAAGAAAAGAGAGAAAAGCAGGTTGTTATTTGCTGAGGATTCGGTGGGTTATTTTTATGAAATAAATATCACAACGACGCGAACGGAAATGGTTTGTGTGTGTGTGTGTGTGTGTGTGAGAGAGAGAGAGAGAGAGAGAGAGAGAGAGAGAGAGAGAGAGAGAGAGAGATTTAATTAAGACACAGCAGAGGACAAGTAAACAAAGTCTGAATATATTATAACATCTTACTGTTTTCTCTGCAACATACCCAGTGTAACAAAGTATTCAGTCTAACGCAGCGTACTAGATCTGGTTTTAGTCCCAGCAGGCTCTTATAGCTTTAAAAAGAAAAAGAGAGAGGGGCCAGTTATTGCGCTTCCTCAGACTAATCTATATCCTCGTATTGTCTCCCTTCTTCCGTTCGCCCTAGACAGAGTGCGTAATACGCTTAAATGACAAGCATTCATTTAGTGTGCGTGCGTTGTCAGGATTGTCTGAGCTTGCATCAAAATGTCTGAATAAGATTGATTTTCACCGACCATGTTTGTGTAAACAAACGGCAGCCATACCGCGAGAAGGTATTTTTCTTTTCCTTCTTTTTCCCTCGTGTATTTTGCTGCTTCTGATTGTAGGTTTTAGTCGTGTGTGTGTGTCCTTGTCCGTGCGAGTATGTATGTCTGTACCCATGCGTGGTTGGAGCACACGCAATTGTGGGCTTCTGTAAGTGCCGACCCCCAATATTTAGCAAATGAAACAGAAACAATTTTGGGAATATTTCCTGAATTAGATCTCCTTAATAATGGCGGACATAAACTAATATTTTATTTCAGTTTCATGCTTAATATAAGATTCTAGTACTCATTATTTATGCTACATAGAAATCATTTAACAGGTTGGTGTTAAATATCAGTCGGAAAAATGTACCAGTCTTTCCATAATGTATTGATTAATAAATTTGCTGTACGAAACGATTATTCCGTCCACCAGAAATATGGACTTGGAGCAATCGGAAGTTTGCTGCCAAATGTTCATCAGTGGGTCTTGACCTTAACACTGTAAACTGTTCGCATATGTAAGTGCTACTAAACATATCCATGATTTATGCAGCTTCAGAGAGCAACTTGGGGAACCCGTCTCGATACAAAAAACTTGTAGGTCTCTAACCCCAATATCCACATGTGTCGGTTTCATAAGTGCATGTCCACAGAAATTGAGTTGGTATCCACAGCAAGAGAGATTGAAAAAAGATGGAACTGTGGCTCAAGCCCATTAAAATCTTTAAATCAGTTATTGAATTTCTTGAGCAAGTCAGAAAATGATCTCAGTGTATTCTTTTAAGAATGTAGTTTCAACGTGTGACACCAGCACCACTTAGATAATAAAAATGATGATTATTAATTAATCTTTCTGAACTAATTACAAGTGATAAGAATTTTAATTTATTTTATTAATGATCCCCCCCCCCCCTCAGACACCACTCGTCTCACTCACTTGGCGGATATACAGGCACTGTAAATGTTTTCTCTCTTCCACAACATTAAAGATAAAGTTCACGGTCACATGAAAACGTCTTACTAAAGGAGAAGATAAATCCGTTTTTAATCTGTATTTAGCGAGCCCCCATCCACCATCTTTCTTCTACAACATAAGATTATCAATATGGGTAAGAAGGTCAATAAATTTAACAATAAAGTTATTAAATGAGCAATCAAATATACATACGACAAATACAGTGAAATAGATTACTTGACATACATATTTTCCATTAACTCACATTCAGATAATTTTATAACTACACAGTTTTTCATAAATACAATTCAACAATAGACTAAATACAAATGACAGGCAGGTCTTATCAGAGAATAGAAATGGAGTTATTAGAGATAAGTAATAACTTTACTAATCTTTAATAATCTTTCCATAATCTGATTCAGCTTAGTCTTAACAGTCCTTTGCACACTTTGCCACAATGGCACAATTTACAGTTCAGTTCAATTTCATCAGCTCCATGTGTGCCACTTGCACATGAAAAAACCCAACTATTCCACTACTTAGAGATAATCTGTGTGCTTTTCGACATGTTACACTGCTTCAAACAGAACAATAAATCTAGTGAAGTTCAACAATTTCTCTACACCAGAATTTGTTCAGGTAGACAACAAGTCTTGCCACCACACATCAGTATAAGGTAGTATGTTCTTGCACTTACATGCTTTTCCTGCTTTTACTAGGGTTGTAGTAATTTACAATCAGTAACTGAGGAGATTAGATCTAGACTCTAGAGAACACAAAAGATAGAGAGCCTATCATTAGATCTAGACTCTTGATGTGGAAGGTATGGAGCAGGAGTCGAAACACGAGGACAGCATGAAGCCCGCTAAACATTTTGCTGCAGCCAGCGAGACAATCCCCCCCCCCCACACCTTTTTTTTTTATTATAAACAATGTTC
Source organism: Sinotaia quadrata (assembly GCA_028829895.1). Taxonomy (NCBI): domain Eukaryota; kingdom Metazoa; phylum Mollusca; class Gastropoda; order Architaenioglossa; family Viviparidae; genus Sinotaia; species Sinotaia quadrata. Next base: position 18,758,868 of record CM054178.1, on the reverse strand, counting down.
GAGACAATATAGGATGAACAAGAGGGCATTATGAACAATCACAAAATATAACATCTTCTCACTTCAGTAACTTGAGGCCTAGGACTGTAACAAGAGGGCATTATGAACAATCACAAAATATAGCATCTTCTCACTTCAGTAACTTGAGGCCTAGGACTGTAACAAGAGGGCATTATGAACAATCACAAAATATAGAATCTTCTCACTTCAGTAACTTGAGGCCTAGGACTGTAACAAGAGGGCATTATGAACAATCACAAAATATAGCATCTTCTCACTTCAGTAATTTGAGGCCTAGGACTGTAACAAGAGGGCATTATGAACAATCACAAAATATAGCATCTTCTCACTTCATTAATTTGAGGCCTAGGACTGTAACCTGTGCGTGGCTAGTGTGGCATCACTTGCTAAAAGTAGACCTGATGCAAATTTATAGTGAAGGAATAGTTGCGTGAGGCTGACGAAACTTCCTGAAGGGACATAATTCTAATTTATTTTCTCTGCCAGTTATCACAAACTGATAGAGGATTTTAGTGTGAAGATTTATTATTATACACTTCGTATTGATAATGGCTTCAACATCCAGTTCTAAATCCAAAAAAGGAAAGCTAAGAAAAAAAGATATTTCCAAAATGAGAGAAAATATTTTTTTGTCAGCTCTTAGTGGAAAGTCTTTGGTCGTGGTCCGACAGTGGTGTGGTTTTGTTTCACTTTATAACTTAGTCGTGACTGTGGCAGCTTTTATTCAAAGACTCAGTTATTATTTACGAAGCTGAATAATTTAATTATCCGGAAAACAACAAATCCGTCATAGATCACAGTGGCGACGCCGTGGAAAGAGTGTGGGCGAGGAAGGGAGGGGACAGTTGTTTTAGGAGGCGCTATAGCTGGGGTTTGGTTGGGGGAGGGGAGAGCGCGCTGATATCAAACTGAGTTTGCCTTTAATAAATGAAAGAATAATAATTATGTCTTTCAGCGGGGATGTGCATGAAGTAAAATGGTCAGATTGTCTCGATCGATTAATTGAAAGCTTCCGATCTGGTTATAGTAAGGGACACATTTCAACCAATTGAAAGCGGGTTAAAAAGTTTGATTTATATCATTCGTCCGCAGGAAAAAACAAAAGGAGTTGGTATTTTTCTTTCTTTGACAGTTCGCTTCTGGAGGGAACTCATCTTGCAGTATTGACCCCGAACGCTACGGTACCAGACATGCTGCTAAGTCAGACTTATTATTTACTTCTTATTTTTTTAATCTTATAATCTGCATATTGACCACGTAGTACTTTGATTCTGTCTGCTTCAGTACCCCGGGTACTTTTCACGTGCTCCGACGGAATCTAATTCCACACTATATGCTCGATACAAGCATGACCTTGCGCTTGTACAGCTGGCTGAAGACGCGAGGGTGGAACCGATATGCCTGCCTTCAGGGGAGGTAACTGAAGCGGAAGTACAAAATAGCAGTGATGACAGTAACTTGACGTCTCGATTCCGCATGAATGCTCTCGAACGGAATGGAGAATGCTGGGTAGCAGGATGGGGTTTTACGCGAGGTGAGTACAAATCAGGAACAGAAAATGATGTCCGTTTTTCTTCAGTGAAAATAACATCGACGAGAATACATTGAAACACACATTAAATGAAAGATATATATGTAATGTTCTCTTTTGATAAGGTGTGCTCTTAAATGTGCGCTTATGAATATTGTACATATTTGTTGTTGTTTAGCTGTTTGGCTGAGAGCTGGATGCTTAGTTTCTAGAGGCACAAGTATATTAAGCTGACAATTCATCATATTTGATGTAAATCTATAGTTATGATGAACACAAATACACAACCATTTACGCACACATTAGTACACTCAGTCATGTTTGTGCTAGAAGTATTACGTCCTCAAATTGATTTACACATCACAGTATAGTGATTCTAGTTTATAGATTGCACGTCCAACCAGTAAGGATGGGTGCAGTTGAGCGAGTGGAGACAAAAAATATGCCATCACTACCACCACAGTCTTTTAGTAGTTATAGTGATGTGTTCATCGACAGCTGAAGTAAAGTGCTCACTGATGACAATTGTTTGCAGATAACAATCACGTGGGCCAGATCTTAAGACAAGTGCAAGACGATGTAGTGGACAGCGAGGAGTGTGGGGACATGTGGAATACGCCACTCGAGCATGACGTCATCTGCTTTGGGAACGGAACGCGCGGTCCTTGTTCAGTATGACACGTGACTGTTATTGATATTACGTCTCTCAGCTTCTTGGTTGATCTCTCTCTCTCTCTCTCTCTCTCTCTCTCTCTCTCTCTCTCTCTCTCTCTCTCTCTCTCTCCAGATAATAATAATATATATTCTTAATTTTATCAATGATTTTAAGTTCTACTTCTTTCTTTCTCGCCACTTCATCTTCTATGTTTATTTGCGATATTCGACATTTGATCACATTAAAGATAATATGTGCCTTCTATGTTTATATTTGATGAGATTGTTTATGTACTACTTATGATGTTTTTTCATTTAATTCTTTCTAAAGCAATAAAATAATAATAAAATAATGAACCTATGCTTACAATTATTAATTCATAACTTTCACTTACCTCAAAGCAATGGAGACCATCAAGAATGAAATTTTATATTTAACTTTGATTAGCTTTCGCTCCATTTGAAGCGCTATACTGTGCATAGGGCGTGATTATTTGTTCTGTATTATATTCATTTAACTTTATTTTTCGTTTTCTTCATGGTTCTGTTTTTATATGTAAAGAAGAGTTTTTTTGAACTGTTTACGAACATTTTACATTGCATTTTTAAAAAGAACAACAACAGCCGCATAATTTAGTATAGAATCACTGTTCATAAGCACACTCGCAAACATATTCGCACAAACACACACACACACATACATACATACACACACATGCATGCATACACACACACAGACACACATACACACGGTGAAAAAGGTGAAAGTAATGTTATTTCTCTTTTCCACAGGGTGACTCCGGGGGACCTCTGTCATGCTGGCTGAATAATCGTTGGTACCTGGCTGGTGTCGTGTCGTGGGGAACTGAAGACTGTAACCGCGGCGGTTATCCAAGCGTGTTCACCCGTGTGTCGCCCTACCTTAACTGGCTACATGGCATTATTCAACAACAAGGAAGGCTGCAACGGCAATAAGCGTCCACATCCGTATTCCTCATACGCACACGCACACGCACATACACACGCACGCACGTCCACGCCGCCACATCACATTACGAAGGGTGACCTCAGAAGAACGCCCCCTTACACCGCGTTCTTTCAGTTGTTCATTCTGATTTTTTTTTTTCCCGTTGAACTGGGATTGCCGAGCAAGAGCTCGCTGCAAGGAGAAACAGTATTTAAAATGAAGTCCCATGAAAAGGGGCATAACTTACGATCACTTGCGTCAATGAAGGGTAGCTACAAGTTGTTTGCTGTTGTTGTTAGCTGCTAATTTTTATGGAATGATATATGGACAGCTTATCATAGACGTATATTATTCATTGGTAAGTAAACACAAAACACTGCTGCTAAACTCAAACGAGAAGACGTGAATGACGTTTGATTTACCACAAACTTGTCAAAGAAAACCCCAAACAAACAAACAAACAAACAAAAAAACCCCACACAAAATAAATCCCACTCGTACACAACAAAAAACGTTTGTTATTTTTCAATATCATGCCTATCGTTGTCATTACAAATTAAAATATTGAAACAGGTCACTGGTCATTTGAACTATTCTTGATAGAACAGACTGACGTCACAGAGAAGGAATATTTTCATTAATTGTGTATTATATAGTATACGATAAAGGGAAACAATAGCAGGAGATATACTCTATCATTTAAATTTGCAATAGTTTGCTTGTTTCGTCTTGTGATTGAGACTTGTGATCTCGCGATAGCTCAATGGTAACATCGTGCTTCTAGACTCCAGATTAGAGGCACCAGGAGAAAGTATAAAAATAGACACTCTAGAGAATATAATGAGTTGTGATCTCGCGATAGCTCAGTAGTAACAGCGTGTCTCTAGAGGCACCAGGAGTAAGTATACAAAATAGACACTCTGTTTTTACATATTTCTGGTTCATTGGAAGTTTTTAGAATTGTATAAAGTCAGTCACGAACAAATGCAAATAGTACATTATGTCGCTTTTCCTATTTTTCTTCTCTTAAATATTAATTATTTTACTTATATTTGTATTTACGGGGACTCTTCTTCTGTTCCCTCTCTCTCTCTCTCTCTTTCTCTCTCTCTCGCTCGTAAGATAGAATTTGAGTTTAATACACTATAAATAACAATTCGTAAAACTATCTTTTACTTTTGCATATTTATGTTTTTAAAATTTACTAAATGACAGATTACATAAATGTAGGAGTATGAATTATTTTCATACTTTAAGGGGTTGCTGACACGTTGAACTGTCAACTATTTAACACTTTCAATGTTGAAAATATTTAACTGTTCGAAACTTTCACCGATTTAAGCAATTTTGTGCGATTCATTTCTTTAATATGTCAGCTTGCCAGTCGAAATCTATCAACGTCTGCGAAGCTGTACACGACAGTTTTAGTCAGGGTAACCATACTTATATGGCTTTCTGACAAACAGAGTAGATCAGAATTTTACATATGTAGCGTTTTGACACACTGAGTAGATCATATTTTTTTTACATATGTATCTTTTCCAGAAACTGAGTAGATCAGAATTTTACATATATAGCTTTTTGACAAACTGAATAGACCAGAAGTAGCTTTTCGAGAAACTGATTAGATCAGAATTCTACATTCTGATGTAGCTTTTTGAGAAATTAATAGACGAGAAGTTTACATATGTAACGTTTTGAGATACTGAGGAGACCATAATTTTACATATGTAACGTTTCGAGATACTGAGGAGACCATAATTTTACATATGTAGCATTTTAATGGAAACCATAAATGTACATATTTAGCTACTCGAGAAAAGGAAGGAATCGGAATTTTATGTTAATGTTATTATTTGACTGAAATATATTTACAGAACTATTACATTCAATGTTGCTGTATCACAAGCTTTCAGAACAAGACGTTAAACAACGTGAAGAAATGTTTTAAATAGTTATTGTTTCCATGCTGATAGTTAATTCCACCCCAGCATACTGTATAGTATTCAGTGTTAGAGCGACATTTCAGCGTCTCTGTTTAGTTAAATACGATGACTGTGTCAAGATAAAATATCATTATTATTATTAATAATGTTCGTTTGGTCATTAGTATATTATTTTGTATTAGCTGCTATTTTTAATACAAACATATTTTAACAATATTGTTTGATTTTGGGCTATAAACAAATATATATTGACGTAGAAAGCAGATTGTTTTCTGAAATCGATAAAGGCTTATTCTAATCAAATATTTAATTTGTGTCATGGACAGACATATTATGAGTACGTCACCGTAATGACGTCACGAACATACTTGCGTTCAGGCCGTGTACATCTGTATTTCCAAGGAGACGGATATAGTGTCATGTTTAAGGACGTATAGAGTTACGAGACTTTGTGAATGTCGCTTGTGTTAATTATCTTCTGTTCAATGAAGCGTTTTTTTTTCTCCAATATTATGTTTGGTTGAAATCTACCAACAGATCTGGGAAAAGAAATTTATTAATGGTATAATAACTACTTCAACAATTCTGGATTATGATAGATAATGAGTGTCTTTAAGTGATTGAACAATGCATGAAACTCAGGATAAATTGAAAAGATATTCTCTCTTTTTCCACCCCTCCCCCATTTAATTTTACTGAATTGTTGTTTTAAACTTTAGCTAACATTTTGTTTTACCAATAGTCTGGATAAGTTAAATTCCCTAGCTCATTCATTACTGGTAATCATTACTTAAGTGTCTCTCGTTTTACTTTATTGATTGTTTCTCAATTGATTTGAGCATTCGAAGAAAGGAAAGAGCCAATAAAGCTGCACGTACGTGACACACTTGTATTTTTGCAGTTATGACGATACATAGAATGCTTGTTGCTGTGTTTTCTGTTGTTGGAGTCAGTCAGGTCTACCAATGCGTATTAATGTGTCCTTTGTCTGCATTGGTATAAATGTTATTTTAAAATTTATGTTATTAATCATAAGAGGAATACTTTACTCAGTAGGATTTTATTTTTAGGCAATCTGGCCCAGTATAATTTTGCTGTATATGAAAGAATGAAATTTAGTTAATTCGTATAACTGATTAAAATTAAACAGTGAATTGTTCTCGACTCGTTTAGGTGCACCTTATTGTAATTCATTGTATGGTGGAGTAAATTTGCCTGTCCATTTTTCTAAACTTAATTGTTATATAATTTGTTAAATGTCATTGTGCCATAACCTTCAGGTACTGCGTATGATGATAATTTTGTAAGTACCAGAGTTAAAATAAACAAATCAGATAGATAATATGCTAGAACCAGTTCCAAGTGGATGAGTCGTTTTCCTAATAGTCTCACACGTTTTCATAACAATTTCATCCAATGGGTAGAGACCAAAAATTACTTTGTGGAAGAAAGTTCTATATTCTAATCACTTTGATTTTCATATAAGTCATGTCCAGTTATAAAGGCAATCGTTAGCTTATAGAAAGTTAACTGACCGACAAAGAAAGAATGGGCTTAAAAATATTTCTTATATGTTTGTTATTGATCTATGATTTGAATTTTAAAATGCTTATGTAATTGAACCATTTTTTTCTATGTTAACTAATTTGATTTCATTGAACATTATACTTGTGAATTTGGTTAATGCTATATCTTATGCTGCATGTGTTTGCAGACTAATGAATATTATTGCATGATTTGTAATGCATGTAGGAGAGAAAGGAGTTTAGAGATGAAATATGCCTGAAACTTAGAGCTGCCCGTAATTTGATTTTTTGCAGGGAGGAGTGTGCCTTTTGATGCTTTATATGTTTTGACATTTTTGGTGCTTTTGAAGTTTTGTAACTTTGTATCCACTTCATACTGCAGTGACTACTGTATTCTACTGGATCACGTTGGTGTGTATATCCAGCATTGCCATTGAACGTATCAGTAAACATGTTTCTGTAAGTTGAGGTTTCATAACCTTGTATCCACTTCATACTGCAGTGACTACTGTATTCTACTGGATCACGTTGGTGTGTATATCCAGCATTGTCATCGAACTTATTAGTAAACATGTTTCTGTAAGTTAAGATAGCCAATATATCGGAAATTGAAGTCTGAGTTTGGCCTTCAGAATTCACAAAGATGTTTTTTAACATTCCTTGTGGTGGTCTTGAGTAGCACACAAAAAGTCTGGAACACTCCTGGTGATGTGCCTTGATAACACGTACACATTTCTGGATGATTCTCCATGGTGTGCCTGTGAGAGCACCAAAGATTTTGGACCAGTTGTGTAATATGCCTAGAAGGAGTATGTTGGACAGTCTTCTAATAAGAAAGACACGTGACTTGTTGCAAACCACGTGATTGTGAACGTACGCTAGAGACAGCTGCCATTAATGAAAAGATTATGTACATTGACTATAATTATATCTCAAATTCCACTTTCATATTAATGTGACTGTTGATGTAAATGCTAAGATAAAATGAATGATTATCTGACTTTTAATCAAACAATCTTGTAAAGAGATGTAAATGTCAACACTCCTTTGATTATATTCATATTTGTGTATATTTGATTGCTGATTTTAATAAATATATTGTTAAATTTATTAATCTTCTTGCACATATAATATAACTGTATGTTGGAGTAATAGTCAGTGCATGGGTGCTCGTTAAATATAAATAAAACACGGATACGGATTTTTATTACTCCATTAATAAGAAGTTTCCACTTGTAGAAATATTATGGGACAATATAATGTCTATCCTATTACAGTGTAAAGTGTAGAGTTTTATGTCACCCTTATAATCCGCCAAGTGAAAGACATGTTTGTCATTTGAGAGAATTATTCACTATACGTTAAGATTATCGATAACTTGAAATTTGGTATGCATTATTATTTAATAAATAATAATCATAATGAAGGAAGGGTACCCAGAGGTGTCACACATTGTTTGATAAACTTTGATATACTTTTGTTTAAATTACTTAACAGTCTCTTTTCTGAGAAAATCAACAACGAAACATTGGTAATTCTTTCCCAGTAACCAAGTTCTTGAGATCCATTGTTTGTGAGCTCTGGAACAGAGTTAAGTACCGGCAATATAACATTCATTGTAATGACAAGAATTTTATACGCACTACGGGTGTTTGATGAAAGGCACAGCCAAGAGCAATAAACATTCTTATAACCTGTTCAAACGCCTTTCCTGAGATCTCCTACCTACATTCTTCTGTCGACAGGAGTGCTCAATTGCTAGCACTTTAACAAACCGTTGTTGACGGCGAGCAGTCGGTAAACACTATAAACATGTTGTGTTCAACATTTCAATTCAATGCTACAGGCAAGTAAGTTTTAAAGAGAAATGTACAAATACAGTTCACTTATTTAATTATTGTTTTCAGTTTTTAATTCAGAGATTCATTCGTTCATACATTACTCGGATGGAATATTGTGCGAAAAAAACAACAGCAATACTCCTAACCACAACTCTAAAATGAAATAAAGAAATAAAACACTTCTAATGTATATCTTGACCCACACTTTATTATTCCTAAATTCATCTCACAGGCTAAATATAACGACTATATTCTGGAACGATATAAATCACTAACGGATAATACTATAACTATGACTGAAAAACAAGACTAGGATATGGTTCTTCATTAACTTACAAGATGATTAAGCATGCACAACCTAGTTTGCAAACAACTATCGTTAACCTTTTTCAAACGTATATATTCAGTGAGAAATTTTCAAAAGAAGGAAAAGTGGGTACCGCATGCATATTTGCAATCCAGGCGAAAACTGTGCTGAAACTAAAGTACGTTAAACAGATCTGTAATTCAGGCGAAAACGGTGCTGAAACTAAAGTACGTTAAACAGATCTGCAATCCAGGCGAAAACTGCTGAACCAAAAGTACGCTAAACGGATCTGCAGTACAGATGAAAACTGTGCTGAACCAAACATACTTTAATCAGATTTGTAATCAAGGCGAAAAGTATGCTAAATTTAACATAGTTTAATCAGATTTGTAATCCAGGCGAAAAGTATGCTAAATTAACATACTTTTATCAAATTTATAATCCATGCGAAAACTGTGCTGAATCTAAAGTACGTTAAACGGATCTGTAACCCAGGCGAAAACTAGCACCCGAATTTACAACTCGTCAAAGAGATCTACACAAGAACCGCCACGTACATCGGACATAAAATTTGCCAGCCAAAATCGCTATTGCACGGATAGAAAAATACCCCAAATTCACTTCCAAGGACTCAGTGCACTACTCAGAGAGAGAGAGAGAGAGAGAGAGAGAGAGAGAGAGAGAGAGAGAGAGAGAGAGAGAGAGAGAGAGAGAGAGAGAGAGAGAGAGAGACCCTTTGGTATGTGATAAAGTAATTATATGAGGCAGAGTAAATTTATATGAGGCAGAGTAAATTTGCCTATCACTATTTCTAGACTACATTGTTATGTAAATTGTTAAATGTCAGAGTGACCCGACCTTGCGCAATTCTTATGATATTTTTAAGTGCCAAAAGTTGCAGTAAACAACTCAGATGGAGAATATGCTAGAAATTTGCTGATGCATTCCAAACCAGTTCCAGGTGGATGAGTTTTTCTGACTAATAGTCTCACACTTGTTCATAACAATTTAATCCAATGGGGATGGACTGAAAGTTACTTTGTTGAGAGCCAATGCAACGAAATTGGTGGCTTGAGTTTTGTCTTGATAATTCACGAAGACTAATTTGAAACATTCCTCATGGTGTGCAGAGTTGCATACACGAAATTTTGGGAACATTCCTCATGATGTGTTTGATAGTGCAAAGGGAAATTCAGGATGATTCTCCATGTGCTTGGAGAGTGCATCAAAGATTCTGGAATAGTTGTGTAATGTGCCTAGAAGGGGTACATGGGACCATCATCTAAATAAGAAAGATGGTGACTTGTTACAAACTTCGTAATTGTGGTCACATGCTAAGGCCATCATTGAATAAAGGTTATCTACATTGATTTAAACGTCAACTCTCTTATGATTTTATTCATCTGTTGCATATGTGATTGTTGATTTAATACATTTATTGACCGTCTTACACATATTGATAACTATATGTTTGAGAGATAGTGGATGGATGGGGGCTCGCTAAATATAGATTAAAAGATGAATTTGTCTTTTGGGGGTTCAGCAGTTTTCCATCTATGGAAATATTGTATGACGGTAAATATTTGTCTCTAATCTTGTGGAAGAGAGAAAACGATTACAGCTCTCGCATATCTGCCAAGTGAGAGATACAAGTGGTGTCTTCTGGATAATTATTAATAACGTAAATTAAGTTTATCATCACATGTAATTAGTTTTGGATGATTAATTAATAATCATAACCATTCACTAAGGTGGCGTTGTGTTACAGTACATACAAGCGTTCATGATTTACAGAATACTTTCGTAGGAAAACAAGAAACGTCCGATTCAGGTAATAAAATCCTTCTCGAAAGATAGAAAATCTCAGATAAACCCAAAGCTACAGTAAGAACTCGTAAGCAAAGGTGCCCCACACAAAAGGGTGTCATCAACCATCTAACCTTAATAAAATGGCTTCCAACTTAAATGCAATCTTCCTAATAACAGCAGGGCTACCTTTGGGCGATCAGATTAGTAGATTATACTTCAATTTAGAGAACCACTATCCGTCAACGATCTTGCCAATATATAAGTTTATTGCAGGCAGCCTTTAAATTCAGTAATATTTAAATAACATTTAAAAATGGTACCTTATAACGTTTTTAACGAATAGTCTATGATGTATTGCTCTACGGTTCTACTACCATACCAGACAGATAAGGGCAGTTTAAAACTGTTGATAAAACTTCTATCATAAACTTAACCAGAGACATACTTCTTCAACTCTTAGATCTGGAAAATATAGAGCGGGAGCAAGTATACAGAGATGGTTCACATGACCCAGAAGCCACTCACTAAAGATTGAGTGGACTATAAACGTTTCGACAATTTATTGAAAGAAATACAAGACAACAAAACTGTTGAATTACCTGTAAATAGCAAATGTTATGGTGACAAGAAAAGACATGCACCTGCAGGGGTCCCCATAACAGAACATAATAAGATCTACCTAGGAGGATAAAAAAGGGCAGAAAACATAACTGACGATAACATCGTTGACAACAACAATTATAGAAGTCGTAACTGCGTAGGTTCTAACTCCGGTCTAAAGAGCGGTGGATAAAATTAAAAAAAAATATGTTAGTCACCTACTACACTGACTATAATAATTTACTATTGCTAGGCAACGACAAAGAATTAATCGTATCTAGTGTCCTCTATAGTTTTCTATAATCTTAAATAGCGCTTGTCCTACCGCTTGTCATGAACACAAATTTAAACAATATTGTAGTCCTACCCATAACTGAAATTAGAATAAAATAAATAATGCTAGGGCTATTGACAGTAGTACGGTTGCTACTCCTACTACTGCTGTTGTTGCTGAAAATAATTATATTAATAATAATAACTAATTGTTATAATCACTCAGGTGTGTATTTGTACTCGTAGAAATGGAAGGTAGAACCTTGTCAGTGAATTATTATTTTGAAAGGCCCTGTAAAATGCATGACATGCCCCATAACGTTTATTTGTTTTAATTTTCTTTTTATGAACCCTTTAACATAGGAACGGATTTTATAGTGTAGCTAAAAGATGATAGAAATCTGTACCGATTTAAACAAAAATTGGACTAAAGATTATATTTGTGAAAAGAGGTCTGAGCGATCTAAAGGACCCAATAAATCAAATTCCTATCTGACTCATGCATAGTGTTTTGACCTGATGGGTTTGTGTATTGTAAGCTTATAAGTGAGTGAAGTTTGAGGAAGTTTCTCTCTGGCACTTAGTGCAGTAAAAGAATAAAATTTATAACCGAAATAAACCAAGGAGGCTCTTTTGCACGTGCTAGCTCCACAGCTGAATGAATGAGAATTTAAGGTTTCGAGTTAATACTATAGCTAATTGCTTCAGTAAGTTTATGAAGGGGCGAGAATGTGTAAAAAAAAGTCTAGGCTGGCTGCGACTGGCGTACTACTCAAGGAAAACAATGTTTGACTTAGGCTGAAATCGAAATCGAAATCAAACATTTAACATTAATCGAAAAAGTAGCTATATTTAACCCTCTTTTCTCTATTTAACTCCCCCCACTTTCTCCTTTTATGTCTAATGAATACATATTGCATTATTTAACGTGCCTTATAAACTGTTGAACGGACTTGTCAAGAAGACACACACACAAACAATTCCTGCTGGAATAGACTTTGATGGCCGAGACATAATTGGGAGCACTTAATTAGAATTTCCATTTATTAAAAATGCGTGAATTGATTAAGCAAAATTGAGTTAAGTGAACGGGCTGTATTTAAACTGCAATAGGGTATTCGCACTCTATGCGACTGCAAAAGTCTTCTTCTTGTACACTTTTGATTTGAAATTGATCTGTACATTTTTGTACCACTCCTTTTTCTTATTAATTATTAATGTCATCGAAACGTTCCCACTTGCACGATGAACAGTTCACTCTTAAATATTGAGGCTTGTCTTAATCAATTTTTATATTTTTAATTCTTAATGTCTCTTCTTCCCTGTTTTCATTTTTTAAAGTTTGGTCATTATGCTTCGTGAGTTACGCTTCTTGCTTTTGTTTAAGCTCTTGTATTTTTTTTTTGTTGGGGGGGGGGGAGGGGTTCTTTCTCTTCTCTTTGCTTTTGTTCATGCTTCGCTTTTCTTGTTCTTTTGTTACCTGCTCTTCTTCTTGATTTTGTTCACGTTCTTTTCCTTGATTTTGTTCACGTTCTTTTCCTTACTTGTTCTTTTTCTTTGGTTTTATTCAATTATTTCTTGTCTGTTGCTCTTTCTCTCATTCTTCTTTGTTCTCTGATATCTATTCTACTTGTGTATTGTGGGGTTTTTTCTTTCTTTTTCATTTTCATTTTCTTCTTCTGCTTGTTCTTGTTCTTGATTTTATTACTCTTATATGTCTTGGAATATATTTTATGTTTGCTGTTCTTGTTAATGTTTTTTTTTCTTTTTCCTAACCTCTTATGTCAAGTGGCACTATGAAATGTCGACAGTTTGCCTTAGCGAAATCCTCATACTTAACATTTGAAATCATCAAAGACTAAATGTTTATAAAAGAGATCAATAAGCGACTCGGCATTTTCATGTTTGATAATTAAGTTCTACATGGTCGTTCGTTATTTTGTTATTTATAATCTCTCTCACACTCACAAATATATACACACATTAACCCATCCACCAAATACACACATACACATTAACTTACACGTTTTCATCAGGCTATCCCAACTCTATCTCTTCGAGTCTCTCTCACACTCACATATACACAAAAATATACACACATAACACACTAACACATACACACAGATATACACTCACACACACACAGATATACACACACACTAACACACACACACACACACTAACACACACACACACACACTAACACATCCACACATTAACTTACACGTTTTCATCAGACTATCCCAACTCTATCTCTTCGAGTCCCTCTCCTTTTCTCTCTAAATTAGAAGTGTATGCAGTTGCACATGATTCTGAAGTAGACACCATAAATAACTGTCACCATAAGGTGCATAACATTAATAAATCAAATACAAACTTCAAGTGCTCGCCCTCAACTCATAAACAATCGAAACCTATAATGCTACCGTGGGAAAAAAGACCGCCGCTTGATTGTTGAATTGACAAAATCAACGTTTACAACAGTCACCAACCCTAACTACGGTAGCAAGCACTCGCATTAAGAACAGCATCTTCAGTCAGACGGAAGAAAGTACATAAACAAAATGCAGCATAAGGCCACGAATTGCCAGTTTTGCATGAATTGAGTCGTTAAGGGTGGTTTTCTAGGATTGGCTTAGCTGAATTGTTTAACCAAATGATTCAGGGTGCCAGATGACAGACAAAACAAAAACTGAAAAGGAAAACAACTTTCAAGCGCGCTCAGTAGTATATATTTAAACAAAGACTGAGCCAGCAAACAATTCACACATACACACAAACACACACACACACACACACACACACACACACACACTCACACACACACACACACACACACACACACACACACACACACACACACACACACACACACACACACACACACACACACACGGATGTTAATAGAATCAAATAGCGACTGACACTTCTAGATTGCTATAATCCTTGAAATGCAGCTGGTAGTTTCAACAAACCTTTGACGCCACGGTTAATAATAGCAGCCATAATAATAATAAAAAAAACTATGAAGTACCTTAGGAATTGTAAAGTTATTGAACACTGAGCGTTTTGATTCGAGATCTTTTCGCGCCGAGCAGCCAATAGTCGCGTAGATTAAGCAAGCTGGAAAATAATGGAAACCCGCCCAATAAAACTAGCAAAACTACAAGACTTTCCTCACTCAGGTCTGACACAAGAAGAGCAGAGAACTTTGTTGTAAATTAGACTGCACGACTGACATTAAGAGCACGCAAGGGGACAAAATGTTTGCAATTAAGACGAGTGTGGTTGTACTCATCCTAGCCTCTGCAGGTAAAAGTCATATATGCTCATAGCATAGCCTTGTAATCCATTTTCTACTCAGTCGTTAGCATAATTTGATATTTTACAAATGATTTATAAGAAGTGCTATTTATTACACTTGTTTTAATTTGGAGAACGTTTGTCTAATTTCAAATTAAATTAATTATTTTCTTGATAAAAGTGTTTTCATGCGCCATTAGAGGCATTTTTCGAATGATCAAATTAGCATTGTAATGCTTCTACTGACAATGATCAAATTAGCATTGTAATGCTTCTACTGACAATGATCAAATTAGCATTGTAATGCTTCTACTGACAATGATCAAATTAGCATTGTAATGCTTCTACTGACAATGATCAAATTAGCATTGTAATGCTTCTACTGACAATGATCAAATTAGCATTGTAATGCTTCTACTGACAATGATCAAATTAGCATTGTAATGCTTCTACTGACAATGATCAAATTAGCATTGTAATGCTTCTACTGACAATGATCAAATTAGCATTGTAATGCTTCTACTGACAATGATCAAATTAGCATTGTAATGCTTCTACTGACAATGATCAAATTAGCATTGTAATGCTTCTACTGACAATGATCAAATTAGCATTGTAATGCTTCTACTGACAATGATCAAATTAGCATTGTAATGCTTCTACTGACAATGATCAAATTAGCATTGTAATGCTTCTACTGACAATGATCAAATTAGCATTGTAATGCTTCTACTGACAATGATCAAATTAGCATTGTAATGCTTCTACTGACAATGATCAAATTAGCATTGTAATGCTTCTACTGACAATGATCAAATTAGCATTGTAATGCTTCTACTGACAATGAAATCGATCCATATATTTGTAATCGAATGTACGACGCCCAGTTCGCGATTCGTTATTTGCAGTCTTTTAAATTTGAGACCTACAGAAATCAAACTACACAAAAAAATAAAAGTGCTATTCATAAATGGAAATACAAAAATAAAATAAATAAACTAACCAAAGAAAAATACAAAATGAAATACTACTAAAAAAAATGAATTACAAAAACAAAATATAAAATAAATTACTAATAAAAATATCAATTAAACATTAATTGATACTTTTTAAAATGAAGTATTAATAATCAGGGAAGTCGAAAGAGTTTTAAGCGTCCTAGGCAAGACTTAAAATGTGTGCTCCAGTTAGGTTCTGTACCATCCATCTGCCTTTCTTTCCACGATTGGAACCAATGGGACTCGATTCTGTATAAACATGGCACGGATATACAGATTTTTAGGAAGCATGCTATTTTTTAAATTTAGAAATAAATATTAACTTATTTAATTTAAATAAATATATTCACAAGAAATACATCTTACTGGAATGCATCCCTATAACCTTTTCTATCATAGGTGACCGCATACTAATAAAAATATGAAATAAAGCACTCGTAAGAATACAAAATAAAGTACTCGTAAAAATAATAAATAAAGTACTAATAAAAATGAAATAAGGTACTCGTAAAAAT
This sequence comes from Sinotaia quadrata, assembly GCA_028829895.1. Lineage (NCBI taxonomy): Eukaryota > Metazoa > Mollusca > Gastropoda > Architaenioglossa > Viviparidae > Sinotaia > Sinotaia quadrata. The sequence continues at coordinate 18,742,577 of CM054178.1, read as the reverse complement.
ATATGATAAACTACTCGTAAAAATATATAATAAACTACTCATAAAATATGAAATAAAAAAGTACTCGTAAAAATATAAAATAAAGTACTCATAAAAATATAAAATAATGTACTCTTAAAAATGTGAAATTAAACAATAATATAAATATAAAAAGAAGTACTAATCAAAATATTAAAATGATGTACAAATAAAAACACAAACAAAATGAAGACTGCCCAAGGAAAGTAAAAGAAAGAAGAAAAGAATAGGAAGAAGACGAAACAAACAAAAGGAGAACAAACAAGAACACGAGATGAAGATGCACAGCAGCAAACATTATTTGTAAAATTTAAATATGTACGCAAATAAACAAATGTATAAATGTCAGTTGCCTGTGCGAATTTTACTCTGTAAAGAACAACACGGAACCACTTTTGTCTAATTAGTCACTGAATCAGGATCGTAACACTCCGACTCTAAAAACAGGTTTACGTGCATATCTCTGTACCTTTCGAACGTAGTGCAATGCCTGCAAAGAGTTTTGCTTTCGTTCGCTCTTCGAATTGCTGCATAATAAATGCAAGCCAATTCTGTTCAGATAAACAATTGATTGATTCATATTTATTACTTTTTTCATTGGGATGGATGTGTGAACAGCCGAACTGATATCACTTTGCCCTGACGAATACCTGAACTGAGATCACGTTGCCATGACGAATAACTGAACTGATATCACTTTGCCATTATGAATAGCTGAACTGATATAATTTTGCCATGACGAATAGCTGAACTGATATCACTTTGCCATGACGAATAGCTGAACTGATACCATTTTGCAATGACAAATAGCTGAACTGATACCATTTTGCCATGACGAAAAGCTTAACTGATCTCAGTAGTGATAGTCCATGATGGGTAGCTGAACTGATTTCACTCTGTCATGACGAATAACTGGATTGATCTCACTCTGTCAGGATGAATAGCGAGTAAAGGTTTCCGGAGTCTAAGTTCTTATTAAATGATAATTAAGTACTCATCTCTTTATTTCAATTATTGAATCTGTGACACCTCTCTAGGGCTCTCTTCACTCGTTAATGATTATTATTTATTAAGAGATTATTATTATTTATTAAGAGATAACACATATCTCATTAACAAGTGATCACTAATCTTAATTTATAGTTATTAATAATTTTCCCACAAGATCATGGTGGATTATAAATGGTGTCGCAAAACTCTGTTCTTTACACAATAACAAGATAGACGTTTCACTGTCGAATAATGTTTTCTGTAGGTGAAAACGTTTTACCAAAAGAGTAATAAAATTCCGTCTTTTATTTATGTTTAGCGAACCCCCATCCACAAATTATTATGCCAGCGTAAGGCTTTAATATGCCCTTCTCAAATAAATTTTGTGCCTTACAATGTTCGTCCGCAATAAATTATCTACCTTGAGGTAAAATAATTCTCTTTCATTGAGTTACACTTTATGAGGTGTAAGAAACCCAATTGCTAATTTGTCAGAATAAATCTCAGATCACTGCTTGTAAGTATGACGAGTTGATAGTGCTTTAAAAATAACTATTTGAACTTCTCTTACATAGCTTTAAGAATTCACACACACACACACACACACACACACACACACACACACACACACACACACACACACACACACACACACTTATTTTATTAGGATGCATAGTAAACATAACTTTAAAATTTTTCGTCTCAAGCGTTGGTATATGCAACCTCTTCCTCCACCGATGCCGCGTCTACAGAAGTAAGTTCCACGATCCAAACTACTGTTTCTACTGCAGTAAGTTCAGCGGCCCATTCTACTGCTTCTAATGCAGTAAGTTCAGCGGCCCATTCTACTGCTTCTAATGCAGTAAGTTCAGCGGCCCATTCTACTGCTTCTAATGCAGTAAGTTCCACGGTCCAAGGAAATGGTTCTACTGCAGGGACTTCTAATAATGGCACGACTGAAGGAAATGTTACAAATTCAACTACGAACCCTGGTAAATATATATATATATAATAAAAAGCAAACAAAAATACTAAGACACTTAGTTATATTTGAACTCACAGTTTTGATCTCACTCACAGTCACAATTTACAAGTGCATTACAAAGAAACAAATAGAATAGCATATCATGAAAAGTAGTCTTTTCTTTTTCTATTGTTTGTTATTTACTTAGTTAATTAGCTTTCTTTCTTTCTTTCTTTCTTTCTTTCTTTCTTTCTTTCTTTCTTTCTTTCTTTCTTTCTTTCTTTCTTTCTTTCTTTCTTTCTTTCTTTCTTTCGAATATACCACATTTCTCTGATAATATGGTATGGATGAAACATCATATGAAACAAATAAAAAGATCAATAAATAAAATCAATATACAATTTAAAACAAATATTATCTGCCAATTTGCCAGCACTAGCGTAGAGAATATTTTCAGTTCTTCAAAATAAACAAGAGTGCATCCATATACGTTTATGATCCTCCAATGCTTTCCCCAGAAAATAGAATTATCAGACTTTAAAGACTTTCCGATTAACTTGTAGAGGAGCATGGGTTGAATGATTTTGCAAAGTTAGGCAATCTATTTCCTATTTTTGCGTGTGACTATCATTATGCTACACATTGTGTATCAACCCACGCTCTGCATGTGTTAGTTACTGCCTGTGTTAGTCTCTGCCTGTGTTTGTTAGTCAATTAGTCATTGCCTGTTTAGTCACTGACTGGCAGAATTCATGACTGTATTCTATTATTATCAGTTATATATTTAGGACGCCACTTATCGTGTTTACCTTTGGTCGTCTTAAGACTTTTCAAATTTTATATATTTTTGATTAGTCCTTGTGATGTTGTTGTTTTAATGTTGTCTAGGTAACGGCGGAGGACGAGTTCCTGCATTGCCCTTCATGACGACGGCGGTCTTGTGTGTCTCTCTCTTTGGCGCCAGTATAAAACTGTTAGCGGTTTAAGCAGGTGTAAACGTCTCTCAAGAATCTTAAATCTCTTATCGTTCAGACTTTTTGGGAATTAATTATTAAAAAATATATTCACAAAGAAAAGCGCGTAAAATCTTTCCTAAGTCTATTTTCTCTATCAATATAGGCCTATATTTCTACTCTGTTCAGGGTTACCGAACGTGTTGCACATTATAAAATTCATTCGGAATTTATAAGGGCAGTTCAGTTCCATAAATTCACCTCCCTTTAAGGAAACTGTTGACATACATGCACAGCAGGGCAAAGTCACGTGATATATTTTAATGCTTTGATATTGAAATGCATTTAATTATTTCGATATTATTTTAATGCGTCAGAGGCATCTCTCCCCAAATTCTGAGGTTGAAGTGCTGCAAACTGTAAAAGAGTAACTGTAACACATATGCACCAGAGTTTTGAATAATAATAAATCGCTAAACAGACCTAAAACAGAAATAAATACTTATTATTTCTAGATAATATAATAAAGTATTTGTCTCGTTCATGGTTTATTGATAGGTCTTTGGATGTTCACAGTTCTTTTCAAAGAACACATTTAAATCAGGCTAATCATGCAAATAACAACGCTTTCATTTTAGGTACATGAATTTCATTCGAAGCTTAAGAAACCATTTTGCTGGCATGGCAAATTAGTATTACTTTCTTTAAAATATTTTGTTGTTATTTTTGAATATTCCACATTGTAATCAATTTCGAAAACATTCTCTAAATAGGGATTGCACATTTTTTTCTTGCATCTTTTGTGTATGCATGTGGTGATTGTGTCTGGGTATATAAGTATGCCTGTTTGTGCGTATTTGTGAGAATAGGAAAGTGGGATATCTTTTGTCTACTAAGAAGCCATTGCCAGCATATGAACAGCGGATTTGTCCACTGAAGATAAACGGATTTCTGGAGCAGAATGAAAAAAATAAACATTATTTATGTACAGAGAGCAGTTTTTCTTTGCACTTAACATTTTGTTATCGTAATGCAATGATTTATAATCAGAACACACACGGTCACACTGAACATACCTTCTCTGTCAGAAACTCGATGCGCAGAAAATTTCTTCTATATTTGTACGTGCCACTTGTGACGAGGACTGTGACGCGCTAAGCGCGAATGACGATGTCTGTACGAGCATGGTGGCAACCTTACTTTATTTGCTCTGTTGAACTTTTTCACGTTATGTTCTACTTTAAATCTGTGTACGATTTCAGTGTCTGCGATAAAGTATGAAACGATTCGCTAGTTTTCATAGAGATGTTTTATTTTGTTTTCTTTAAATGAATTACTGATTGTAACTGTATTATTCTTTTATCGAGAACAATGAAACTACTTACACAATTCCGTCCTATTATTTTTCGTATTTATTGTTGCTCTTGAAATAAAGAAAAAGTTACTTTAAACACTAACCGGAGTCTTTTTCTTTTTTTATTTCGTCTGAGGAAGAAATGTGTGGATCATTAAAAAATAAAATTAATATTCTCATCACTTGAAATTAGTTATGAAAGATTAATTAATAATAATTATTATCTTCATTAATTAAGTGGCGCACGTGTCACAAACAGAAGGCCATTGTAGATGTTGATCCGGAAGCAGGATACATTTTGTCTTAAAATGTTAGTGTCTTGTATTAGGCGTTAGGTGTCGCTTCATGTACGACCTCTTTTATGAACAAAACAGCTTAGCCAACAGTTGAGACAAGTCCTTAATCAGTAGGTGAGGAAATAAAGTGGTGGAATTTATGTTCTTCTCTTCAAGGGCACATCTTTAGCCGAGTGTAAGTCAGACCGGGTGTAACGGTGCTTCAAGTGTAAATACAGTGTGTCATAAACGATACTTGGCAAACTAAAAATGGAAACGATATTTCGATAAGGATATATTGCTGTTATGATTAATGGTGCAAAGTAGGAAAGAGAGGGAAAGAGAGAGAGAAAGAATGAAAAGAGACGCCAAATGAGTTAGTGTAGTATTATAGTTTCAAGGGAGATAATATTGACTGAGTATCAATACGGCATCTAAGTATAGTAATGAATTGATCTTTTTAAAGATGCCACTGATCCTTTGCATAGTATAATACATTTACAGAGACAAAACATTAGTTCCAGTGCTACACACATTACAGAAATAGAGCGGTAAGATGTCTGCCACACAATGGCTTATGTAGCCCACACCAACCCGTCCTCTATAAATAGACTACACGTAAACCTACCTTCTCGAAAGGCTGATCCTTATTATCAGGATTGGAAAATACCTGAATGTTCCAGACAAATCACTGACTAACCAATCAAAGAGCATTCAGCCACATAAACGAATGTATTAGAAACTCACCTGTTAATTGTTAGTCGAATGCATCTAACCATTGAGGCAACACATAATTTGGCTCCCGGTAACAAAGTATGATCATACTACTAACCTTATCGCTGTTTATCAAAACAGAAGGAAATCAACCTCTGAATATATTACTGCCTGCCGAAGTTCGGAACTGTATCTTGGATGTCACTTTATTCTGGATGTCACTTTATTCGGGATGTGGTTTATCATGAGTGCTGAGCCACTGACCAACCCAGAACACAACGACCCACATGCCAGAGACACAGTTCCACAGTTGAACAGCTTCAGTCAAGTTGTAGACACATTCTAACAAAGTACTCTAGAGTTCATTCAGAAACATTCAGTGTTCTCTTATAAACCCATTTATAGTTCGCTCATATGAACAAACAAAATAACTACAACAGTGCCATAGGACTCAAAGCATGTATATAAACGCTAATTATAACTGTTGAACTATTTGAAATATATAAGCATGCTGTCTTATGTTACTTCTTGTTGAATAAAATTACTGTTGATATATAGATCACATGTGTTAGCATAACTCATTTACATGTTACATGTTGTAGTCTGTCACCTGTAATAATTACTATTCTGGCAGTATGTATCAAGGAACTCGACATGTCTTCTAGAACTATCACTCTTTTATTCTACATTGTTTGTCTTCAATCTTTCAAGCACGTGTGGAAGCCAGAAGGTGTGCTTTGTGGATTAGCCCGGCGGCGCAGTTTGGTGGAAAATTAATAACTTGACCATCTTCCAGTAAAACGTCACAATGTCGATAATTAATAACTTGACCATCTTCCAGTAAAACGTCACAATGTCGATAATTAATAACTTGACCATCTTCCAGTAAAACGTCACAATGTCGATAATTAATAACTTGACCATCTTCCAGTAAAACGTCACAATGTCGATAATTTTTCTCGCATATGACGTGGGTAAGTAATCGTTTGACGTCATTGTGCTTTACCACACACACAAAAAAACCAACCAAACAAACAAAAAAATCAACAACGGGTCACTATTTATAGTTACACTATTCATACAAAACAACCAATCAGTTACTTTTTAAATTCCTTAACACATTTCTATACAACAGAGTATTTTGAATTTTTAAAAATCACTTTATAAATAAGTATTTTTTTTATTTTAGTATACTGACTCATTCCATTGTCACTAGCGAAAAACACACTGACGGTGAACAGGTTAAAAACATGAAGTACTTGAATTTATATAAAATAACACAAATGGTATCTGGACTACATAGTCTACAATACACATAGTCTACGTTATAAGAATTTAAAACAAGTATGTAGCTTTCAGACATCCACATGACCGTAAGTGTGCTTGGCAAGGCAATCAATATTTGCGTCAAAAATTAGATAGTGTTTAGTTGCAGGTAGAAAAAAAAGAGTGCTTGCGTGCGTTCGCATGCGTGTCTGTGTGTGAGAAAGAGAATGTGTGAGCAAGCATGTGTGTTAGGTAATGTGTGTGAGAGAGCATATGTATGACAGTGTGTGTGTGTGTGTGTGTGTGTGTGTGTGTGTGTGTGTGTGTGTGTGTGTGTGTGTGTGTGTGTGTGTAAGAGGTGGTTAAGTCGTAATAGCGCTATAAATGTGATAAGGGAAGTAACTTTGCAGTTTTAGTTATATACGCACTCACATTTAACTCCCTTGGAAAAAAATATTAACAATTTCAGTCCTTATAGTGGCAACATCTGTTTCATTTGTCACATCATATTAATAAGTATCATATCATTATATTTTCTTCAAGGATACATTTTACTTTAAAATTCGTTAGCCTTTAAAATTAATAACAGTTGAAGAAACACTTAATGTCCCCGCACTTCTGCCCTCACCACGGCACAATCAATATCAAAACACCTTTCCACTCAGTATGTTTAAATTAAAAAATATTAAGCATGCAAATGAATAAATGTCTTTTAAAACTAAATATGCTAAAATATATGCATAAGCCCTGTATTAAATTTACTACAAGTGCACTGGGATTCATTTATGTTTGTTAAAATAGGCCCTGTATTAAATTTACTTACAAGTGCGATTGTCTGAGGCTCGGGTTATAAGCGGCTCCTCATTGGCTCAAATTATAAAAAGAGAAAAAAATCCTTTCTGTTTAGTTTGCGTCTAAAAACAAAACGAAATAGCAAAATCATTACAAAAATGGGTGTCTGAAGTTGGTAGTATTCTGTCCACAGTTTGGCACTTCTCTCATCAATATATGAGGCGTTTTGCTGATCATTCTAAATAGTCTGTGTTTTAACATGCAGATCATAATTTTTCACCTAGTGCAGCGCTCTATACAAGGTGGCTGGGTACCCCAAAATTTGTCCTGGGATCACTGATATCTATCTATCTATCTATCTATCTATCTATCTATCTATCTATCTATCTATCTATCTATCTATCTATCTATCTATCTATCTATCTATCTATCTATTGAATGCCTTAATTTATGATTTTATGTGTCTTGACTACACATGAGTTACTCTTGAAACAGAAATACTGGTCTAAACAGTACAGTACATATATAAATCAAAGAAACTTCATGAACAACCCCAACCATTCTCACTGGAGTTTCGACTTTTCCTAGCAACTGAAATATCCAAATGTAAACATTCCAATCCACCATTTCTCAGGACACATGGGGAACGAATCAGGAAGAGGCTTAAATGCACAACGGTTTGCTTCTTTCTTTATCAATATGACAATGTTCTAAGTGTCTTTCTCCCATATTTTAGTAGTGAGAGATTATAGTTATCAGCCGAAATCTTTTTAAAACACTTGGAAAAAGCCTAGATACATTATTAACGCACTTTCAAGGGTGTGATTCCGGTATCAAGTAACTGCCGTTTGTGGGTGTTAAAAGAGTACAGACTGGGTGGAGGATGCTGTATCCTGTGACCCACACTTTGTTTTTTTTTGTTGATTTTGTTAATCTGAGGGTGGGTTTCTGTATCCAGTGCACACTAAAAAATATCAGCACGATACCAGTTTTCATAATGCTCTGCCCGAAATAAAGGTGGTGTTTATAACACGAGTAGTATTGACAGCTGTTTGATACATAGAAAATAAGTGATAATTATTTGACCACGTCTTAGTAATCAGGCTGTTTACCGACACAAGCCATCGAGAAAGAAAATTGTAACGATTAATCAAGCAGTTAACCGCATCCAGGGCTCTTGGAAAACAATGTATTAACTATACTAACTGAGAGGTTGTCGGTAATATATAAATAAATAGAATCATAACCTGTAAATCATGTCTCACTTCTCTACTTATGCAGACATTCAATTGGTGAATTCGGATTCTTAAACCAATGATAGATAACTCATTGCTTCGTCATCTAATATATTCTTTATGATCTCCCGCATCGGTTCCGTAAAACAGGACGTGTGTGTGTGTGTATGTGTGTATGTACGCGTGTGTGTGCGTGTACTATGTGTGTTTATGTGTCTATGGAGATACGTTTACTTGTGCGTTAATTTGGTGAGTGCAGAAGATATGTGACTGCGTATGTCTTACTGCATGTTTTACTGTATGTCTTATGGGTGTTTGCGTCGTGTGTGCATGCGTTTTGATATGTTTGTACATACGTTTGTGTATGCATGTCTTGCGTTTGTGGGAATGTGTGTTTGTATGTTCGATGCATTTACACCGTGTCTGTATGTAGTCTGTATGCACCTATGCATATGTGTTTTTCTGTCTGTATGCAAATGTGTGTTTGTGTTGTATGTGTGTGTGTGTGTGTGTGTGTGTGTGTGTGCGTGCGTGCGTGCGTGCGTGTGTGTGTGTGTGTGTGTGTGTGTGTGTATGTGTGTGTGTGTGTGTGTGTGTGTGTGTGTGTGCATGCATACTTAGGAGCCGATTGGGCAACCTGAAAAATATATCAGATGGAGAGTGATTTCAAAGCATACTTTAGTATTATGAGTTTCTTGATGTTTGTAATTTGCGTTCACAGAAAGATGCAAAGAATACTATTTTTGTATTATGAGTTTCTTGATGCAAAGAGTACTACTGTTAATAGGTGAAATGTAATAATTAGGAGTCAGTTAAATACTGATTGATCGATCAATTAAATGAGTGTGTGAATAATTTATTTGCATAAAACTTGCAATATTATCAACGTAGCACGATATAGTTCATTGCGTAGTTCAAATTTTATTTTCGATTTAAAATGTGCAGGTACTTTTTTCTAAAGCGTTCTAATTTATATATTTTTTTTATTTCATCGCATATTCATTCACTTCTAATTCTCTCTCTTCCCTCTCTCTGTGATATGAAATGGAGGGTGGAGGTTGGAGTTGATAAGCTAAGTCTGTGTCCTGTCGTTAATGGTATAGGCCTTTCCACATGTCTAAGGAAATGTCATCTGACGAGACCTTTTCAGTGCGTCTGGAAAATGACGGAGCAATTCGCCGTACGCCATTGGTGTAGAGTTTATTAATGTGATTATTGTTAAACTGTTCATTAATCTTAGCATTCCATTATTATTTGTATGCATGCACTCATACTTCAACATTTAAATCCACCCAAAAGGTAAGAGACATGCATATAATCTCATGCACAAACACACACATGCATACTTTGATAACAGACGTGGACAATGAAGGTGACCCACATGAGCATAGTTCTGTCTTTTATCAGCACTTAAAAGAGAGAAAAAACAACATATTATGACGCTCACTTAGCAATAATCTAACCGGAAGAGCCCATATCCTGGAGTACGCTTCGCAATGTTTGATCAATGGTAGATGGAGCGGTATTTTTTTGTTTAAATAAAGTAAAGAGAATCTCTTTATTAACACTCCCTTTCTCTTTCTGTTTCTTTGCATATACGTCTCTCTTTTATTACTCTTATTTATCTGTGTTACCTTCTTTAAGCATAATCCTTTTTCACTCCTCTCTCCAAACATACGCTCTCTGTTTCTTCTCGATTGCTCTCTTCACTTCTTTTAAACACAATCTCTTTCTCTTTCCCCTCTCTCATTTACCCACATACACATGCACGAAAACACACACACACACACAGGCACATAAATCAGTCTCAAATATGCTCACTGTCACCCCTTTCATACAATCTCAAACCTGTGGCACACACTCTACAGTCTCTTCTGCCCTCCTGTATTACACACCTTTATTGTCAACCCCCTTACTTAAATCTCTTATCAATGCTCTTTCAATGCATCTTCACTGTCAGATATTCCAAACACACACACACACACACACACACACACACACACACACACACACACACACACACACACACGCTCACACACATTTTCTCTATTTTTTAAATTAAATTTTCTCAGAATCAGGCATCTCAAACACAATCTCTATATATACCCGGACGCTCGTTTGTCTTATGCATATTTTCTTTATCTCTTTCAAGCACACACTCTTTCTTCTCTCTCTCTCCTTTTCATACAATCGTTGTGACTCGCTTCAAACATTCTCTCTTCTCACTCCTCTCACACCCACCCGATCTTCTTCATGCACAATGTTTTTCTCGTTTTGTGCTACTCACCCTCACAATCACCCAATCTCCTTCCAAGCACAATCTATCTCACCTCCCTCTCTGTCTTCTATCACCACTACATATTTCTCAATCCTATTCTGTATATCACTCCTGTGTCTCACAAAACAATTGTCACCAGTGTCCAACTCGATTATGCACCCATGTCTCTTAGTCTTTCTCTCACCTCAAACACCATCATTGCTCATTCTCTCCTCACTCCTCACTGCCACAATTTATCTCTCACTCCCTCTGTGTAACTCACATTATTCACACTTGTTTTTCTCTCACCATGTATTCCATGGTTCACCGACAAATGCGCGCCACGACAAATGCGCGCCGACAAAAACGCGATGGACAAAAGTGCGACGACGCATTCTGTCTCTAACCCTAACCCTAACCCTAACCCTAACCCTAACCCTAACTCTAACCCAAACCTAACCTAACCATAACCTAAACCTAACCCTAACTCTAACCCAAACCAAACCTAACCATAACCTAATCCTAACCCTAACTCTAACCCAAACGTAACCTAACCATAACCTAACCCTAACCCTAACTCTAACCCAAACCTAACCTAACCATAACCAAACCTAACCCCATAGCGCATTTGTCGGTGCGCGCATTTGTCGTTCGCGCATTTGACGGGTCACGGTATTCCATACACTCTCAAACTCAGAATGTTCTCAGCCGCACTGTTTCCCCTCTCTCTCCGTTATTTTTATAGTTATATAGCTACTCTGCTCCCTTGTTTCTCTCTCACACAAGCACTCACCTTCATTCAAATTCATTCTCTTTCAAGAATATTCTGTCTCGTATGCCTTTTCTCGCACTCACCTGCTCATCCATACACCCACTTTCCTCTCGCATACACCCGCCTTTTCTTCCCTTCCAAAGTCCACCTTTTCTCTCTTATTTTCAGTCTCTCTCCTACTCGTCCACCCTCATTCCACTCATGCACCTCTCAAAATTTATAATCTTCTCTCACTCTGAGACAGGTTTATACAGTCTCCGTCCTTCACACGCACACACGCATACACACATACACACATACAAACACACACACATACACACACACACACACACACACACACACACACACACACACACACACACATAATTTCACGCACCTTCTTTCTCTCTTTGAATTTATCACGTCATCTTTATGCTACTGCACGTCCCTCTCAAAGAAAAAGTTTTAATTGATGTTGTCTTTGTCTCAATCACGTATACTCACCTCCAACTACCCTCTCCCTCTCTCTCTTTCTCTCTCTCTCACATTAAAAACAATAAACCTCTTGACGCTTACACACAATTTGCTTTATCAGGCTCTTTCAACCATGTTTACCTTTCAATCACATACATCGCTTTCATCATTGTCGTAAATGTCCATACGTTACCAACCTCAACTCTGTTCTATTTGACCCAGACATAAATTATGCCATCCCTCTTTCTTTCCTTCTTTCCTTCCTTCCTTCCTTCTTTCTTTCTTTCTTTCTTTCTTTCTTTCTTTCTTTCTTTCTTTCTTTCTTTCTTTCTTTCTTTCTTTCTTTCTTTCTTTCTTTCAATATTTTTTCTTTCATTCATTAACGTTGGTATTGTTAAGCTTATTTTCAAGCGTAGCCCACTATTTAGTCTAATTATATAACACATAACGTCATTATAAAAATTGCTTTCCTCTTTGAGTCGTCTCCCTCTAAAGTGTTAGAGAACGTTGGCGCCCTATGTCAGCTGACTTATCGACTTTACTTATGAATGAAATAATCACTTTTGATAGTTAACAACTCTCTCTGCGCTTTAGGACCCATCTGCTGTCTTTTATATCTGACATATGTGATGTTTTTTGTTTGTTATTCCTTAGTGGTCTTGTTCTGATGTCAAGTTTAAGTTTGATTATCTTTGGGAATTATGATACGACTGAGCATGGTACCTCCATAAATCGTGTTGACTGTTGTGGCTGAGCCCGTTGATGGCTCAGTTCATACGTGATTGTTGAAATATATATTTTGCAAATGACATGGACATGAACCCACCTCTTTTCAGCATTTGTATTTCATAAGATCTAGTTTAAGAAAACAAGCTAAGCTTTTTGTCTTGCATTACAACCACTCTCAGTCATTGTATGTCATCATCCATTTTCACTCGAGTGACACGCTCTCGACTCCCAGGTTTATGTATATGGAAATCTGAAAGGAGTGAAATCTATGGCATGATGAATCAGCCTGTGCATTTTTAAATTTTAGTCAACACTTCGAATGTAATCAGTTCTAGTTGAAAGATAATGTAAACAGTACTAGTTGAAAGATAAGACTGAAAGTATTAGGTTGAAAACTGTTGACTGTTAGTTAGTCTTAAGTATATTATACTAATATCTGCATGTTTTATGTAAACAGATGTATAGAAGACATACATATTATACTAATATCTGCATGTTTTATGTAAACAGATGCATAGAAGACATACATATTATACTAATATCTGCATGTTTTATGTAAACAGATGCATAGAAGACATACATATTATACTAATATCTGCATGTTTTATGTAAACAGATGTATAGAAGACATACATATTATACTAATATCTGCATGTTTTATGTAAACAGATGTATAGAAGACATACATATAAAGAAGCGATCTACAACTCGTGAAATGCTAATATATGGACTCCTTGAATGTGGTCAACAACCAGCCTTCTACGGATCCCGGATATATTAGGAATGCTATTTTATTTTTAATTTTTCCCCGAGGACAGGAGCAACACGGGGGAAAGTACAGTTATACTCCTAATCTCGACAAGAAATCTCCTTGTGCTCTGTAGTTGCCCAAACGGTCCAGAACCTTGCATGGACTCCAAAGAAGTTTCTTTTCCAAAATTCCACGAAAAGAGCAAGATACATAAACATTTTCGCCTGCAACAAGATAATTGCGTTCCAGAAATTATAAAAAAAACCAACAAATAACATCGGTCGATCCAGCACCGAGCAAGCACCACCATCTGACTAAACCAAGACAGCAACACCTCCGACATCCCCCACCCCCGCCCAATATTCGTGAAGGAAGCCGGTCCCAATGGAACACTATAGATCAGAGAACGAAATGATCAACGAAAGTTAGACTTGTTATCGTAACCACCACCACCACCACCATCGAGCAACGTCCGTAGTTAAGTTGGACAAACACACAATGCATTCTTCTCATTTCATCTCTTGGCGTGTAAAAAAAACAAACAAACAAAAAAAAAACGGGACAAATGGTAAAGTGCAACGTGTTCGAGCAACTTTGGGAGTGCGAGAGACAAGAATTTACGTGACAAGGTGTTACAAACTCCCAGGCTTTGTTTTATTCTGTCTTTCTAGTTTATGCAAACAATGAGAATTTTAATAGAACCCTAGCAGATAGGCCATGACAAAATAACAAACACACAGAACATGATTGTCTGTGACTGCGTGTTTCCACTTAGAGACCAAATTTCCTCCTACTGCAAACATCAGATTTGAAATCTAGATAACGGAAAGTTTTTGTATTTTCTTTTTCGTTGGCGCTTGTACCGAATACAGGTCTTCCGCGTGGCAAGCGTATGATTTGTTACAAGTAGTTGTTGCTTCAGAAAAGCAAAACATTTACAGATTTCCTTTGATTTTCGTCTGTAACGCAGTGGGAAAGAGAAGTGGTTGTGGATAATCCCCCCCCCTCGTTTTCACCTATCACCCCTACTCTCAATAAGTAATAGATTTGCCGAAAGTGAGTTGCTTGAACCTGTAGCGATCGCAGCCGTCGTTAGTGTGGCGCGCTGTTTGAAGTTTATTGTGTAAGATGCAATGTGTACTTCTGTATTAATATTGGTATGTGTGTGTATATGTGTGTACGTGTGCGTGTGTATATATGTGGATCTGTGTGATGAAATTTGAATTTTATTTTTAAAGGTCGAGATAACATCTCTCGGACGGTGATTGATGTGCATGATTTTAGTATTTCGCAATAGAAGTCATATGAAGCTTGGCACTCCTTCACTCACCCCCCACCCCTAATGTTGTAGAATGTTACTAGGATGGACAAGGAGACTATTCAAGTGCATTTGTTTCTGATTAACACACTATGAGTTCAGACATGAAATACTTACCGACATTAAGTTTAACATAAAAAGATATTTTTTATGCACTTTAACTTGTATTTTTCTCAATCTGTTTATTTTGATTTATAGCATCTTCTTTATTTACTGCCTGCCTGCTGCTTTTGTTTATTTGTTAGTTAGTTAGTTAGTTTGCTTATTTGTTTGTTTGTTTGTTTGTTTGTTTCTTTCAAGCTTTGAGCATTTCTTTCTAACTTTCAACATTTCTTTAAACCATTCTTTCTTTCTTTCTTTCTTTCTTTCTTTCTTTCTTTCTTTCTTTCTTTCTTTCTTTCTTCCCGTTTTCTTGTATTTGTCAAATCATAAAAGTGTATATTTATTGTTATCGATTGAACGACTAATTATGTCTATTAATACATTTAATAATGATTTTTATTCCGAGATTTCTCTGAAGATACTTTTATAATAAAGTATTTCCGAATTTCCAACAGGTCGACTCTGTAAGCGCAAGATTAGGTCTGTGTGTGTGTGTGTGTGTGTGTGTGTGTGTGTGTGTGTGTGTGTGTGTGTGTGTGCATAAACAATGCTGTTTTATTGTTTTCACCAGCCAGTTTCAGTCTGATGATATCCCCTTTAAAAAAGTCTGTTAGTGCTATTTTATTTTATCATGGACATTTTTCATGTCATGATTCCATGGTATGGCTGTCACTTGAACATACTGTAAAACAAATGTTTGACTAATCTAATAGCGCTCAACAAGTAGGTTCCCATAGCAACGGCTGAGACTTTTAAAGCTTGGAAGATTAACATGTTAAAAGTGTTGTGGAGAAAATCAAAGGTCTTAAATCAGCTCCCTAATACTGGAAATGCATGTTTGCTTTAAACCAGACATTTCCTCTGTGACATTATATCGATTTTAGAGAAAACCGTACTAAACGCGAAGGCCTATCATATCAATATTTCTTCTCGATAACGCCAAAGACTAG
The DNA here is from genome assembly GCA_028829895.1 of Sinotaia quadrata. NCBI lineage: Eukaryota > Metazoa > Mollusca > Gastropoda > Architaenioglossa > Viviparidae > Sinotaia > Sinotaia quadrata. Next base: position 18,726,684 of record CM054178.1, on the reverse strand, counting down.
CAGGTTTAGTCATTTTTTTCTGCCAGCTGTTCCCAATATATGTACGGACTCACTAACCTGTACATTGAATTATGTTTACTGCTTTTTGTCTTTTTAATTATTTGATATGTATGTGTATTTCGCTATTTTATAGTATATCATGTTGCGATTGCTGAGACAATGTATTTCATGATTAAAAATAGATTAGATATAACATTTATAAATATAAATAGGACTCGTTTTCTGTCAAATCTAATTGTATTAATAAAATATAAATATTGCTATCTTTCAAGCATGCCGAGTTTAAATATACAATAAAATATATATTTTGTTAGTGTGACGGAAACGCCACATAGTTAATGCATATTATTGTAATTAATTAACTAATTATCCAAAACTAATTACAAGTGATGGGAATCTTAATTTATTTTATTAATGATTCTCCAGCAGACACCATTTGTCTCTTTCACTTGGTGGATATTCTGGTGCTGTAAACGTTTTCTCTGTTCCACAACATAAAACAACTTTTACGGTCACATAATGTTTCCGTGAGTGGAAAATTTCTTACTAAAGGAGTAGACAAATCCGTCTTTAATCTATATTTAGCGAGCCCCCATCCAGCTACGTTGTTCTCCAACATAAGATTATATCAATACGTGTAAGAAGGTCAATAAATTTTAAAATAAATTTATTAAATCAGCAATCAAATATACATATGACAAGCACAAAAGGTCTCTTTCACCAGCAAGTCACCAAAAGGTCTCTTTCACCAGCACATCACCAAAATGTCTCTTTCACCAGCACATTATCACTATATGCAAAGAAATGCAAGATGGTGTGATGCGAATGAGCTATAGACTTAACCTCTCTTAGTTAAAAAACGCAATCTTTCACGCGCAAGTTTTTAGTACTGCCAAGATTTCAATGTTTCTGTATATCTCCTCACAGCCTAACATTTCTAATTAACACACACACACACACACACACACACACACACACACACACACACACACACACACACACACACACACATACACACATACATACATGTATACATATATATATATATATATATATATATATATATATATATATATATATATATATATATATATATATAATCGTATTACATAAGATAAATATACTTACACATATGTTTGTGTCAGTATATGTATGTTTGGGAAAACTGCGTGTATGTATGTGTGTGTGTATTTATGCGCGCATACATGTGCATGTATCTGTGTACATACATAGGAGGGTAAGAAGTAAAGCATCGTGAATTCACCAATTTTCACTTATCACATTATATATTCAGTATAACATTCTCTCATTATTGCATGTCTAATAATGCATTACTATTGCATTCATTTACCTAAGTCAATGTATTCATTGGCATTCAGTTTTCAAGATGGCGACTCTTCTCATTCGTTGTAGAGATTTCCGACATCAAGAGTTACAAATTAAAAATGTAAATGCAAATTAGAATTCCTGCACAAAAATACGACAGGTCTGCATCATAGCCATTTGTGAAAGTAGCGTGAACTGTTCAGAAACGGTTGCAGAAATTTAAGCTACTTTAATATACACCTTTAAACGATGCGAGGTCAATAAGAACATAGAGAGTCAAACTTCCGTGTATGAATACGAAACATTTTTCTCAGTTGGAATTTTAAATTTTGTCAGTTGCTGGATTAAATTTGTCGAACCCGGTGATTAATTATATGAAGAAGTCTACCTTCAAGTTTCCAGACACACACACACACACACACACACACACACACACACACACACACACACACACACACACACATACACACATACGTCTAAATAAGAATTATTTTTCTATTGTTATTGTTATCCGAATTTCATAGAGAACGCCTGGAAACAGGTGTCTTTAGACGCTCTTCAGATATCACCTTTTGATATTAGATACTCTTGTATTTTAAGTGATTGTGTAAACAATTGGAAGTCACCCAACAAGATTTTATTCCTTGGTAAATTTTCTCTCTTTTTTCCCCTCCCCTTTCAGATTTCTAGTCAAATCCACTCCTGTGTTGTCTTTTGAAGGCTGACATTTCTATTTTTAAACTGAGAATATTCACTTCTGTGGTGCACAGGTTGCTTCATTAAATAGTAGGAAAGTCTTAACATGTGTGTCTACACATTGAAAAATAGTAAGGAATATTTTACTAGGAGAAGTTACAAATATTTTTTAAAAATTTAAAAATATTTTAAAATTAAATCAAGCAGTTAGTACTGAAAACAGAGAATGCTGAAAGTGTTAGTACTGTTCGAAATCCTTGAAAGTTACATCCATTGGCATTGCGACAGAAAACCATTTGTTTGACCTTCGTGTAGAGAGACAAAGAACAGAATACAATATAATATCAAAATATTATATAAAGTCCCACCCAAAAAAAAAAGACAAAGAACATAATACAATATAATATCAAAATATTATATAAAGCCCCACCAAAAAAACCCCAGAAAAGTATAGAAGAGATTATTTTACATTCTTGTCCACATTATATAAAACGTGTATGATACAGTGAAAAGAACAAGAAACGTGTGTAATGCAATAATAAAATCACGTTGGTGTGATATAGTGAAAAGAACAAGAAACGTGTGTAATGCAATAATAAAATCACGTTGGTGTGATACAGTGAAAAGAACAAGAAACGTGTAATGTGTACTGTGCAAAGGGTGCAGATTTGTAATGTAAACGCCTAGACTGTCCCTTCTTTGACGGTTCAAAATATTTGTATATCTTAGAAACTATTTAAATTGTCAATTTCTGCATTGTAACGTTCATATGTTTTGGTTATAACTGAGGTTTACTACAAGCTAGATATGGATTCTTCAATAATCCAATAACGGGTGTAGTGGTTTCCTAGAAACACATTGCTGCGGCCAAACACCAAAGCAGTCCTTTTGTCATTCTCCAAATATTCGTACAATTATCAGTACGGCAGGTTTTGAATAAACACAGCAGAACGTCGATTATCTAAACCACCCTCTACCGCCACTCCCACCACACTAGTTGTTATGCTAGTGCACTACTCCTTACATTCCTCTTTCAACACTAACTAGCCAAGACGTGTTAGTTTCCTTTTTCAACACTAACTAGGCAAGAAGTGTTAGTCTCCTCTTTGAACACTAGCCAAGACGTGTTAGTTTCCTTTTTCAACACTAACTAGCCAAGACGTGTTAGTTTCCTCTTTCAACACTAACTAGCCAAGACGTGTTAGTCTCCTCTTTGAACATTAACTAGCCAAGACGTGTTAGTTTCCTCTTTGAACACTAACTAGCCAAGACGTGTTAGTCTCCTCTTTGAACATTAACTAGCCAAGACGTGTTAGTTTCCTCTTTGAACATTAACTAGCCAATACGTGTTAGTTTCCTCTTTGAACACTACTACCCAAGACGTGTTAGTCTCCTCTTTGAACATTAACTAGCCAATACGTGTTAGTTTCCTCTTTGAACACTACTACCCAAGACGTGTTAGTTTCCTCTTTGAACACTAACTAGCCAAGACGTGTTAGTCTCCTCTTTGAACATTAACTAGCCAAGACGCGTTAGTTTCCTCTTTGAACATTAACTAGCCAATACGTGTTAGTTTCCTCTTTGAACACTACTACCCAAGACGTGTTAGTTTCCTCTTTGAACACTAACTAGCCAAGACGTGTTAGTCTCCTCTTTGAACATTAACTAGCCAAGACGTGTTAGTTTCCTCTTTGAACATTAACTAGCCAAGACGTGTTAGTTTCCTCTTTGAACACTACTACCCAAGACGTGTTAGTCTCCTCTTTGAACACTAGCCAATACGTGTTAGTCTCCTCTTTGAACACTAGCCAAGACGTGTTAGTTTCCTCTTTCAACACTAACTAGCCAAGACTTCTTCCTCTTTCAACACTACTAACCAATACTTGTTAGTTTCCTTTCAACACTAACTAGCCAAGACCTCTTCGTTTCCTCTTTCAACACTAACTGGCCAAGACTTGTTAGTTTCCTCTTTGAACATTAACTAGCCAAGACATCTTTGTTTCCTTTTCAACACTAACTAGCCAAAACGTCTTAGTTGTTTCCTCTTTCAACACTAACTAGCCAAGACTTCTTGATGTTTTTGTAATGATGACGTTATTCGAAACGATGCAAAATATTTTTGATTATGTCGCTTAATATAACCGTTTCTGATTATTTATTTAAAGATGTATGCAGTGTAGTATACAACTAGTCTTCATGCGTCATTATAGCATTTAAAAATCAGCTTCTGGCTTTAGCAACTGTTGATTCAGGACAGACTCCAGTCACCCTGATGAGTCATTATCAGATGTGGGAGTGTGGTTGGCGTGGCGGCTTAGTATATTTCAAAATACAGGAGTAATACCCTTGTGTATACTAATTGCAGGGCTAATTACACTTTGTTTCGTTTAAACTGGTTATTTTCATGTATGTTTTATTATCCGAACTATTTGTGTAACCAACCTAATTAGTTCGGATAATCTACATTGTACTGTAGTTCATAATACTCTTTCATATCTGGCAAACAAACGGATTGACTGTCCATTCTTACTTTATTGGAAGACTTCATTGCGAACATTCATAATAATGTCAGCAGGTAGGGTGCATTTTCATTGTTTTCATCTTTTCCAGTTTCATGTATTAGTTGTACTGGTGCTAATTTGACCATCTTTCTAATTCTCTCTGTTTTCCCGCTTGGTCAGCAAAGACTTTGGACTTTGGATTTAACTGAAGCCTTTTAAATTTATATATTTTCTAAACTGAGTTGCAGAAAGAAGAATCTCATACTTTCCCTCTCCATTCTTTCTTGTTCTTGGCTGCCCTCTGGTTTTTCAATGAGGAGCCTTTTCTTGTTCTTGGCTGCCCTCTGGTTTTCAATGAGGAGACATTTCCTGTTCTTGGCTGCCCTCTGGGTTTCAATGAGGAGCCTTTTCTTGTTCTTGGCTGCCCTCTGGTTTTCAATGAGGATCCTTTTCTTGTTCTTGGCTGCCCTCTGGTTTTCAATGAGGATCCTTTTCGCATGGATTTTATTCTGCACGTATTACTTCGTTTTTGTAACGCTTTATGTCACAGTGTATCTTGCGAAGTCACATACTCAAAATCACAACCACCCCACTATTGCCATTACCACAACCATTATCTTTATAATCGTCTTGAACAAAACCGTCATTATTATTCCTATGATGTTTATGCGATTCTTCCTGCTCTTAGTACTATATCTTTTTCCTTTTATCTTCTATTTTGTATTTCTTCTTGTTCGTATTACTATATTTCTGGCTTTTTATCTACTATTTTGTATTTCTTCTTGTTCGTATTACTATATTTCTGGCTTTTTATCTACTATTTTGTATTTCTTCTTGTAGGTATTACTATATTTCTGGCTTTTTATCTACTATTTTGTATTTCTTCTTGTTCGTATTACTATATTTCTTATCTTTGTATCTTTTATCTCTTTTATTTCTTTTTGTTCTCTTCTGCTTGTTCTTTTTCTTCAACTTGTTTTTCTTGTTCTTGTTGCTGCTCGCAATTCTTTCTGTTTTTGTTTTTGATCTTGTTCGGCTTGTCATTGACGCTGTTTATACTCTTGTTCTTCTTGCTTTTCTTTCTGCTTTGTTTGTTCTTTTTGTTCTGCTTGTTCTTCTTTTTGATCTTATTGTTTGATTTTTTGTTCTGTTTTTTTTTTAAATTCTTTTTCTGAGTTGTGTTCTGCTTCAACTTCCTTTTTTTTTCTTCTTTTATGTTTACTCCTTCTTGTTCTTATTACGCTTGTAGAAGTTATAATACTTCTTCCTGCTCGTTTCCTTGAAGTTCGTATTTTCTCAATCTCCTTGTTCTTCACTCTTTTTCTTCTGGCTCTTTAGCTAGTTCTTTTTTTCTGCTTGCTCTACTTCCTGCATTCACTTCTTATTTTAGTTGTACCTTAGTTTAATCTTGCTAATGTAGATGTTCTTTGTGTTCGTCTTTAGTCTCGTGTTCTTTTCTTGCTCTTGTTTCTTTGTTATTCTTCTCTTATTGTTTTTGTTGATCTTGTTTCTTGTTAGTCCTATTTTAATATTTTTTGTTGTTCTTGTTTCTTGCTCTTAGTCTTCCTTTTAATGGTCTTTATGTTGCTCTTGTTTTTTTTTGCTTTCCTTCTTTTATACTTCTTTTGTTTATCATGTTTCTTGTTGTTATTATTCTTTTATTATTATTTTGTTGTTGTTGCCTTGCTCTTGTTTTTCGTTTTATTATTTTTATTATTGCTGTCCTTTTAAACAGTTGCTACTTGAAAGTGTTGTACAGCAAGTAGTTATTTTGTTGCCGGCAGGTGGTGTATGTGGAATCTAAAAATGCCCGGTCGTTAATGACAGATGATTATGCACAGTTATAATGCAAACACTACTCAGAAATCATCTTGGAGATTTCCGATGACTTAACCCCACCGAACAGGAAGATCTCAGAGGGTCTCTCCCATTTTCACGCCAACTTTCGTCACCTGAGAGCGATAATCCTTTTGTTTATGTTCTACCAGTGACTAAAGGTCTAGCTAGCTGTACTACAAGCCAAGACATGCACAATGTGGATTAATTTGTGTGCTTGAAAACAAAATGTTTGACTCTGCTTAATGAATGATTTGTGCACGAAAGCTCAAATTCATGTAAAAGTACAGAAACCGATTTAAGACTACGAAGAAACTGTTTTGACAAAGCCTGTGACGCTAACACCACCTAATTAATGGTCATGATTATTCATTATTAATTAATCGTCCATAACTAATTACAAGTGATGAGAATCTTAATTTATGTTATTAATATTTCTCCAAATGACGCCACTCGTCTCTCTCACTTGGTGGATATGCTGGCGCCGTAAACGTTTTCTTTCTTCCACAACATTACAGACAAACATTTATATCAAACAATATTTCCATAGGTGGAAAACTTCTTACTGAGACGATAAATCCGTCTTTTAATCTATATATTTAGCGAGCCCCATCCACCCACTATATTTTCCAACATATGGTCCACAAGAATTGTAAGAAAGCCAATTAATCAACAATCAAATATACATATACCAAATACAAAGAAAAAAATTACTTGACATCAACATTTCCACGAACCACGTTTAAATAATTTCATTATTTATACAGTCTTACATCCAAACACATAATTCAACAGATTGGTGCCAATGTAAATCACATGATAGTTCTTATCAGAGAGCAGAAATGGAGTTATTAGAGACTCTAACCGATAATAGTTTGTACGTAACCTTGTCTAGAGGAAGCCGTAATAGTCTTTTGCATGGTTTCATTATAAAGACGCAAGTTTATTGTTACAAAGGAATCGTCAGTTAATTAAACGTGCAGAACACTGGTGAACCGAGTAAAAATCTCTTATGACAGAAAAGGTACGATGAGCGTGATTAGAAATGAGTACGCTGGTGAGTATTTATTCGCTTGGAGCAAAACCATGCAGATCAAGGACTGCCATTGGAATCTGGTAACTGGTTTTGCCTTCAAAGACTTTACTCGGCATCAATGGCCCCGTACCTAACGTGTATCAGGTAACGTCTACAACCAGAGGAGTCCCAGACACGCCTCCCACTGTCTCCCACCTCCTACTCCCTTAGTACCCTCGTAAAGTTAGAGTGGGTATTTCGAAGTATATTTTCTTTGAACGTAGTAGGACTGCCTGACATTAAAACTATATGCCGATCTACAATACAGTATTCATATTTCCAAGACTGTTAATTCTAAAAATAATTAAATGAAATTCATATTTCAAAGACTGTTAATTCTAAAAAAAAATTAAATGAAATATATTTTCAACACCTCTAATTCTACAACATTTAAACGAATTACTCATGCATATTGAATAGTGAGTGTTTCAGTCATATAGCACTGCAAATAGGATGCAATCGTACACAGAGTACAGTTTGTGAGAAATTCATGCGAACGTTCTATTTCTTCTATCCTGAAGCCATCAAAGCAACAATAAAGTACTCCTACTACGGCAAAGTGAAATTCCCATACTGTTAAGTACTCCTAGTACAGCAAAATAAATTTTTTTATATTGTTCAATACTCCCAGTATTGCAAAGGGAAATTCTCATAAGGGTAAGTACTTCTACTACGCCAAAGTAAAATTAAAAAAAATATACTGTTGAATAGCCCTAGTACTTTAGCAAAGTGAAATTCCAAAACTGTTTTGCATCTCTTCATGAAGCTCAGTGCACGTTTTCTTTTACCAGCAGGCTGTGTATCTTTCACCAGCAAGCTGTATATCTTCTCCAACGGGCTGTGTATCTTTTCACCAGCATTGCTGTTTATCTTCACCAGCAGGCGTTGTAGCTTTTCACCAGCAGGCTGTGTATCTTCACCATCAGGCTGTATAGCTTTTCACCAACAGTCTGTGTATCTTCTTCAATAGACTGTTATCTTTTCACAAATAAGACGTGCATCTTTACCAACAAGCTGTGTAGCTTTTCACCAACAGGCTGTGTATCTCTTCACGGACATAGGTATCTCTTCACCAACAGGTTGTGTAGCTTTTCACCAACAGATTGTGTAGCTTTTCACCAACAGATTGTGTAGCTTTTCAAGAACAAGCTGTATATCTCTTAACCAGATAGGTTGTGTATCTATTCACCGATAAACTGTGTCTGTTCTTACTAACTCGTCGTGTAGTATTTCCTCAACTGTCTGTACTTCTTTTTCACCAATAGGCTGTGTATCATTTTACCTAGGCTGTATGTATCTTTTCACCAATAGGATGTGTCTTTTTACCAGAAGGCTGCGCATCTTTTTTTTTCACCAGAAGGCTGTGTATCTTTACACCAAACCTGATGTGTATTTCAAAGATGTGACATGCGCGTTCCCGTCTAGAGGTTGAAAGATGCATGTTTCTGTAAATAATGAAGAAGAAGCATTATTAATTCGTAAATGAATATAACAATGTAAAGATATCTGTAAAATTGTATCTTCTATTACAATCAAAATTATAATCTGCCCCTCTGGTCGATAAAGTAGAAATACTATATGTTTTGTTTTAAAAGGATGGGAAATAATGCATATAGGTAAACTAATTATCATTCGGGAAAAAAATAAATAGTAGTTTGCCTCCATTTCTTTCGACTTTCCTCGAATCCTCTGCTGATAGTGAAGACAACTGATTGTTGTATAAATACATTTAACATTTTATAATTTGATAAATCTACGGAAAATGGGTTTGGGGAAAAGTAGTAAGGACCATATTTGCTTTGTTTCTAAACAAGTGCTCTCTTTCTCCTTCTGTCGACGATACCATTGTCGACATGTCTGCTATGATAACGAAACATTATTGATAACGGTCGTTTATGGATTTCTGAGGCATAAAGCCCGACCGATCGAGTGCTTAGACCTTCATTTTAGCATTTCCTTAGCAACCAATGAATTTATATCGTTCTTTTCGTTATCTGCCATCCTGTCAGTTTCACGATTCCGGAACCCAATCACACAGCGATTTGGAATTGCTGCGCACACTTCTCTGACCTGGAACAAGTAAGGTGTTTTCGAGCTCCATTTTTGATCAGTTACTTAATTATTTTGCACATGATTTTTGCTCATGTTGTCTTAGCCCTTCTTTATTATTATTACTATTTCTTCAAGGAGAATTCATCTCGCACAACACTCCGCTAAGTATTGAGATGGGCTGGTCATATTTTGCTGTCGCCGAGTTAAGCTCGAAATTCCCGGTTCCTTCATTGTGCTCCAGTTAAAACTACTTTAAACCAGTTCTAATATAGCTAGAGTTTGGCAAAATTGTAGAAGAGTCAAACGGCAATGCAAATGGTTGCGGAAACTGATATCATAACTCTCTAATGTTTGTATTAAGCTTGAGTCTAGGATATGTGCATTATTTGGATACTAAAGTTCCTCAATATATATGACCGTTTTCAATGTTCATTTTGAATATCTTTAACCGTCTCTAGGCGGAATTGACGTTCTTTATAAAAATTCTCAAAATGGCGCATTCTCTTTTGGAGCCTACATATTATTGTATGGTACAATCGGCCGTTGAGTTGTGAGTCTGTTCGAGACTTTAAATGTATTTTATAAAAAAAAACAAGAAATGAAAAAGAGAAGATAAGATTATTAACCTAACAGAAAATGTATACAATGTTACCATATGCAAAAGGAAGAAGAAAACTACACATACTTGATAGATTAGGAAATAGGTGTTGTGTAATATATTGGTATTCACGTTGCATACAACATTCGCGATAATTAGTATCTTCTTCCCACGATAGATGTAGAATCTGAAACAAACTTAAGGATATAATTAGAAAATACATGCACATTAAATATGTTGAAAGTGGATACATTTTCAACTGCCTACCTACTTATAGTTGGATCTGAATTCAAACAATTATTGTTTTGTGTGCAAGATTTGTAAAGCAATATTCATTGTCATTCTGAAACAACCATTCAACATTATGTAACACGATTTTCCACGCCCATCATTCATGTAGCATACACGGAATGTGCCAGACGTTAATACATATATTCGCATGTGCCAGACTATATAACTAGTGTTACGGACGTGATTCTACCGACGAAGGCAAATATAATTCAATAACAAAGATACTATTTTCTTCTTTAAATAGACGTCCCCAATAGAAATAATATTACAGTAATGTATTAATATTAATCTTGAATTAAACTCGAGAGAAAGAAATGGGGTGGAATAAATAGACTCACTACTGTCAAGCGGCATGCAGATCAAGTCTCTTTGATTAGTTTATCGTCTTTATTCTTACAGTTTGTTTCTAGACGAATTTCCCCAGGATATATTACATCTGATGTAGTCTGCGCGTGCGTGTTGTACGTGTTACACTATTTGGAATCTATAGTAAAATAACATTCACACTAAATTCAAACCATGAATGTGTACAACGGGTGTGCAGTGCTGTTAAACGGATATATAAAAATATGCTTGTCATAATGTTTACGGGAATCAGCTCGTCTTCTGACGTAATGGCAATTATTTGTAATCGCCGTTGATTAGTAAGCATACGTAGAAATGAATTTGAACTTTGTGTTCATTTACACAATGTCCCCCAAAATCCATTGGAAACTGTTTTCCTGTTTACGAAAGGCAGCGATCACTATTGCAAAACGTGCATGACTACAGAGTGCGACAATTCTGTGCCTGCCGACATCCGGCATATTACAACGACTGAAGACCAGTGTTATTCACGACATATACGTGCAAAGTATATCTTTTCTTAAAAAAATAATTTTACAGTTTTGAACCATGAATTTAATTTCTTGAAATGTAGGACAGACTGAAACCAGTATATCGTTTGTTACCTATGGTACAGTCTGTACACTTCCAGTAATTTCAGCAAATGGTCTTTACTGAAAAGGGTACATTTACTAAGAATGTGCTTACTGAAGATAGGTGGGTCTTCTGGAAAGGGGTATGTCTGTTCTTAGCCGAATGATGTACAACAATTGATCACCCGTTGACATATTTGTATAAAGTGCACGCACTGACACTTTTCGTTGCCACACGTAAATTTCGTGATACGGTTAGTTTCAGCGAGTGTTTTGTCGTCTCAAGCCATGAGATTGCACATTATTTCTTATTGTATGTGTCTCGCGCAAATTGTGAGTCATAAGTCTAGCAAGGACAAATGTCATGGGGTGGGGACTGAGAGAAAAATCAAACAAGAGAAAGGTGAAATTAATCACGTCAGCACTCGCAATAAAGGCGTTGCTGCTTTCTAAATTTAATTTCCTTCTGTCTTTTTTGTCTCTAAATAAAGCTTATTCCAATAATTCCATCCAACTTTCTCACGATTATATTATTTCTGTGTGTATTTGTTTCCTATCATTTCTGTTATATTTTTTCCATTTTCTTTTGTTTTAAAGAGCACGCTACACCTACATTGTTGAAAGAGGTATACGCTGCTTTTCATTTGATTGCATGATTTTGATGTTTGGTTAAATATGAAATTACTGAACAAAAAATTACGCATCGGCCAACGCAACAGTTATACAGAATATTACATTATTGTCTACAATAGTGACATTTACATTACCATATCAGGATTTAGTCTGCTAGGGTTTTCATTGTGCAAAATCCATCTCTGTTCATGTGTTTCTATTGTCATTGTGATGGGGTAGGTTTTAATCTCGTATTGTCATAGCGATGGGTAGGTTTTAATCTTGTATTATCATAGTGATGGGGTAGGTTTTAATCTTGTATTGTCATTGTGATGGGGTTAGGTTTTAATCTTCTATTGTCATTGTGATGGGGTGGGTTTTAATCTTGCACACCAATGGACAGTAACAGTGACAGACGGTGTAGGAACACTTCTATCAGATGTCCACATTCCTTATTCAACTCATGCAGAGAACTGCTTTTTCAGACCCACCCACGGTCCTAGTGTGATTACGATAAAACGTTTAACGTCATCACTGGAACTTTCATTGATCATTTCATCATGAGACGTTATCTGATCTGTATTGCTCCAGTGGGACAACCTCCCATCACGAGCATTCGGGGAAGTTTAGTGGTGTTGCTGTTTTGGTTTCGTCAGATGGTGGTGCTTCTTCGGTGCTCACTCGACTCTTTTTTTTATTTGTTTATTTTTTTTAATAATTAAAATGTATCCTCTGTCTGTATGAAAGTCTGTCTATGAGTCTGCATGATAGTAAGTATATGTATGTCAGCATGATAGCCTGTCACTCTCTGTCTTAGTCAATCACATTCTCTCTATCTGTTTGTCTGTAAGAAATGGTGTTTTGATGAATATTAATGAGAAGAGATCCCTCCAAAGAAAGAACACGCTAAAATAGTTATGCTTTCAAGGATGATCTGTATCTCAACAAAAAACACTGGAAAATAAAAAAAATTAAATTAAAATACGTATCCAAAAAGCCGATTCGTCATTCATTATCATTCAATCTAGAGTCTTATGAAGATTAGCAATTTAAATTTATTTCTTAAATCAAATTGGGTTTGAATAACGTTGCATTTCGACGTTCAAGTGAATGCGATTTTAATGTACGATAAAATTAAGTAAATACATACCGTTCATTGATTATACATAATGCAATATTTCAGGCTTGGAGGGTAAATCACAAAAGTACTCAAAGGAAAATATATAGCTTATTGCAATCAAAGGAGAATAATTAAATACAAAGTATTATAAACCTTTGGTAAAAGAGCATTTTGAATTGCGTTGGCTCATTGAGTTTAAATACGTGTCATTTAACTTTTGTGCAAAAGGAAGCAGTACTTTATCACTTGAAGGTACATTCTCATTACAGAGAAGCGAGGCGTGAAAATACAGTTTGATTTTGTAAAAAAAAAATGATATACTATAAGGGCGTTTTCTTCCAAAATGAAACTGAGCTGATATTCCTGGTATTGAGTAGATATATTAGTGTAATATGAATGGGAGTGGTAAAAATAATATACGCATATAAATGAATATATCTTGAGATAAAAGCAAACACATTTTTTTACTCCTTATCAGTGTTACAGCGAAAATATGTTTTCGATTTTTTTCAAGTCTATTATGCTTTTTTCCTATTGGCCAGAGTAAGGTTATATAAAGGGTCACAGGCTGAAGTGAGCGCGTGAATCAAGGCAGTAGAAGCAGTACACTGAAGTGTCCAACACTAAAGCTATGGCGTCCTTAGCTTACATCACAATTTTCTGCTTGGCAGTTTGTATCGCAGGTACACTTTAACATTTTTTCGGCGATTATTTAGTCTGTTTCTTTGTAATTGTGCATCAATTAACAAAACATCATGTACTAGTGTAATCTGAAACAAACGTGTGTAAAAGACATTTTAAAATACAACACAAAATTGAAGTCAATATATCCAGAATTATTGAAGGTTTATAATATATTTGTACAATATTACAGATATAATAATAAAGCACTCATTAGATGCTGTTAATATTTAACGCACAATATTGTCTTTAGCAAGTTAATTTTAAATGTATATATAATGCAGTCATTTATTTGGAAACATATCCAAAAGTTGGTAAACAAAATGAAATCTTCTGCAGAGGAGATATGTAATTAAGCTTACACATTTCACATGAGGAATTATCGAATAGTTTAACACGAAACCTCCACCACTGCATGTGACATATGACAATCAAATCACTGCAGTGCATTAAATTAGAACTTCACAAGCTTTGTTGAATTTAATTTAAAACAGTGACTTGTCATTCCTGATACACACACACACACACACACACACACACACACACACACACACACAAACACGCACTCACAAACACACACACACACACCCGTTTTATACATTGACATGCTATTATTGTTAATTGCTAATGCAGGAGGAAAATGAAATAAAAGTATAAACATTAGTGCAATCATTAGTCGCGTTAGCTATAGATCAGTTTAATATAAGTTGACCAATACTATCACCGTACCTGAATGAATGACAGTAAGTAAGTTGTCAAACTTTTCAGCTTGACATAAGTACTTGGGATGACGATTTGATATGCATTCTGAGTGTTACATGTCGTTTACCCGATTGCAGTGGCATTTTGTATTAGGCAATGACGGAATAATTTTTGTACGTACGTTTATAATTCCTGCTCGAATAGTAGTTTAGTAGATGGACCTTATTCCAGAGGCTTATTGATGTTGACATTGTGATAAGCCGATTAAATTCGTCGTGTTCTTAAACTGCATCTTTAGATGAATTTACAAATGTGAGAGAAGCCAGATAGTTATTTATTTTTTAGATAGACAGATAGATAGATAGATAGATAGATAGATAGACAGACAGACAGACAGACAGACAGACAGATAGATAGATAGATAGAGAGAGAGAGAGAGAGAGAGAGAGAGAGAGAGGGAGGGAGGGAGAGAGAGATAGAGATAGAGAGAGAGAGAGAAATTCTGAAGCATTTAAAAGATATATTTTTGTCTCTTGCACACTTCCTCGTGCGTGACCTTCGCCAAGGTTTTAGAAGTCAGAGCTTGCATCAGATATGCAAATACCGTCAGTGTCGAAACAGTGAAATATCTCAGAATAAAATGTCCACCCCGTTCCAGGTTAATTAGAAACTGATGCAATTAACAGACAATTTAAGATAATGTAATAATGTGATAAATCAAATTTATCTCTCAAATCAGTACAATTATTAGGTATATTATGAAGATAATGAAAGACAGTTTAAATTGTTCACATCTGTAAATGTGTTTTAGTGTGAAATTAGTTCTGTATAGAATAAACGTCTGTGTGTATGTGTATGTAAAACATGCGTATATATGTATTTGTGAATCTGTCACTACTTTACAAAGAGATTCCATTCGACATTTTAAGGTGAAACAATACATATATGCAAGCTCGACAATTAGTTGTAGGAACGCTGAACCAATGTAGAGAGGAATGTAAGACTAGAATGGAATCTATAAACATTATGTCACAGGAAGAGAGAGATTTGTGCAGAAGAGAGATTTCTGAGCATTTAGCAGAAAGTTGGCATGCATTTCAATGAAGAGTTGTGTGCATTTAAATTACGGAAAGTCACGTACTTTTGTTTTCCTGATCACACTGGAGAAGACGCCTGTCGGCTTAGAGTCAAATATAGACCAGTTTACGGTCGATAGGGTTTATTATCGATTACTTATTTAAAAACTTTATTAATATTTTAACGAATACGTATAAATGTAAGAGAGAAGGAATAGCATTTTTGCACCATTTCAGTGATGCGCAACGAATGAGAGCGATGTAGTGGAGAGTTAGGAAAATTAAAATGTAAATTGCATGCGAAAGTGTTAGGCAGTCGTTTTGATTGAGGTATCACAAAAATTACCGAAATCTAATTTTCGTTAGCAAGGAATTTTATTTGTTACATAATCATAAATGAATGAGACTGTATACCTCAAATTGTAGAATTCCGTGACCAAATCGTGCCCCTTAAAGAAACAGGAAGTTATTTACGCAGAACTGCATACATTTTGAATATAACTGTCTTTGCATATATAGAGTGAACAGAAAATAAATGCTATTATTTAATTAACCTATGCAATGTTCTGGAATTTCTCATTTACAGGACAGAGTACAAGCACTGAACCCTCAACTAACTCCACCGAACCAGGTTAGAATTTATTTGTGCTGTTTTATGAGTTTAGAATACTCTGCTTCTATTAGTTAAAATTATACCTGCTACTTACACAATGTGCACATCGTATATTTGTACACTTAAACATACTTTTAAACATGCTTACCCCTAGTGTTGAATTTACCTATCATCCTTGACTTATGTGCTATATCATTATTTTAAATAAAGTTTAGAATCAAGAATTCTAATTGAATGCATTATTATCTTCATATAATAAAACGGGATAGTTTTGATTATTAATAATTATCCTTAATAGACATCAACCCTATTAATTCAGGTGAGGGAAATTTAATTTATACATTACATTCTAACCGGACGTCATTCTCTTTTTTCGACTGGCGGATCTATCTAGTGCTTTCAGAACCATATTCCCAATACAGACCTGTAAATAAACGTTCTTGTGTCACGTAAGTCCTGCAGATGGGAACCTCTTACTTAGGGATAATTTTTTGAACTGTTTTAAATCTTGCCTGCCCCAACTCATCTAATAACTGTTACGTTTCCAGTATTTATTTAAAGACCCTGCTTAGAATAATTAAAGACTTTAAATATAATTAATTCTTTCTCTCATATTCTATGCAGACTGGTTGCTCAATTTATTATTTGACTAATTAAAAGTGTGTCTTGTAGTTCAGACGACAAATTTACAAACTAATAAACTGCGAACTTTTAGCTAGATTTGAAAACAGTTAAATCCCTCTAAATTAATATGCACTCGTTATCAATCTTTCTGCTCATCCGCCCCCATTCAAATCTAAGAATTAATCTAATTGGTCTATTGTGCATAGAAATCAACTACTAAGAGGTATTAACAAAGAAAATAAGATTTAATGAAGTTTAACAAATTAACAATAAATCGAATGCGAACGTGAATAGTCCTTCACTCTATCTTTACGCGCATATGCCTGATTTTTGTCAATCTAAATTGCCAGAAAAGTGTTCCTTTGAGATCTGTACTCTTGGTTTGCACTTAGCTCTATTCTTGTATCAATTTGGTCTCAACACTCAGTCATGCCGGTCCGTTCCCTCAGTTCCCCTTTAGCGGCGCACGTGGTGCATAAGGAATGGTGTCCCCCTGTTAGTGGCTAGGAACTGGAATTTTAGCGGCATGACCCTCAGAGTGGAATTCAACCAGCTTATACCAATAAGCTAATGCAGGTGAGGCATGGGTGAACATGAACCGACCTGTGGAGACAACGTGCTTGGATATAATTCTCAACCAAACGCGTCCTACTTAGGCATGGCTCAATTAAATGCGCTGAATCAAAGAGTTTTCGACCTCGCGTCGCTTACAATTAGATTTAGAAAAAATATAATCGTCTCACATGTGTTCCATTTAACAATCATGACGTATGAAGCAATAAAATAGATACAACGTTAAATTAATGTTCATACAAAGAGGTAATTCAAACCGACAGAGCGCTTCACAATTTACAATTAAAATTACACGCAATAATTGAATTACATGAAGAATTCATATCGAGCGCAGCATTCTGGCTCTTAGTGAATTAAAACAATATAAATTAAAGTACAAAAATGGAAAAATGGTTACAATAAATTTATATTCCGTAACTTATAGGTTTTTCAGCTATTTCTCTGAACCATGCTCAAGTGTATATGGAAATCATATAATACATAGCACAAATACATACTTAACAATACATAGGCAAATACTATTAAATAAATGATACCTTTTGAGAGAAGTCGAAGGGTACCTTGATTCTCTATGGCGTCGGCTGCCTCTCACGACCCGAGTAAGCTGATGGAATTAGCTAAAGTGTGCTCGAAGTGAGGGAGCGGAAGCGTGTGGGTACATATATAGAAAGGTATATTGCGTATCACGTGACTGTTCGCGAAGCATGTAGTTGGTTCGAGAACTGGACAATGGTCCTAAAGTTACATAACATCTTGACCTGTTCTAGAAGCGCCTAGAAAAAGGAAGCTTTGAACAAAGGGGTCAAGGATTTCAAATATTCGAATTTGAAGTAAACAAGGCAAGTGGGTCACGAAGTCGGACAATTTTATCAGACTGTGACACCCCCTTGCTTTTGAGGCGTTTATCTTGCCAAAGATAAAATGCCTCCTACAAATTATGTATGATAAAATGTAGAAGTCCACAATGAAGAAAAATTTACACAAAAAAAATTTCAACATTCCTAGAAATAAAGTGTGCAACTATATTTCATATTTACAGGAAGGAATCCGTAGGGTTCAGTTAATTGATTAAACAACATTCTATCAGTACCGGCACTTGATGGCATCAAGCACGACTCATGTAATCTGCGCCAACATTCAAAGACCCTTTGATGTAATGAATATTTGCGTCATACTGTGTCAGAAACAAAGACCAACGCATTAAACGGCTGTTCGTAAATTGCGCTTGCCCGAGAAAGGCCAACGGCTGGTGGTCGCACTCAATGACAAAGGTTTTTCCGTACAAATAGTTTTCGAACTTTTTTATGGCCCAAACTATTGCAAGACATTCCTTTTCACTGGTGGAATATTTCTGTTCAGTAGTTGTGAGTTTACGGCTTGCGTATGCGACTGGGTGTTTGGTGTCATTGTGTTCTTGTAATAACACTGCTCCTAATCCTGTGTTGCTAGCATCAGTCCTTAACAAGAATGGTTTTGTCAAATCTGGCAGTTTAACAATTAAATCTGAAGTCAGTCTAGATTTCAGTGTGTCAAAAGCGTTTTGGCATGCATCAGTCCACACTACTTTTGTAGGCATATTCTTACGTGTCAAGTCAGTCAGAGGACATGCAATGGCACTAAAATCTGGTACGAATTTTCTGTAGTAATTAGCAAGACCAAGAAAACTTCTAACTTGTGTTTTTGTTAGCGGTTGTGAAGTGTCCTTAAGTTGTGCTATCTTAGCTTCACTTGGCGACATAGTTCCATGACTCAACTTGTGTCCCAAGAAGTCTAAGGAGAATTGTGCTATTTCACACTTCGTAGGGCGGGCAGTGAGGTTGGCTTGCTTTAATCTGGCTAGCACATCTCGTAAGAGTGTTAAGTGCTCCTCCCATGTCTGGGTGCCTAGAATTAAATCATCCATGAAGTTCTCAACTCCACGTCCGTACAGTGGTTCTAACAATGACCGCATCATTTTAGAAAAAATGCTTGGAGCGTTTGAAACTCCGAAAGGCATAACTTTCCATGTGTAGTTTCCTACTGGTGTAGTGAAAGCTAGTATGTGTCGATCAGTGTCCTTGACCTTGATTTGCCAAAAACCGCGTGACAAATCTATTTTGGTATAGTAATGAGCGTTAGCTAGCTTAGTGAAGATGAGATCCGGATCAGGGAGAGGCTCGGCACAAAACTCTGTCACTTGATTGAGTTTGCGGTAGTCTACGCAAAAACGGAACGAGTTATCACGTTTTTTAATCAACACGATGGGTGATCCGTAGGCACTGTCAGTCTTCTCTATGACCCCTAGATCTAACATAGTCTTAATCTCACGTCTAACGTCATCTATCTTGGCGTGTGGCAACGGATACGGCTTCAAACGTATCGGTTTGTTGTCAGTCAGCTTCAGTGAAAATTCTATTAAGTCTGTCAACCCTGGTTTGTCTGTCAGAGTAGATGAGAACTCATTAAGCAATTCATTCACTTCTTTTTTCTGTCTTTCTGTCAAGGCTTCATTTACCCTAACGTCTTTGACAGTTTCGTCCGTCTGTAGAGGACAGTTTGGTAAAGTACCAGTGACGCAATCAGTATCCCCCTCGTCTTCTGTAACTATCGTCGCTACGACAAAATCAGCTTGAGTGGTTTGATCCTCACGGCTTATGTACTTTTTGAGTAGGTTAACATGAAAGATTTTCTCTCTCTTTCCTGTCTGCACCTTATAGTTCAGTCCTCCTAGCTTGGCGGTAACTACAAAGGGCCCCTTCCATTTCATCTGAAGTTTGTTATGTGCTTCAGGAAGCAACAGTAACACTTTGTCGTTAACTTCAAATTCTCTAGGTTTGGTGTGCTTATTGTAATATTCTGCCTGTCTAGACTGAGCTATTGTCAGGTTTTCCCGTGCTATCTTGCCTATAGTTTCAAGACGGTTTCTTAAGTCAGTGACGTATGTGTAAGTTGTTTTAACTTCGTCATCTGTCTTTTCATCAGTCCAAAGTGCCTTCAAAATCATCATCGGTCCGCGTACAGTACGTCCGTAAAGTAGCTCAAATGGTGAAAAACCTGTGGAAGATTGCGGCACTTCCCTATATGCAAATAGTAGGGCAGGGATGTATCTGTCCCAGTCTTTCGGTTTATCAGTGGCGAGCTTTTTAAGTGCTGTTTTTAATGTCCCATTGTATTTTTCAATCAGACCATTTGCCTGGGGGTGGTATGGTGTGCAAGTAAGATGTTTGATGGAAAGTAAGCGATTTACTTCCTTCATTACGTTGCCTATGAATTGACTCCCCTGATCTGTCAAAATTTCAGTAGGAATTCCAACACGACTCCATAGACCGAAAAGGGCTTCGGCGACAGTTTCAGTATCAATATTTTTCAATGGTACTGCGTCGGCGAATCTTGTTGCGTAATCAATAGTGGTCAGCACGTATCGATTACCTCTCGTTGATGTGGGTATTATAGGCCCAATCAAATCCATTGCTACGCGTTTGTAGGGCTCACTGATCAGTTCAGGCTCTCCTAACGGTGCGGGTCTGATTGAATTTTTAGACTGTGTTCTCTGGCATGTGTCGCAACTTAACACGAATCTACGGATATCGGCAGTGATGTCCGGCCAATAAAACTCACTTGTAATACGACTAGTTGTTTTTTGTACACCCATGTGTGCCCCAAAAAGACTCTCGTGACCTAATCGTAATACGTCATTTCGTTTGGTTTGTGGAACGACTAATTGTTTCCGAAATTCGTCTCCCACTTTCGAATAGCGGTACAATAAACCCTTTTTCAGAATAATGCACGCTTTCTTATTCGAATCGTCAGTGTTGACGTCACTAACAGGTACAGCTTGCTTGCGTAACTTGTCTAGTGTTTCGTCCTCAGCTTGTAATAATTTAATCTGGCTAACTGTTGCTTTATCTACGGCTGGTGCGGCAGACATCGGTGCAGTCACAGATTTGTCTTTACTACTTGCTGCTCTGGTTACAGCGTTAACCAGTGGTGGTTCGGTTGAAGTTTGTTTTTTGCACGGCAAAACATACTTGCAACCAAGGATCACGTCATGCGGTGAGTTTTCCATAACTGCCGCTTTGACTGTTCCTTCTACAAAGTCTGAAACAATCGAGATCTCAGCTACTGGTAAAATGTCTTGCTCGCCGTTTGCAAAGGTGACAGAGATTGTCTCCCCTGTGTAGTCGGTACGGTTAACTAATGATGCATTTACTATAGCGTCCAGCTCACACCCTGTATCAAGCAAAGCGATTGTATCGTGACCGTTTGCCTGTACTGGTGTTCGATTCGATTTTTCCGTTTTAGGTGTATGACTTTCTACTGCGTAAACCTTAGCTGTTTTCTTTTCAGGACATGTTCGTGAAAAATGGCCACTATCACCACAAGTGTAACATGCAAGATTCTTTTTATCTTTCTGTTTGTCGGACTTGTTTTTAGTGTCGGGTTTAGATGTTTTATCATCACGCTCACTAGGTGCCTTCCCGTCATTTTTCTTATCCTTTCGAGTCTGCGGTTCATTCGGTCGAGACTTGTTGTTCGCGTGTGCGTTCGAGAATTGAGAATGTGCGTCATCAAAGCGATCGGCGGCGTTGCCTATCTCCTCTAGCGTAGATTTTTCCCTTATTGCTAAGTGAATCAGTAGATCTGATTTGTATGACCCGAGAATGTGGTCCTTTATCATTTCATCCCTAAGACCTGCGTACGTCTGTGGAGTTTCGGCTAGATCTATCCATCTTTGGAACAGGTCAGTTACACGTCGTATGTACTGTGCGTGCGTCTCTGAACTGGCTTTCGTGGCCTGTTTAAACTTACGTCGGTATGTGTCGGCTGTGAGTTTGTAACGTTTCAATAATGCGGCCTTGACTGTGTCGTAATTATCTGACTCAGAATCGCTAAGCTTATTGAACTCGTTTTTCGCACTGCCCTGCAATAATCCCGATAAATTTATCGCCCAATGTTCCGCTGGAATGTTTGTTGCTCTGGCTAACTTTTCAAACGTTTTTAAATACGCGTCTATTTGATCTTTGTTCTCATCAAATGGGACCATATTTATCTTTGGAATGATGTTTTCAATTCTACTGTGATTATTTCCATCGCTAGAACGCGAATCACCACTGCTTCTGCGATCACGGTTTGGATTAGTAAGTTCTAACTTCTTCACTTCTAATTCTAGCCGTTTTGTTTCCGCGTCTGCTGCGATGCGTTTTGCTTCTGTTTCTAGCTTTTTCGCTTCTGTTTCGGCTTCTAACTTTTTAGCTTCGGCTAACTTTTCAGTTTCTAACCTTTTCAGCTCGCGAGCAGCTACACGTTCTTCCCTTTCTCTTTCTTTCTCCTTTTCCGCTTTCTCCGCTCTCTCTTTCTCTAGAGCTAACTCAGTTTTAATGTAGTTCGTCAGTTCATCACCTTGATATCCTATCATGATACCGGCTTCTTTCAGGTCTTCGATAACCTGTTTGCGATCCATTTTACTGTCTTAGCGCGCTGGCTACAATAAGAATGTATCTCGTGAATTGTGTGTTTTAACCGTCGGCGATAACTCCGCTTATCCCGAAAATAACTTTTAGGCTACAACCTTACAAAAATTATTTAATTTACTCAGAACACCTTCCGAAATAAATTACGCGTTAACTCTTTACACGTTTCACCTGCTTGTCACAGTGTCCGCTGTTCCAAGACTTTCGTAATGTCACGGCTCCTACCATACAACATTACACATTATATCTAGCACCCTAAATATAATAGTCCGAAGTCTGTTACTACCGATAACTCTCCTAGCTGGCGGTATAACCTTCGACTCCTCACAATGAAGTACTCAGTAACACAATACTAAATAAATCATTCAATAATCAATATTAACGCTTAACTACGCTTAAACATTTTAACATTGATTAAACATGCACGTTACTCTGCAAAAGAATACATGCACATGTCACAACAAAAGCAAAGAAAATCAGTGATACAAAAATCAAAAGAACAATTGGCAATTCTGTTCGTTCGTTCGTTTCTAGGTTATGATGCGCCCTATGTATAAAAATGTTACAATTTACAATTTAATACATATCAATCCCGGACGAGCCCCCACTTGTTACGTTTCCAGTATTTATTTAAAGACCCTGCTTAGAATAATTAAAGACTTTAAATATAATTAATTCTTTCTCTCATATTCTATGCAGACTGGTTGCTCAATTTATTATTTGACTAATTAAAAGTGTGTCTTGTAGTTCAGACGACAAATTTACAAACTAATAAACTGCGAACTTTTAGCTAGATTTGAAAACAGTTAAATCCCTCTAAATTAATATGCACTCGTTATCAATCTTTCTGCTCATCCGCCCCCATTCAAATCTAAGAATTAATCTAATTGGTCTATTGTGCATAGAAATCAACTACTAAGAGGTATTAACAAAGAAAATAAGATTTAATGAAGTTTAACAAATTAACAATAAATCGAATGCGAACGTGAATAGTCCTTCACTCTATCTTTACGCGCATATGCCTGATTTTTGTCAATCTAAATTGCCAGAAAAGTGTTCCTTTGAGATCTGTACACTTGGTTTGCACTTAGCTCTATTCTTGTATCAATTTGGTCTCAACACTCAGTCATGCCGGTCCGTTCCCTCAGTTCCCCTTTAGCGGCGCACGTGGTGCATAAGGAATGGTGTCCCCCTGTTAGTGGCTAGGAACTGGAATTTTAGCGGCATGACCCTCAGAGTGGAATTCAACCAGCTTATACCAATAAGCTAATGCAGGTGAGGCATGGGTGAACATGAACCGACCTGTGGAGACAACGTGCTTGGATATAATTCTCAACCAAACGCGTCCTACTTAGGCATGGCTCAATTAAATGCGCTGAATCAAAGAGTTTTCGACCTCGCGTCGCTTACAATTAGATTTAGAAAAAATATAATCGTCTCACATGTGTTCCATTTAACAATCATGACGTATGAAGCAATAAAATAGATACAACGTTAAATTAATGTTCATACAAAGAGGTAATTCAAACCGACAGAGCGCTTCACAATTTACAATTAAAATTACACGCAATAATTGAATTACATGAAGAATTCATATCGAGCGCAGCATTCTGGCTCTTAGTGAATTAAAACAATATAAATTAAAGTACAAAAATGGAAAAATGGTTACAATAAATTTATATTCCGTAACTTATAGGTTTTTCAGCTATTTCTCTGAACCATGCTCAAGTGTATATGGAAATCATATAATACATAGCACAAATACATACTTAACAATACATAGGCAAATACTATTAAATAAATGATACCTTTTGAGAGAAGTCGAAGGGTACCTTGATTCTCTATGGCGTCGGCTGCCTCTCACGACCCGAGTAAGCTGATGGAATTAGCTAAAGTGTGCTCGAAGTGAGGGAGCGGAAGCGTGTGGGTACATATATAGAAAGGTATATTGCGTATCACGTGACTGTTCGCGAAGCATGTAGTTGGTTCGAGAACTGGACAATGGTCCTAAAGTTACATAACATCTTGACCTGTTCTAGAAGCGCCTAGAAAAAGGAAGCTTTGAACAAAGGGGTCAAGGATTTCAAATATTCGAATTTGAAGTAAACAAGGCAAGTGGGTCACGAAGTCGGACAATTTTATCAGACTGTGACAATAACCCACAAATTCTCCGAAGACGTATAAAGCAAGAAGTGGATTACAAAATAACAATAACATTAATTAAACTAATAAATAATGAAAAATAATTAATTGTAATTATGAATAATATTAATCATAACAATCAAAAAGGAAAAAAATGAATACAGTTTTTTATATGGCAATAGGGTCGCAATAGTTATCTGATACAATGTTCAAATCAAAGTCAATCAACCCTATTGAATATATCACTACAGTTTTACAAATCTTATTTATCATCACAGAATGAATGAGAGAGAGAGAGAGAGAGAGAGAGAGAGAGAGAGAGAGAGAGAGAGAGAGAGAGAGAGAGAGAGAGAGAGAGAGAGAGAGAGAGAGAGAGAGAATCAATTATTTGTAGTCACAATCTGTTCGCACGGTTGCTTGTAATTCCTCGTGAGGCGCGGTAGTGACGTAACTCAGCGTTCAGAGCACAGCGTTTACAGTGAACAAACGAGAACAATATGCTGCTATATATTAATGTCCACATATTACACTTGCACACGGCAAGGTTTTACCACTCACAGTTCTTCTTAGGAGCAGCCCTCGCTCTAAAGCTACAATGTTGGAGCAATATCCCACATTACTCTCATTTGCCGAGGAAAATCTTATTCGCATCTGCACGGCATTGGACTAGCGTTGACCTCGGTCTTCGACAGCTAGTGATAGAGACAGGCATCATAGCCTGCGTGGATTTCATGACACATCTCGACAGATAGCTAAGTACACCAGACAGAGCCTATCTCGACCCTAGTTGTAAACCTACCGGGACGTGCTCCACTGAAACATAAACTGGCCCACACCTAAATCCTTATCGTGCTAATTACTACATTCTCTCTCTTTCTCTGTCTCTTTTTATCTTTCTCAAGCTTTCACGTCTGCAGAAAAATTATCCCCATCCATACAGAATATTAAAATGTGAGAACATCAAAATGCAATCAGAAATCAAATTCTATTTTATCAGCAGCTTATCCATCATAATTAACACGATTATTTTATTCTTTCACAAGAATTTTGTAATATAACCAAACACAATACTCCTAAGTACTAGTTCCTTCTCATTCTTATAATCAGCCAATTTGCTTATCAATGGCCAGCTGAAGCGTGATGCCAAAAATCGTTCACAAACTATGTTTGACCTAGATTCCATTTCACTTGATCTTTAAGCTATAGCGGTGACTGGAAGAACTTATAAATTCTTATGGATGCTAATTTTTTTCCCGACAATGAAACTGTAGTGTTCTCTTTGACACATTGAGTGTCATCATAACTGGATGCTAGCCTATTATATGGACCTACTACGTGTACATTCATAAAGGAACAGTCTCTTGCCGGTCACTCCAGTAATTTATATCAACAACAGGTCACTGGTTTGTGGGAACAAGCCAGTATTCAATCTAAAGAATGTCAAACTTGAGACCCACCATGGTTGGGTTAATGGCAGACTAAAATATTAAGTTAGTCTTTACTACTAATAAAGATGTTGAATCAGAAATTATATAATTATGTAAATGCACGGGCGAATTTGCTTCGTCATAGTTAGATTACTGCATTGGAATAATTAATGTTTACATAGAATCTTTCTTGTGTTTATCTTAAGTCTTTGATCTTTCTTCTATTAATCATTCCATTCCATTATAACATCAATCCATATACATAACTGCCCATAATCCTTTTCCGCTAAATATTCATCTTAATTTGTATTGGCAACGTTCATTTCTGATTCAGTGTCTCCATCGGAAACGTCACCAACAAGTGTTTCGGTCTCACGTACGTATTTTTGAACAATACTATTTATGGTGTTGTATGCTCTCCCTTTCCTTTGTCGTCAACATTAAAGGTCTCTGTGTCGTTCCCTCTTTAGTCTACTCTGTGTTGTTTTCATTGGCTATTTAATATGATGCAAAGTACCGCTAGATACACATCCTGTATTCATAAGCTATTAACTAGTCAGTGTTTTGCCTCACCGTACACATACTTCTTAGTATATACTGTACATTTTCAATACTTATTATATTTATTATTAGTACAGGAAGCGTCACTAGGGTATAAAATTATATGATGCCAAGCATTATGAGCAAATTCATTGATTCCATGTCTGACCACTTTTTCTTTCGTTCTTTCTTTGTTTGTTTGTTTGTTTGTTTGTTTGTTTGTTTGTTTGTTTTTGTTTGTTTGTTTGTTTGTTTGTTCCTTCCTTCCTCCCTTCCTTTTTTTCCTTCCTTCCTTCCTTCCTTTCTTTCTTTCTTTCTTCCTTTCTTTTCGTTCTTTCTTTCTTTCTTTCTTTCTTTCTTTCTTTCTTTCTTTCTTTCTTTCTTTCTTTCTTTCTTTCTTTCTTTCTTTAATCTAGACTTGTGAAGGAAAATAATTGTAGGAATACATTTGTGATATTAAGCTTTAGTAAAATTCATCACACTCGAGATGAACAACAAAAAGACGTAAGCCTTATGGTTAATTTCATAAAGAAATATTCTCTTCTCAGTCAGACTATTTGAACTATTTAATTAATATAATATAAGTTGCATGAATGTGTTTCAGTTGTAGCATAACCCGGTTTTAACACTCGAAACTGTTCTCTTCGCTCTATTTGCGCCTTTCTCTCATTCGAAATCTCTCTCTCTCTCTCTCTCTCTCTCTCTCTCTCTCTCTCTCTCTCTCTCTCTCTCTCTCTCTCTCTCTCTCTCTCTCTCTCTCTCTCTCTCTCTCCCCCTTAGTCATGTCGACCGGAGCGCCAATAATTGGTAGACACATAATATTAATGATTAAATAGTGAGCGATAGACTAAGTGAAAACAGATTTGTTTTATATAAAGATTTTGATTGTTTATTTCTAGTGAAATACATTCTCCACCCCTCAGAAAGTTTTCTTTTAAACTGGATAATGTAAATTTAAAAATCGCTCAGGAAACACATGTGCTTCTAATTCATGTTAAATAACTATTCGACATTATTTTTAAAATTAAATTGACATACGATGCATAATTATATTCTTTCTTCTCTTTAACTTAATCGAATGGCAGAACACTTCAAAATAAAATTTAATTGAAACACTCATAAATACTCAGTAACCGTACAGGGAATATAATTTCTGAGACATACAGCCGATATTAGTAAACACTAGACTCTCGTGTGGATGGCTGTGAATATTTGTTGTTATTGCTAAATTGCTTTTATTTCCAGCTACATCTCCTACTCCTGTGGCAGTTAATTCTCCAGACACTTCAAAGTCACGTAAGTATCTATTTTCGCTTATTAATGCTTTTAATCTTAAACAAAATACCTTTTTGTTGACTACAGTTAACAGTCTAGACACAAGAGAGAGAAAAACAGAAGCAAAGCAGCCGCTGCCATATATCTGATTACTTTCACACATGCTTCTGAATACCCGTTTGTGTTGGAAATATTTTTTTGATATTTATCAAACAACAATATTGAGGAATAAAAACCATGACATTTAGTCATAAAGTATGTATTTGTCTTAAGTTGACCTGTATTTATGGCTCAATAACCTTCAAAGAAAATATATGCCATTTAATCATTGTCTAAGTGAGAGTTTAATAGGACAAGGATATTCAGTATAAAAGCATCTTCCTAATATTCTCATTTATATGCTAAAATGAACAAAGCATAATGTCAAGATATTTATAAATCTCTCCTGGAACTCTTCAATAAATATTTAAAAATATATTGAAAGATTAAAATTTAGATGTAAGACATATATAAGTAATAAAATTTAAATGCAGATGTAAGAATGAATCTAATACGAGAGCATACACACATACACACACACACACACACATGACGTAGCCATTGAATCACACGTAAGACAGACTGGATTGTTTTGGGGGTCGTAAGCTAGTTAACTATTGTATTTTTCCCAACACGTCCGACCTTGTTATAAACCATGGTCAAATGGAAATCCGACCAGTTCATTATAGTAAACAATCAAAGTATAGGGAGAGACGACCTTAATTGTAAGTGTGCCCGAATGAAAGAGAGGAAGGAACGTGGTTCTTTGACGTATGGGAGTTCAAAAGTCGTAAGTCCATTGTTAATTCTAATGTGTGAATGAAGAGCTTGGATACAGCCCTGCCCTTAGGTCAATTGAATAGCCTTCAAATATGGGAGTAAACCAAAGCCGCATGCATTTTCCCACATTAACGACACATGTCATGTGTGTAGCGGAAGCGCAGATTTCGATGTAGTGTAGATCTGAAAGTCTGTTTGAATGATAAGCCAAAAGGCTTGAAAAAAAAAAGATCATATGAGTTTTTTTTTAAAGAAAATCTGTAGGCTCTTGGTACTGATGACTTTGATCCTTGATTTCACTGAACAAAGGTATAATTGCAGTATATAACTATTTTATTAAGTTTCATTTGTCTTGTGTCATTTCTTACCATCTTCGTTTCGTGTAAATTTCATTTAATCATAGACATCGTGATCGTCATTGTGTCCGTCATCGTGTCTGTCTGTCCGTTGGTCTGTTTGTACATCTGTTCGTCAGTGTGTCTGTCTTATATGTGAGGATCTTCCTCTGAGGGCGAACTAGCCGTTGGAGTGATTGACCTCAAATTGTTGTGTATTTCGTATTGTCCATCTTACGGGTACCAACACATTGTCTCTCATGAGTCATTATTTGCACAGAGAATATAATAATAGTTTTCACCTTGATATTTTGATTTGCATGTCAATAATATCACACGATATATAGTGTGGACTTTGTAGAACCATACTTGAGATTAATGTAAGCGTAGATCGTCAGAAGATTGCAACCCATTTATACGTTTTTCTTTTTAATTTTGTAATTTGCATCACAAGTGCATCTGGAGACTAGTTTTAATACAAATCTTGGAAACAAGTTAGATATAAGTAGATGCCACCATTGGATAAAACGTTGCATTAACTAAATTTTCTGGATTGAACTGAATTGCACTTTTTCTATTAAAATAAATGGATCTCACTAATCTGGTGTTGTATCCATCAGGTTTTCACAAATATAGAATTTATATTTGTGACATATAAAGTGATTTTTTTCTACCCAGACATAAAATAGTGTATACGAAATACAGTCGCACATGTTTTATTATTGATGTTCATGAGTGGACATATTTCTGCCATTTTGTAGACAGTGTGTATCAAAATATATATGCGAGTGAATGTTTATTAAAGTGCCTTACCTTGAAAAAAGTTGTTGTTTTACCAAAAGTGTCACTATATGACTGCCAGTTCACTACACTAGTTGCATATTCACTATTCTAGCTATTTGTTCACATGACTGCCTGTGCACTAGACTGACTGGTTGTTCATTCCATAATTAAGCAGTCTCCTTTACTATGCTCAGTTTCAATGGGAGGCTCCAGGCCTAAACATCTGAAAGCCTTCACACATTTATGACACTAGGTGACGATAATGGGATGAGTATATATATGTGGCCTACCTAATACCTGATAACCTCATGCTGGTGAAGAAATTGGGTAAATGGTGGCTCGCTAAATATAGATTGAATACGGATTTGTCTTCTCCCTTAGTAAGACGTTTTCCACCTACGGAATATTGTGTTACGGTAAATGTTGTCTTTAATGTTGTGGAAGAGAGAAAACGTTTACAACGCTCTTATGTCTGCCAAGTGAGTGAGAGATGAATGGTGACTGATAGAGGACCATTAAAAATAAATTAAGATTCTGTTCACTTGTAACTGTTTTGTAGGATCAATAAATTAATAATAATCATGTCTATTAACTAAGTGGAGTTTGCGTCCCACTAACCTAAATTATTCACCCTAAATATTGGCCCTATGAGCTAGCAGTCCTAGGTTTACGCTACACACCTCTCCTCTCATCTTGTCTGTTTTCTTTTGTTAGCTGAAGTTAGCCGTGGAACTGTCAACCCTTCAACTACATAATGTCATAGTGACGCGAGAATAGGTTTACGTCAAACCTTTGTTAAGAGTCAGGACAGGAGATTCAGGATAGCTCAGTGGATTATCTATACGAATATCTTGGTAGGAGGCTTCCATGCTTCCATGGTCTTATTCTCAGCAATAGTTCCTTTGCTAAGGTCGTATTACTTGGAATGAATTGCCTTTGGCACTCATACACACTCACATCACATTTGTTTTGTAACAAACTCTTAAACAAGACTTCTTCACCAATTATTAGAGTCATGATCCCTATAATTTCTTTAGTTAACATCACGTCCACTTCTAAGCATGTTCTTATATGCAACTACATTGATATAATTATCAATGATATTGAATAATAATAATATTGTTATTTCTCATATCTTCCCGATATAATTCCCCTAACTAACTACTTCTACTACAAGTGTTGCCTTTGGTATAAAATATCAAATACAGCTTACAGCAATCAAAATTCACGTCCTTGACTCTATATTAAAATATTCTAAAATCACATATCACTGTAGTTAATTAGTTTCCCAATAATTGGTTAAAACTATTATTGTATTATTGTATTGTATTGTATTCTATTCTATTATATAGATTTATATTATTAATGCGTGAGCATTAGATTCGCCGCAAACAGATTTGTTTTACATAAAGATTTCATTGTTTATTTCTCAGAAAGTTTCTTTTTAAACTGGATAATGTAAAGTTAAAAATCGTCCGGGAAACACTTTTGCTTTAAATGTATGTTAAGTGTCCATTTGACGTTATATTTTCAATTAAATTGACATAAGATGCATAATTATATTCTTTCTATTCTTTAAAATAATCGAATGGCAGAACACTTCAAAATAAAATTTAATTGAAACACTCATAAATATTCAGTAACCGTACAGGGAATACAATTTCTGAGACGTACAGCCGATAGGAGTAAACACTCGACTCTCGTGTGGATGGCTGTGAATATTTGTTTAATGTTAAATGATTTTCTTTCCAGCTACTACTCCTGCGGCAGGTGCACCTTCAAACACCTCAAATTCATGTATGTATCTATTTTCGCTGAATCATGCATTTAATCTTAGACAAAATACATTCTTGAGTACAATTTAAAGTCTGAGCACACCAAGTTCCAAAAGAGTTAAAGATGGACAGAAGCAAACTGCCAATGTCATTATATCTGATTATTTTTTTACATGTGCTTCTAAATAGTCGAAAATATATTTTCGACATTTATCAACAACAATAATGAGGAATAGAAATCGTGATATTTAATCATAAAATGCGTAATGTGTTTAAGTTGACGTGTATTTAGTGCTCGAGTACCTTCAAAGAAAACATTTGCCATTTAGTCTTTGTGTAAGTGAGGGTTTAATAGGACATGGTTTCTTGTAATATTTGCCATTTAATCTTTGTGTAAGCGAGGGTTTAATAAGAGCTTCTCATTAAACAACATCTTCCTAATATTCCCATTTTTTACCCAATAATGAACAGACCATTGTCTCTCATTAGTTTTTATTTTTAAAATAACAATAGTTTTCGTCTTGATATTTTGATTTGCATGTCAGTAATGTCAGCACACTATATATTTTGGATTTTGCAGAACCATACTTGAGATTAATGTAAGCAGAGATCGTCGGAAAATTGTCACCTATTTAATTTTTTTTATAAAAAGCAATGTTCTTTTTCATTTTATTTAAATATTTGCATTAGAAATGCACCAGGAGGATATTTTTAATGGAAATCTTGGAATCAAGATGTAAATGGACGTCACCGAAGGCTACTAACATTATCTGAATTTTCTGGATTGAACTAAATTACGTTGTTTCCAATAACATAAATGGATCTCATTAAACTGGATCTCTTTATCCGACATATCACAAATATAGACATTCCTATTTGTCATTTACAAAGAACGTTTTAAAAAAAAATATTTATTTTTTTTACCCAGACTGACAACAGTGTGTTCGAAATATAGTCACTCAAGTTTTATTATTGATGTTCATGAGTGGATATATTTCTGCCATTTTCTAGACAGTGTATATCAAACTATGCGTGTGAATGCATGTTTATTAAAAAAAATGACACTCCTTAAAAGTAGTTGTTTGGGATACATTTTACCGTATGTGTCATTTTCCCACCTACATTAATATACTCACGTGTAATGTGTGTATTGAGGTCTATGAATATGAATAAATTGGCCATCAATAAAGCAACGTTTCATTCACCTTGTGCAAACTGCAAACATGAAACAAACACACACAGCAAACAAAATACTCTTGTATTTTTTATTTACGGATTTGCAAACTGTATTTTTCAGCGCCTTCAACTGTTACTGACCTTAAGACAAGTACAGGTAAGTAACTATATAGTTACTATATAGCAAAATAGTAGAAAAGAGAGAGGAGAGATAAAGAGAGAAGGACAGAGAGAGATACAGGCAGACAGAGACAGAATCAGAGACAGGGACAGATACAGAAAGACGGAGACAAGCAGAAAGGGACAGATACATAGAGACAGGGACATACAGGCAGGGACATATACAGACAGATACAGATACAGACAGACAGGGACAGATACAAACAGACAGGGACAGATACAAACAAGGACAGAAACAAACAGACAGGGACATACAGACAGACATGGACAAATACAGTCATACACCACAGAGACAGGCAGACAGGCAGACAGGGACAGACATACATAGATTAATGTACGTACAGATTTAGAGGCAGAGACATTTAGAGAAACATGAATTTGATTGATAGGTATATAGATACAAATGTTTTATTTCTTATTCAAGCGTTCATCTCCCTTATAGTCTTTAAAATAACAGCAGGCATTAAAATTACAATCTAATGGAAAAGACAATCACAACGATAATTTAACCCATAACATACTCAATCCAATGTAATAGTAAATGTAATATAATTATACATTAAAATATCACTTGGCTTTGTTTTCATTTTAATAGAGAGAAAACATTTAAAATCATTTCACTGCAACCTTTAAGAGTTTTAGTCTGTTTGAACATGAACTTTAGTCTATAATTAAAATTTCAGTTTAAGGACTAACCGTATAAACTATGTAATTTGCAGTTTCCACTGGAATGAGCATTATGTATTCTAATAATAATAGATAAGTAATAGACACAAGCAAACGCAGAAGAGTTTAAGCATTGTTCATTTCCAATGAAAACTAAACAAGATATATAAAAAAAAACACAACACAGTTATTTTCATACTACCTAACTACCAGAATAGACAGTTTGAATTGTAAGCTGTTATTTATTAGTAAATTTAGCTTCCTGTTAAATAGTATATAGATGTAAAGAAATGAAAAAACAAAACACTTAATGTAACTGAATTATTCACGAATTAATTCAATCGCTGATGCTTTCTCATTAGATGACTAATACGCAACTTATAAACTAGTCACTGTTTCACTTGTTGACAAATCAGTTCCCGTTTTATTTAAAAGCTAATAAAAAATTTTGAGAAATAAATCGAGGCATAAGGGAAACATTAATGCCACGTTCCCTACTGAATTTAAATCGTTTGCATTCTTATGTTTATCATCCTTGATTATTGTCTGCCTGAATGCAGTAAGACCTAAATTGGAAATTTTCATTCTGATCGTTTAGGAGAGCAGTTACAGGCTCAAGAGTTAGCTTCGTGTTTGTTTACTTTCCTTTGACATCTCTGTCCACCACACTAATTAATTAATATGCAGGTTCATTGTCTTCAATCACTTTATATTGCTAGGATTTCATTTTTAACATATCTATTTCCCTGGCAAGAGATTTATCATTATTTTTACCTCTCAGTACTATCTTCTCTATATCAGATTGAAATGTTAGAACAAATGTAGCTGGACAAAATTATATAGTCTGCCATATTGTTGTTCATCACTCATACGAACTATTAAAACAAAAAGCTACCAAAGATATCATAGGATAAAATAAATGCTTAATACATTGGTAAAAGCTTTATTGAATACTTCCTGACGTCTGCTCTCCAATGATACACCAGTATGCACCAACGTGTGCAGAAGTAGGATCGGAAAATCGGAAGGAGCAGAGGGAACATCAAACCCGAAGCACCTTACTGTATAATTTACCACCTGGCTTTACAGTCTTACGTGAATACACGTACAAATTACGTGAATACACGTACAAACTAATGTCGCCCAGTCATTTGGTATAATTGATTACCTCCATTTTACCCTTTCTGAATTCTCTTAATTGAAACATTTAACATTTTGCAATCTAAGTGAAAATGAATCTTAGTCCACAACCAATAGTTTAGGATTATAAGACTAACGTTGCGAACTTTGTACTATGTATTTGGTTTTGGAAATGGCTGTACTAAAATACTACAATAAAAGTCTTCCATTCTTTTTGTATTAATGAATCTACACGCCAATACAGATCTATCTATCTATCTATCTATCTATCTATCTATCTATCTATCTATCTATCTATCTATCTATCTATCTATCTATCTATCTATCTATCTATCTAGCTAGCTAGCTATCTATCTATCTATCTATCTATCTATCCATTTAACCATCTATCTATTTAACAAAGAAGATTTTTTAAAGTAATTTTTGAATGTGACGTATGATGATATAAATAATTAATTTTATATTTTCAGATGGCAATTCAACATCAACTGGTTAGTGTTGCATATTTCTTTCTTTCTTTCTTTCTTTCTTTCTTTCTTTCTTTCTTTCTTTCTTTCTTTCTTTCTTTCTTTCTTTCTTTCTTTCTTTCTTTCTTTCATTCTTTCTTTCTTTCTTTCTTTCTATCTATCTATCTATCTATCTATCTATCTATCTATCTATCTATCTATCTATCTATCTATCTATCTATCTATCTATCTATCTATCTATCTATCTATCTATCTATCTATCTATCTATCTATACGAAGACGTTATTGGGTTGGATACTATGATAATTATATTTTTTGACAAAAATATTTGGGCGTAAATGAATGTCGTTATAGTCTATGCGCTGATAATGTTCAACAGACACATTTTATTAAATTATCCCGTTTTGGATTTCAGAAAAGAATTCAGGGGCGGCAATTACTACTCTACCGATGAAAGCTCTTTGGAAAACACTCCTGATATCACTGGTAGTCGTCTTCAAGTTAAGATGAGATATAGCATCGCTACTGCAGCCTTAGCCGAGTCTCATGAAGCCGCATCATTGTTGTTACTTTTACAATTCTTTTCACTCTTCTGTTATTGTTTTTAAACATAAACCTTCTCAGTGCTGGCGTCATTACGTTAGGGTTTTCCCCCAGTATGTTACGATTTAAGCTGCATTGAAGTGATGTCTCTCCGTTACTTTCCTTTTTCCGGTGTTTATAATTTTGAGATTCCCACTTTAAACACTTTCTTCGAATTGTACATTTTACTCCGACATAAACTTTTTTTTACGAAGAATAAATATAACATGCTTAAACACCTAAGAAAAATAACCAAGCAATGTAGTGATCTATAAATTAAATATTTTGAAATTTCAATCAGAAAAAAATTTATTACAAAATATATTAAATACAAAATAAATCATAGATTAAATCCAATGGCTGGTATGTGCCTTATAAACAGTTATGATTGTAATAGCATTAAGGTAATTTTAGTCGTTTTGTTTTGTACCGTTTCAAATGCATGGATTGAGAATAAGAACAGAAACTGCTTTTATGTAGGAGTAAAATGCACGTATAGAATTCACATACATTGATAACAGGAGTAAAATCATGCTTTGAACTTGTGTAGCCTGTTTCGCTATCATTAGATTATAGTACATTGTAACACCGCTGTAATCTTATGAAGGCATATGATCCACGAGATATCTCGTCGGAGATAAATCAGGTGGCACACGGATAACATGGTCTCCTCTTTCTTCCAGTTTTTAATGCTTTTAAAATTCATCATGTATGACCTTATATAAGTTAGTGTGTCTCTAATCTCATCAACTGTAAAAGGTTGATCTATTGTATAGTGCATGATGTATTTCGGTCTCTATACAGGCCGATGTTTGACTATCATAGAGATGTCAAAGCGGTATTTTTGCATTTTAAAGTGTTGTCAATCATTCTTATGTCTACCTCCGTCCACAAAATTGTGTGCTGTGATATTTTAATAAACCGATGTTGTTGCTGATTTGTTTAAATTCATGGCGTTTGTAATGTTATTAGTATGTTGGTACTCTTATCTAGTAAACAATTAATTTTATACCCACGTACATAAATGCATAGATAACTAGGAAATACGAAAAAATGTGGATCTGTAATTGACATAAACTGGATTTACTCGTATTATTGTTTGTTTGTAACTGTGTGCCTTACTTCTTTCTGAGTTTAATAATCACACTTTGTAATGTTAAAACATTCACTTCAAACCTGTGGAAAAGTGTTATTTATAAAACCAGTTATATTCTAGTTTATAAATATTACTATACAATTTGCTCCTGTCTCACCTAACAAACCAAAACCTAAATCGGTCACGATTCCGCTGAGACAGATCAGGTTTGGATGCCATAAAACACGGCAATTATTTATGTCTGTCAATTATCCATGAATCAAGATATCTGCCTACAATTAATGAAAGGCTTATTATATATAGCAGGTACTGTAAACATTTTAATTTCTCATTATTATTAAGTTCTACAGTCATAAAAATTATACTCAGTCATTAATGCAATTGAATCATGGATTGTGGTTTTATACCCGTTTTCCAACTTGTACTGATTCTTTTTTTAAAATGGTGCTGAGCACATTGAGAATGGCTGGGAAGAGCTGACAGGAACTTAAAATATAAGGAGACAGCTGACGAATCTTGATTGTAATGTGGCACCGTCTGGTGACCTTATAAGACTGTGTTAATTCCAATGTAAAGTTAAGCGTATAATGTATTTCTAAAGTGACAGTGCAAAGTATGGGCAACTGGGTATATATTATAAATTAATTTTATGCTGAAAGTTTGGGTAACCCCGCCGGTCAATTGATTCACGGCTCATAATCAGCAACTAACTGAGACAAATATATACAAATTTATAAAATAAAGAATCAGATGATATAAATACCTTATTATTACATTTGCCGACTAACAACGAAAAGAAGTTACACTACACTAATAGATAGGCAAACAGTTAACAAAGATTTAATAAAGAAACTGTTAATAATATTTCAAATTTAGCTCAAAGCAAAATATTTCCCAGATGCAAATCATTATATAAGAATAGTCTATTCATCATATATCCATAAGTTTTTTCATTATTCATTGAGTCTATCCCAAATGAATGCTTCTAGATTTGAGTAACGCTGGTTTAATTTCCCACCCTGACGTCACACATTTTTCATCAAATTATGTGGGAAAATGCTTGGTGACGTCATAAGTGCACACACACAGCTATCAGCATTGTCTTCTTATCAAGCATAGTCATAGCAATAATATGAAAGACAAAGAGCTATGAGTTCCAGAAAATAATTACATCCGAATCATAAAAACACAGCAATTAATTATATTTATTTAAATCTGGATCTTCTCAAACAAATAGTATTAGTCGTATTTAAAATAACGAAACAATTTCCTATTTGTAATATTAACATCCTAAGCATTCATAGAAATCACAAAAATGTTTCTACCTTTATCCAGTCAAAGTGTCTGTGTTCCTTGAAGAAAAATCAGCTGTCATCTGAGGATAAGGGCACTGACATAATATCTTGCCCATAGAGTAGGTGTTTGAACAGAACGAAGTGTTTGGAACTGCCCACTGGTTTTCATTCTAAAGGCTCCACCCAACTTTCCCTTGACTAACTTTTTCAATCAATAGAATTACAGGATACAACTAAAGGTAATCCATTACTAATTAATATTTATAAATTTCTGATATCTTCCACACACACATAGTCCGTCAATACGAGTCAATATCTATAAATAAGTTCAAGGTTACATAACTCTCCATTTTTCTCTGTCTTTCAACTCAGTTACACACACTTTACAAATAAACATGTTATCATAAAATTCCTAATTAAAATACAACATTTACTTTTTTAAATGTGTTGGAAAATTCCCATCACTTAAGCTTAAGACTATACTTGCTTAACAAGCTTTTACTTGGAAATATAAATTTTCTATTTGACAGCACCTCTCCCAGTTCGCAAATTACGAATCACAACAATGTCTAGTCAACATGTTTTACATAGCTTCTGCTCAGATAATTAGCAATAACACGTTAATTACCTGAAACATATCTTATTACCATCTGATATTCTTGAAGATAAGGGAAACATCGCATACGTCTGGTGTACACATGACGGGTCTGTGCTAGGAACCTAACGGCTCATGATCAGTCTCCATGAAAATAATCTTTCTACCATACAAGAAGTGGAGAAATGTGAAAATAGCATACACAATCGCCAAATAGTCTTAGGAACAGAGTACATTTTTTGCCTTGCCAAATAGTCTTCCTTAAAAACAGAGTACATTTTTTGCCTTGCTTCACCTTCTGCTCCCATATTCTACGAGAAATTGAATTCCGTCATGTTCTTGGAGTAAGCACATTCCAATTCCATCATTGATCCGTACTTGAATATGCACTGTTTCTCTCTTTATCCTTCACATGTACACACACATACACACACACACACACACACACACAAACAAACAAACACACACATACACACACACATTGCAAACATATATATACACACAAGTACTCACGCAAACATGCGCACGAGCAAAGTCAAATCAGTCCAGACTGAATATTTAATGGAAACGATTAGTACAAGCAAAGAAATGTTTTAGTTTTTATCAGAAACAAAAAACCGCACAGTCTAAAATTTCTTCCTAGAGACTCTGGTGCGTTCGAAAGGGTCGTTACCTTGGAAACAATGCACAAAAGTTATCAAACGTTCTCACAAGGGAGGACATTTACAGTATACACTTGATCAATTATGGATGAATGTTTTTGTCAGTTTGCAGATATAAACCTTGGTCAGATTGCACATAAAATGTTTCGTTTGTTACTGCAGCCTTTTCTAATTATTTATGCTCTTCATTGTTGTGTTTTCCACCTCCAGTTCTTTTTTGTTTCTTTTTTTGTTTTTTTGGCTGTCCACAATTAATAGTGTTTTTCTTCATGGACTATTTTATTCATGCGTTTCTTCGCACTATAACTTATGTATACCCATGAGTATTTGTGCGAAGTAACACAGACAAACTCATTAACACCATGACCAGCATTATCACCAAGTCTTCATCACAATCATCTTTAACGAAACCATCACTATAATTCTTATCATAGTTATTATGCGATTTGTTTTGTCCTCATTACTGTTTTTCTTGTCTCTTATCGTCTTGTAATTCTTGTTGACTTTATGTACTTTCTCTTCTTCTTTTGCTTGTACTTTGGGGACTTGTTCTTGTTTATCTTGTTCTTGTTGCTATTCGTAATTCAGCTTACTCTCGTTTTCGATAATGTTCGACTTGCTATTGACGTATTTTTTTCTCTTGTTCTTCATGTTCTTGTTGTTCTTTCTTTTGTTCTGCTTGTTCTTCTTTGTGCTCTTATTGTTCATCTCTTAGTTGTTCTCCTTCTTGTTTTTATTGCTCATGTTGAGGCTGCTAAATTTATTTTTCCTGTTTTCTTGCTGTTCTTGTCCTATTATTTTCATTTTACATTTTCTTCGTGCTTTGGTAATTGTTTCTGATCATATTGGTCTTCCTCTTCTTGCATTTTCACGTTGTTTTAGTACCTGTTCTTCTTGACTTCTGCTTTTGTTATTCTTGTATTTAGTCCCTGCTCTTCTTGCTTTTTGCACTTGTTCTTCTTCTTGTTGTTATTCATTTTTTACTTCTTTGTCTGCTTTCTTTTCTTTTTTTTTCTTTTTTTGTTATTTTCGTCTCTGCTGTGTTTGTCCTTGTTCTTTGTTTTGCTATTGCCCTTCTTTCAAAAATTGTTACCCGAAGGAGTATTGCACGTTCAGTAGTTATTTTGTTGACTGTTGCAAGTGGTGAATGTGATAACTAAAATGCCTGTTAAAATGATAAATGTTTATGTAAAGTTATAATGCAAACAATCGGAGAAATCATCTTGGAGATATTCGATGACTTAACCCCTCCGAAACAGGAAGAGCTCAGAGGGTCTCTCCCATTTTCACGCCAACTTTTCGTCCCTTGACAGTGACAATCCTTTTGTTTGTGTTCTACCAATAAATGAAGGTCAAGCTTGCTGTGCTCCAAGCCAAGTACAATGATGATTAAATTGTGTGGTTTCAAACAGATGTTTGACTTTGTTTGCTCAATCATTGCTCTGTCCTCGTAAATCAAGATAATGCGAACATAAAGAGAGCGATTTAAAAATAAAAACGAAAAGAAAGTAGGTGAATCCTAGGAAGCTCTCCTGATAAAGACACTTCTCATTTCAGCTTATTTCTCAGAATTTAGTAATTATCAAATTAAATAAGCATTGCACCCTTATGTCTTTTATAACAGCATTTCAAAACTTCTACATGAAAACCATATAAATGTCTGTCTGTCTATATCTATCTATCTATCTATCTATCTATCTATCTATCTATCTATCTATCTATCTATCTATCTATCTATCTATCTATCTATCTATCTATCTATCTATCTATCTATCTATCTATCTATCTATCTATCTATCTATCTATCTACCTATCTATCTACCTATCTATCTGTCTGTCTACCTATCTATCCATCCATCTATCCATCTATCCATCCATCTATCTATCTATCTATCTATCTATCTATCTATCTATCTATCTATCTATCTATCTATCTATCTATCTATCTATCTATCTATCTGTCTATCTACCTATCTGAGGAATGTGGGAATGTGCTATTGAAGCCCATGATTACTCATTTTCATTTTGTTTAATTGCGAGAATTGTATGGTATGGGATTGTCTCTTTATTTGATAATATAAAAAGTGTAGATGCGTGGTTATCTATGTTACTTCAACATTTCTCTGCAATAAATATAATAACTAAATGAAGAGAATATTGTGTGTTTATAATTAAATCGTAATGAGCATGTTTACGACCAACGACTGTGAGTAAATATATACATTAAATAGGTTTATAAATTACGTTCATCGCTAAAATACAAAGTTGCATATCCGCCTTTTATTATGCAGCTAGACTCCAAATATGTCCTAGGACACACTCGAACCAGGACATGTGTCAATTACCAAATATGGGTGCGCTTGGAACAAAACATTATAGGGCTAGGACAGTTATTGAAATATGAGAACTGGTTTCGGCTTCAGAAACGTTAGGCGACATCAAATGTCTCATAAACAACTTATAAAATGCAACTTAAGGAATCTCAGATCTCTTCCCACCATCTACTATCAGCACCAATCTCGTCAAATCAGAATTGTTTTTTATTTTCCATTTAGTATACCAAAACATCATGTCTGACATTAAAACTATATACGAACCTACTAACTTAAATATTCTCCACCGGAGTTATTTACTCCAGCTTTGGTCACTTACACATATCCTCATTAGCAATTCCCTAGATCGGGTCACTTTAACATTTAAACATTTTATAACAATTAAGTTTAGAAATAAGGATAGGCAAATTTACTCATCTATACGATATTTGCCTTCATTTCTAAAAAAAAAAAACTTTTCAGTTTCTAATGGCACTCCCAATCTTGGAACCTTTGCTGTCAATGTGAAACGTTATCTATAACGGTGGTTTACAGATTTCTGTGGCATAAAGTTCTACTGAATGAGTACTTAGGCCTTCATTTTGACGTATCGCTAGCAAACCAATGAATTCTTATCGCTCACTGGAATATATGCCATTATGTCATTACATCGATTCCAGATCCCAGTCGCACAGAGATCTGGTATTAATGCGCTCATTTCACTGGTCGCCAACAGGTACGTTGTCTCTGCTAGCTTAATACATGGCTCACTTAACTAATTACTTTGCACATGATTTTTATAGTGTTGTCTTAAAACACTGGGTATTATTATTTCTACAAGGAGAACTAAATTCGTGCAGCACTCTGGTAAGTATTGAGTGGAAGTTGGGCTGGCTATGTTTTGTTGTATTTGGCTGAGAATCTTCGGCTTTGGATATGCTTTTGCATTATTTTTCTGTTAGAGATGCCCTAAACCAGTTTTTTTTCTCCTGAAATTGTAAGAGGTTAGCAAATCAATGGGGTCCAAGAACCATGGAAATAACTGCGGTAAGCAGATTTTAAAATCCTCTTAGTGTATATATATATACCTGGTTGTTTTCAATGTTTATTTTTACTGAATTTAACGATACACAGCATATGTTGAATATTATTATTCACATTCGTAAATTGGCACGTTAGTTCCTTCGACAATATACACATATGTGTATAATCAGACATTTTATTCTGACTGATGTTGTACCTGATTTTCGATATGCATAAAATGAAGTGTCGTGTTCACATACATACACTGAGAACGAATAACAGATTATATATTAAGTGAAAGTAAGATTAGGAAAAAAATATTATAACATGTTACCACATGCAATCTGAAGAAGAAAGGAAACCGCGCTTGATAGATTAGGAATATGATTTTTGTGGTATATTTATATTCATGTTGCACGCCAATTTAGCGGTATTCATCTTGCAACGGCTTCCCAGCGATAACTGCAGTATACTATTGTAGAATCTAAAGCAAACATAAGTGAAGGACGTACGTAAAAATACTTATACTTTAAAGACGCTGAAACCGTAAATATCTTCAGCTGTAAAGAGAAATAAAAGACCATTTTCACTCCTTGTTTTCACGGACATTAATTGGATAAGGGTCTTTTAGAGGCGACTGTTACAGTATCTTTATGCGTTATGCATATTTTACAGTTGTTTTAAGTAAGCATAAGGTTTTGATTTTTTCAGCTTTACTACGCTTGCTACTATTGGCCAGAATCAGGTTATATAAAGGGTCAAGGCTCGCGTGAGCGCGCGAGATACAGTACGAGAAGCAAAGTGCTAGAAGCTGTACATTGAAGACGACTATCGACACCGAGAACATGGCGTCCTTAACTTTCATCATAGTTTTCTGTTTGGTAACTTATGTTGCAGGTACGCATTTACATTTATTTCAGCGAGTATATCTATATCTACATCTACATCTACATCTATATCATATCTAGATTTCTATATCTATTTATCTATATAAAACATTTAAGTAGACTCTACAAACTTGATGTCTGTAAACTGTACATTAAATCCAAAATTGTGTAGATTTATGGTGTACATATAAACTATTTCAGACTTTATAACAAC
This sequence comes from Sinotaia quadrata, assembly GCA_028829895.1. Classification (NCBI taxonomy): domain Eukaryota; kingdom Metazoa; phylum Mollusca; class Gastropoda; order Architaenioglossa; family Viviparidae; genus Sinotaia; species Sinotaia quadrata. The sequence goes on along the minus strand of CM054178.1, from coordinate 18,682,550 downwards.
AACTTTGTTATATTTTATTAAGATTTCATGCACAGTTCTATCTCAGTACTATCGTTCTACATTTATTCAGTCAAGTTATTCATAAGGAAACACATGCAGCAGTTTAAAAACAAAACGTACATATTTAGCTTTGCTCACTTATAGTATACAATATGACATGAAACTTTTATTAATGCATATGAGCGAATGAGAAACATCATCAAGCAGTTATTTAGAAATGTACACACTTTAGAATTTATTTTGCATCAATGACTAATCCCTCTTCCCTCCTCCATATATATAACCCTACTTCCAGCATTAGGTAGACAATGCTTTAAAACCAGATTTAGGTGGACCTCACTTCTACTTTTACTTCTAGCACACGATGAAAATGTAAAATCATAAACATAGGTATAATGATTAGTCGCAAAACGTTTCACGATTTAAAGCATAGAGCGTTTGCTATATAACTGTTCAAAATAAGATGACTAATATTTGTCAGCCGGCCCGAACGACAGACTTAATGAGTTTACAATTTTTTTAATGAGACGGAAGTGCGCGTGATGACGATGATGAAGATGATTCTGGGTTTTACGTCATTTTCATTAATGCACTGGCGTTTTGTATTTGTTGGTGCTCGAAATTCTTTGTGAGCACCAAATAAAAATCCTCTCTGGCTGCAGTCGCACCTTACGTAGAATGGAAATATTAGATAAATGACTGATCTATCAAACATTAGAAATTACAATTGCGCCGTTGACAGTGATATTGCGATGACCTGATTGAACTGGTTGCACCCTGAAAATTCACGTTCTCTAGATTAGAAATTACAATGTGAAAGATCTAACAGATAGATAGATAGATGGATAGATAGATAGATAGATAGATAGATAGATAGATAGATAGATAGATAGACAGAGAGAGAGAGAGAGAGAGAGAGAGAGAGATGTTCGTGTTTGATCAACAAATTTATTATAAGGCCTAATGTTTCGATTATTCAGTTTCCTTCCATGTCTGAGCAATGAAATTATTTGTGAACTAACTGTCTAGTCCATTCTAGGAATAAACATGTTCAATCAGTAATGATGCAGTTAACAAAAACTTTAAAGGATGTGCATATTTTACGAGCCACTCTCTTAGAATTTTGCCCTCTATATCTTGGAGTGTATGTGAACTGGATATTAGTTGATGAGAGAAGAATTATGTATGTTAGCATATCGCTTTCTGACATTCCTTGTAAAAGCGAATATTGAAATGTCAGCTAAATACCATAACGGATGTAAAAGCACGTGACTAGGTCTTATCCGGCAGAAGTATAATAGGAGGGTGTTTCCTCCATTTCCAGGGATCTCTTATCTCATCAAGCACTAGCCCAAACTTTGATAAAATAGCGTGCGTTTGTGCCTGTCTGTGCCCAGCGTATGCATGCATATGTGTGAGCACGGGCATGTGTGTACGTGTGCGCGCGCTTGCATGTGTGCGTGTGTGAGCATGAGCATGTATGCGCGCGCATGTGTGAACGTGTACGTGTGTGTGTGTGTGTGTGTGTTTGTGTGTGTGTGTGTATGTGTGTGTGTGTATGTGTGTGTGTGTGTGTGTGTGTGTGTGTGTGTGTGTGTGTGTGTGTGTGTGTGTGTGTGTGTATCTCGCTTTCATTCACTTTTCATTCTTCCGGAACACAAGGAGAATTATCACTAGAAGATACGCTTAGAAAATTAAACAGGCCCATTTATGGGGTAAACTATAAAGATAATTTGAGTGTGAAGAGCAAGAATAGATATTCACATAAAGAGACCCAGAGCGAATAAATGTGGATTACATGTATTTGTTTGTTAGATTGTGTTTATGATTATGAATGATTAGTGACCATTTATATTAGCTACAAAGATAGACAATTAATTTTCGTTCATTCATTTATTTGTATGTAAATATATATTTTCAAAAAATGCATTTTATACTTATATAACAATATATAAAACCACGTGTATGTCTTGTTTCTTCGCAGCGCTTACAAGCACCCCCACTATCAATGACAATTCACAACGTATGTATCTGATTTTCTTTCATTTATCTCATCACATAAGATGACACTATATTCAGTCAGTCAGTCAGTCAATCAGTCATCTTTTCAATCGTTATATTTTTAATTTATTAATTAATTTTCTCTCTTGTTCTTTCTTATTTTTTCTACATTTAATCATTTGGAAACTTATAAACAATGTGTGACATATAATCAAATTCAGGTATATAATTAGTCACAGAAAAATGAGAGTGGGATTTTTGAGAAATAATTATAGTCAGTGTACATAACCATTTAACTGATGTCCGCTGGCACTAGCACATGTTCACTTATTTTCGTACACGATCGTTCATTCTAATGATAGCATTCAAGTAAACGTCATATTTCTGAGAGTAATCCAACAAACCGTATGTACTCTTAAGTTCAGATGCCGAATATAGTTTAAAGTTTAGATTGAAATGTCTTCCTATGTACCATATTTTTTTCGTGCATTGATCTCATATCAAGACTGTGCACCATTCTGTTGTGAGGCAAGTATTTTTCAAATATGATAAGTGGTCATTCATTGCCACGCGAATTATTTGCTGACGACATTCAGTTTCGTAAATAGGCCTTGTGGGCAAATGAAATGAATTCTGCCATCGTAGAAAGAATTGCATTTGTGATATTAAGTCTTGTATGATCAACAATAAGTCGCAAGCTATATTGTTCATTTCACAATTAATATCCGCATTACATGAAGATTTTAAAAAAATATTTGCTTGAAAGCGTTTCAGGTATTGCAAAGTGTCATTCTTTCAAATGACCTCTCATTACGTCACAAAGGTCTCTTTGCAGCTTCCTTTCAGTCGGAGTGCTGTCAAAACTTGACTGCTGCAAATCTTTTGCACCTAGCTCGTTTAGTGGATACTAAACACATTTCAATCTATACTTTGAATCAATGTAAGGGCCCCTAGATTTCAAGCCATACCTCATCTCCTCAACTCACTAAACTGTCTGTCTGTTCACTAAAGAATCAAGTATAAGATCTCTGCATTCTGCTCAGTTTCAGTGACAGACTTCAACCATTAAGTACCTCTCTGACCGCAAACGTGCAATCTCACCATTTCTAAGTGTATTGTGATGTCGCTCATATCCGTTGTGTAACTGTGTAAAACAAAACATGATTTGGTTAGCATAGATTTCCATTACTTGGATTGAATTGAAATTTGGATCTCAGATACAGTCACGTGACAAAAATAATCTTTGACATAACTCTTAAAATTAAGCACGTTTCTTCCCAACTCTTTAAATATTTTATCTCTGTATTTTCATTATTTAATGTCTCGTCCAGCTTTCTGTTCCCTTAATAAATAGAATGATAGATAGAGAGATAGATAGATAGGTAGATATATAGAGATTATGTGTTCGTCTTTTCAACAACTCTGTCTGTTTATACTAACTCGCGTATGTTGTGAAAATTAATCGGAGCAATTGAAAACTTATCCTAATAAAAATATATTTTATAAATAATATGGTTCAAATTAACTACGATACTCTCTAATAAGTTTTTGTTATTTAAGTGGATTATTTTTTTAATTTACGTGTTTCAACTTTCATGCTGATAAAGAAACTGCATTAAATTAGCCGCTTCTTGTTTTTAAACTTATATATTTTTAACTAAAGCACTCAATTGGAATCATGACTGTGGATCGCTAATATTTAAAACACAAAGCATGTTGGGAAATGTTCTGAAAATAATCATGATTCTAAACACATGTACCCTACCCGACCGTTTATCTGGGCGCCCTTGCGCTGGTGCCTGTTACCGGCACTAGCACATGTTCACAATCACGTGATTTGGAACAAGTCACTGTCTATCTTACATGATGACGGTATCCCTTCTAGACATGTCACACAACTGTATCAAGCACATCAGGAGCAACATTCCGAAATCTTCATGAGCGCTATTCAGCACACCATAGGAATGTTCAAATTAATCTTCATGAATTATCGAGACCAAACTAAAGCCACCATTTTTCGCCATATTGGCTCTCGAATGGAATTCACAGGAATCAACTTCAGCAACACATTTACTGCTAAGTTTGACGAAAGTGTTAGATTCACACACCTTCTTGATTCAGTAGAAAACTGTACTCACTGTAGTCTGAAGTGAGTACAGGACTACGAAATAAAGAAACACGTGATCTTCTCTGCAAAAATCAAATTATGGCAGCGCTGAATTTCAGGCATATTCCATCTCTAAACTACATTTTCTCTCACAAACTTTCTCAATTTACAAATCCTACAACAAATGTGTTAGACCGATACACACACAGCGTAAGAAATATAGCATCGATTAACATTCATAAGTATAATGTACAACGTAGTTAAATTAATGAACATAGAAATAGTCGTTCAATTACTTAAGCAGTCTCCACTTCAAATCATAGATCAATAGCAAACATGTACCAACTATTCTAAATCCATTCTTTCTTTATGAGTCAGTTAACTTCCATAAGCTAACGAACACCTTTATGACCAGATTCGAGTTATGTCAGTCTAAACTGAAAGTGATTAGAATAGAATACTTCTTCAACAAAGAAACTGTTGGTCCATCCCCATTGGATGATTTTTTTTTCTGAACAAGTGTGAGACTATTAGCAGGAAATCTACGTATCCTCTAGGAAATGGTTCATCAACAATTTCCACCCTGTTCTCCAAATGGGTTGTTTACTTCCAACTTTGACACTTACAAGAAATACCCAAGATCGGGTCATTTGAGAATTTAACAGTTTATAAAACAATTAAGTCTAGAAATAGGGTTAAGCTAATTTACTCCGCTACTTTATATATATTAACACATATAATATATATATATATATATATATATAAAATGAGATTTATACTATCGGCAAAAATCAGGTTCGTGTTACATAATGTTATTTGCTTCCAGGAAAATAATTACTCTGTCTAATCAGTATTTTGTCTTTTAAAGAATGACTAGCGTAAAATGAAAACGCGTTTTAAAACTCAATTTCTAGTAAACGCATATGAAATATGCAGCCGAGATACTATTTTAAAAATGAATACTCATATGAATACATATCTTAATATATTTCTACTTTAATCAAGTCTAAAATCGCTTACTCTAGGATAGCAGAACACTCTAAATTTTCTTTAAAGATTTAATGGGTATTCAATAGCGGGTGTGAGGGAATTATTTTTCTGAGTTCGGTAGCCGAGAGGAGTTAAGTACAGGATTTTCGAATAGAAGGTTGTGAGCACTCGTTTGATGCTTAACTGATTCTCTTTCCAGCATCATCTGAACCTGAGTCAAGTTCATCTGCACTCTCTGGAAATCCATGTATGTATATGTTTCATTTTATTAATGCACGTAATCTTATATAAAGTAACAAATGATTAGAGCTAAAAGAATTAATACAAGAGAGAATAGAGTAGACAACTGCAAGTTCAGAGTGAAATGAATAGAAACAAAGAAACCGCTGAGATTGCTGTCTCACACCTGAGTTTAAATATCTGGTTAAGTTGGAAATCATTCCTCGACATTTACCAAAGAATATTTATGAATTCTGAAATAAAACCTTATTATTTCGTCATAAAATGGCAGGTGTCCGTATTTGTCCTACATTGATTTATTTATGGATTGATCACTTTATATGCATGCCATTTTAATTGTTGTCTACGTGGTTTACTATTGCAAGATTGTTCAGTAAGTTAATATCTTCTTAACATTCTCGTTGTGTTATTAAAAGGAAGGAACCAATGTCTCGCTCGAGCCATCATTTGCAAGTGGAATGCAAGAGATTGCATGCGAAATATAGCACTACACTTTCTGTCTCTCACGAGCCATCATTTGAACATGAAATGTAATAGCTTGCACGTGAAATATAGCAATACCTCTATATGGCTCAGACTTTATAGGACCATATCTGAATATATTGCAAGCACAGAATGTCGGCCAAGAGTCAGTATCCCATTACTCTTGTCAACAAAGTATATAACTTTCATTTTTGATATCTTAATTTGAATTTCAAATAATTATATCAGTTGCCTTATGTACTGTATACATGAGAATGAAGTAAAACGTAAATGCGATACAGGTGGCTAAAAATGGAATTAGCTGAATTGTCTGGAATGAAATGAATTGCATTGTTTCCATTGAAATAAAAATATCACGCTAAACTGGCGCTTTGACGTTGTTTTTTTTTTTTCTCCATTCTAATCCAGACTGATTATAGTGTATTCGAAATATAGTCAAATATTTTAATAATGACATTACAATAAACATTTTCCTGTCATGTTATGGACAATATATATTAATTATGCGAGCACCTTTCTTTAAAATAAAGTATTTGACTTTAAAAGGCATGTTGTTCTGAGTAAATGTTTCTGTACGGGTCACTTTTCCACCTGCATTAATATACTCACCGGTAACGTGCGCGTTGCAGCTAATTAATCATCATTATTAATAGACTTTGATTTCTTTTGTTATGTGTTAAATAAATACGTTAAACAAACACAAAAATACGCAGTGTCCTTATATGTTGTGTTTATGAATTTGAAAATGTGTATTTTGCAGCAACTTCAGATTCTTCAACCACAGGTATGTATATGGATGTACACACACACACACACACACACACACACACACACACACACACGCTATATATATATATTGAAAAATTTACAATGTCACAGACACCATATTACTTATAACAAGCCCTGGTATCCCATGACTTAGGAACTAAAATATAAATCTTATTTACACAGTATACCCATTGCATATAATATGGAATTATATATTTATTCATATATTGCATTCGAGCGCAGTCAATTTTTATATATTCATTTATTATGTATACATTTTCTTAAATATCTAGAGTGTATTTTAGTATTTATTATATTATTCTGCCTATTTTCTTTAGTTAGTAATTTATTTTTTATATTTTTAATTTATTTCCATTAAGAAAAAAATGTCAAACGACATATATTTAAATTGCTCTTGTAACTTACTAATAATCATGTAGTAGGGGTCAGGGTATAGTATTTGGGGATTTGTCCTGTATCAGCAATATTATAGAAATACTTTATTGTGCTTAAAATGAAGCTTGACCGTGTCTTTTCTGTTTTTCTATAAGTGGTGGAAACTACAGTAACAACTTACGACAGCAGCACAACACAAAGTGAGTTAAAATATATTTCTGTTCTCTGACTACATAATCATTGTATTGGATGATTTTTGAGTTCTATTGGTGTTTTTATTTCCCACACTACCTGAGCTAGCGAACCTATGCATAATATAAAACAAATTGTTTATATCAATAGATCTAGATAATATTTTTAAACAATAATAATAGATATAGATTAGTTTCATATATAACATTAATGTGTACACATTCGCATTAGGAATGGACAAAAATTAAATAATAAATAAAGAAAATGCACACGAGAATTGGCGGAGTTAAAACAGTCACTATATTTTCATAGAGTCAATTATACCACCTGAAACTCAGCGCTTTATCAGAAATATATACGACCTGGCATCTCAATCAAACACAATTTTCAGAACTTGAACAAATATGCGTCTTCAAATGGTACCACTCTCACACATCTATTTACAAACATATTTACATAGCAAATTCTTGCATTCACTTAAATGTGTGGTTTACAAGCCACTGTTTGAGTCATCTGTCTGTATTCAAACGCTTAACCTCTAACTGAAATTTCCCTACATCGCAAAATCATCCTTTTAATATTTTGATAATTGTATTTCACTATAAATGGTTTGCTTTGTATATCTGTGTATTTTATTTTATGCTTTTATAAACATTATTATGAGGAAGTGTCCATATTCTTCACCAAACCGCCAGAGGAGTCTAGGGTACAAAACGCTCGAGAACCTCTGCAGTATAGGGAATATATTTCTCAGGAAGGGTAGGCATAAGATATGTGCACTGGATTATCGTGCAGAAAGTCATTAGTATGTATTAAATATCTACACGTCAGTGAAAATTTTAAATCTCAGAGCCCTTTTCTTGGAACAGGGTTGTACATCTCGAGTGCTTAGGGATTAAGCATAAGAACTGCTTACAAAACTTCATGTTAGAATTATTATTAACAGTATTAAGAGTAGTTGCAGTAATAGTAGTAGTCGTGGTAGAAGTCAGAAGTCATTATTATTATTATTATTGTCGTCATCATCGTCATCGTCGAAAACTAAAACCTCAGATCGTTAAAATATTTCTACAATCTCTATCGCTGCCAAACGAAATACAATGAAGAGGATTCTAATATTTCAACCTTAGAAACGAGCTAAACCACTTATGCCCTGTTTCACTGATCATCGCCCTTTCAATTCAAACGCACATTTAATTATATTTAAAATAGCGTTTCTCTACAGGATTGACTGTAAATGAATTATATTCATAACTACCAATGTTTTCTTTCCCAGGGACACATAAATATTTCTTTGTTTATTAATCAGGCGAGCAAAGAGATTGTGGCTTGTGTATGATAGCGTTTCAGTATGGGATGTTTAACTGTTAATGTATACAGTTTTCATTGCACAGAAAATGTATTCAACCTTGCTATTCGCAGTTTCTTTTATTTTGGACTTAAAACAATAGCACCACTTTGCAAATAGTTCCGGTGATTAGTAAAATACTGGTCATTTCCTGTTAAATGTCCAACTAAAAACTAAAATAAATAAATCCATTAATTAATTGCTCTTTATTTTGTTTATTTATTGTGTATGTACTGCATTATACACGCATATATATATATATATATATATATATATATATATATATATATATATATATATATATATATATATATATATATATATATATATAATAGATAGATAGATAGATAGATTAATTCTTGTGGCCTTACAATATTGACAGTTTTTCTGCGATGTCATATATGGACGTCCCAAAAAAGAAACTAGATGTTAGTATTATTTATCAGACATATGTTTACTAACTCTCGTTGTTTTTATGAAGGTCAATCAAGGGCGGCAGTTATTACCACCATACCGATGAGAGCTCTTTGGAAAACACTCCTGATACCACTGGTAGTTGTCTTCAAGATAAGATGAGATGGAGCATCGCTACTGCGGCCTTAGCTCAGACGCCTGCAACGTTTCAATGTTCTATGCAATGTTGTATTTATATTTTAACCCTTTTGTTCCTGTTTATAAAACGAAACCTTTTCTATGCTACCGTCCTCACGTCAGGGACTTTTCCCTTACTTCACTGCTATGCACTAGGAAAAGCTCATAGAATATATCCAAAGAATTAATTCATAGACTATATCCAATGAGTTATTTCATAGAAAATATATAGTGAGTTAATTCATAAATATGTCCAATGAGTTAATTCATAGGAAACTGGAGTAAAATCATGTTTTGACCTTGTGTAACCTGTTCAGCTATCATTAGATTATAGTAAAGCGTAAGACTGCTGCAATCTTATGAAGGTATATGATCCACGGTATATCTTGTGGAGATGAAATCGGGTGACTCACACGGGTAACAGGTTTCCCTCGCTGTTTCCATTGTTTAGTCAGAAATAATGCAAAGGAAAATCCCATTAGGCTAACCTATATATGATCCAATCAGCTATTATGTTTCTTCTCTCGTCAAATTTCTTTAATTTTACAGGTGACACATCTTATTTTCTTGACAACTCTCTGTACAACGTGAGATCTAATTTACATTGCATGATGTATCTGTCTCTGTATACAGGTCTATGGTTGCCTAACACAGAGATATAAAAGTGGTATTTACAGTTTAAAGTGGTGTAAGTCATTGTTGTGTTGCCTCCGTCCACATCATTTTCTACTGTGATATTTTAATAAAATATGTTTTTATTTAATTCTTGGCGTTTGTAATGTTTTCATTGACTTCGGTAATAATTAGTAAAGAATTGAGTTACACACATAATTAATAAAGAATATAGTTACGTAATTAATAAAGAATATAGTTACACACATAATTAATAAAGAATATAGTTACACACATAATTAATAAAGAATATAGTTACACACGTAATTAATAAAGAATATATTTACACACATAATTAATAAAGATATAGTTACATACGTGATTAATAAAGAATATAGTTACAAACATAATTAATAAAGTACACATATAATTCATAAAAACTGAGTGACACAGATAATTCATAAAAACTGAGTGACACAGATAATTCATAATACCTTCTTACGTACATAAATGCGCACACATACCACCCTCCCCTCTGGGAAGATAAAACATATGAATCTCTAAGTGACGACTGATGCATTGACTCGTATTATTGTTTGTTGTTTTTTCTGTGTGCGTTCGTTCATTGTGATTTAATTGTCACATTTAATAGCGATAAATGAAGGACTTCAACTGTTTACAAAGAATTGTTCACAAGGAACAGCTCTAAACCACTATTTGCATTCTACTTAGTTGTACAATTCACTCTTATATCATCCTGGAAATCTCTCTCACTTAGATCTCCCACAAGCACTGACGTCACGAAGGATTTTCTCACTCAATTCCAACCAAGAAGGAACTAGACTGGAGAATGGTTCTAGAATGCCATTTGCGGACAAAACCAGAACCAGAAACTAAACAGCAAAAGAAGTATGAGGATGACCCTGCAAATAACAGACATAGTATTAAATATTTTGGAACAAATTAATTTACTTTGAAAAGGCAGACCCTCAGTATGACATATTTCACTCTACTGGAAGAGAAGAATATATTAGAATACACATAGTGTTCTGTTTAATGTTGTTACAATTTACAATACTCATACCTTGTACACAAAAAAAGGTTTTATTAATAAGCCAAATAAATCCTTTTCATGACCGTGCATGAAACGTATTGCATAATTACATTTGGTAGTTGTTAACTATGCAAGTATTTAGTGAGAGAAAATATTGCTCATGTGAAAAATAGTAGATGTATTCTGAATTATGGAGCTTCTCCTTTTGCAAAAGGAAGAAAGAAGAATGTAATAATCATTTAGCACAAGAACGTAAATATATTTTATACCTAGTGCTCTTTTCTGCCATCTGATGTAAGTGAAGTTAAGATCATCTGATAAATCATTGGATACATAAACTTAACTTGTCAATTGTCTTATTTTTTCGAAAGTTAATGAATTTCATGCTATAATAATAACTTTTTTAATTGGACCTTAATCTTGTAGTCAATTTTAAAAATAAAAAAAGAAGAAAAGTAGTTTTCACATTTCTTGTCTAATTTACTCACAATGTTAGGTTCTACTTCATTACTTCAGTTCTGTTCAAAGGACTACGGGAGAGAACTCTGCAATACATGCTCGAATGACTATCTCCCTTTCTAAGGCAATACGATGCTACTTTACAACATTTATAAAACGTAAATAAACGGAATAATTAATAATATATAAATAATAAATAAATAAACGAAATCATCAGATGCATCGCAAAGCTGAATTTATAAATAGCCTGCACATTTTTTATAATTTATATTTCATGATGATGTTTTAACTTTCAACATTAAAGTATGTATATTGTTTGAATTGTAATTAACGAAATATGAGTTAATTTATAATAAAATTTATTATAAAATCGATTGTATTCACATTAAGATTGAGTTACAAGATCAGTCGATTTTAAGTATTATTGTTTATATGGAGCAATAATTTTTTTGAAATCATCCATATGCGTACGCGTGTTTCCGAGTGAGTGAGAGAGAGAGAGAGTATATGTGTGTGTGTGTGTGTGTGTGTGTGTGTGTGTGTGTGTGTGTGTGTGTGTGTGTGTTTGTGTGCATCTTTAATAAGCAATGTGAAATCATTTAATTATTTTTCAAGTGTATCTCACTTAGTATTATCAGTATTGTTTTAATAATTTATTTCATCAGCAACAATTTAAAAATACAATGTAATAACTTTATTACCAGTGACTTATCACTATTTTCAAATAACTGTGCAATAAAATATTCAAAAATGTAGCATTAATAAATTACGTATATTATTACTAGTGACCTATCGTTACATTGAAATAAAAGTGCAACAAAGTATTCAAAGATTTAGCATTAATAATTTTTAAAGAGTACATGTTGCACAAACATCTCGCTATAATACGTTTTGATGTAATTTTTTAAAGAGGTTCGTTTGTCGAAGCGTTCTTTTAATATCAGAATGTTATTATAAATGGTGAACTTGATGATGACGATGATGATTATGATGATCATGATTGTGGCGGTGGTTGTGGTGTTTTTTAGCCTCCAAATCTGACACCCTCTGCATTATTTGTTATAGCTTCTTAAGTAGCCGTGATTTTACAATCATTTAACTATTGATATATAGGGCCTTACCAAAACCCATTAGCATCCTATAAATCGTTAATGGTCAAACCACTGCTATTCCCTGAAGAATAAGAACATAACAGAAATAGTAGTTATTTAAAGTAGCTTCCATTTTTGTGTAAAATTACCAGTAAGTTGATATCATTAGGTTTCAATGAAATTCTTTAGCTTGAAATAGACTTCTTATTCTATTAAACTGAACATGTCCAAAGGATTTAATTTCTATAAAACAATAGATTTTTAAACCTGTCTGTTTGGAAAAGGCTTTTACTCCCAAAGTTACTCTGCTCTCAATCTTTTAGTATTCATTTTAAATTTTGAAATGCGAATTAGTTGAAGTACACGTGAAAATTTAAATTGTGTGTCTGTGTGTACTTGCGTGTACTTGTGAGTGTACGTGTATCTGTATTTCCTTGCATGTGCGTGCGTGTATTTGTGTGTACATACGTGCATTTGTGTGTGTGTATGTGGATGTGTGTTAGTGTGTGTTTGAGCCTGTTTAAATATGTGTGTGTGTGTGCGAGCGTGCGTGTGTGCGGTGTATATGAGCGTTCATGTCTATTTTTATTTTAATTGTCCTGCTGCATCGTCAATGTTCCTGTAAGGAATTTCTGGAGGCAACCCCCCAAAAAAAAAGTAACACAAAGAATCCTATACAATGTGGTACGACAACAATTCTAGCTGCAAGAGACACACAGAGAACACTGAACATGTTGAGTACATGAAAGAGAATTAATGACTAACACAATGAACTTGTTGAGTACATGAGAGAGAATTAATGACCAGCATACTGAACTTGTTGAGTACATGAAAGAGAATTAATGACTAACATTCCGGGTTTGGGAGTGAGGGACAAGGGTGGGTGTTTTTTGAAGTAAAAGAATTTTCTTTGCTGATAAGGGACGCCACCCAAAAGGGAATTTTTCTTTGGCTCCTTTATCCCAAATAAGATAAAATATTCCTTCCATAAAAAGACCACTCCCTTCATAGGAAACATGGGCATTGGATTGGAACAGTCCTATAAGTGAAACCAGCTTTCGGAAAGACTAATAAATAAAATCTGCTTTAGGAAATATCCAGTAAATTAAATCAGTTTTAATAAAAGTACAGTAGTTTTAATGAGGTTTACGAAAGCCCAGTGAGTTCAACAGGTTTTAAAAAATATCCACTAAGTTAACTCAGCTTTGGTAAAAATTCAGTAAGTTAAAAAAATCAGCTTAGGAAAAGTTCCTTAATTTCAAAGTCACATTGGACAGGCCGGTAACTGAGAAAAACCAATATGGCCATGCAAGCTTTTGTCACAAGAATTTCTCTCATTCCTTCACTGAACCACACGCTAGCATATCGTGCGCTTGTATGAGATCTTTGTAGAATTTGGCAGGTAAATACAGATAATTATCAGCATCTAGTATTACTGCTGCAGGTACCGATACTTCTGTTGCCAGGACAACGCCATTATCTATGTCACTGACGGTATAATTTTGTCTCTACCTTATATGTAGGTGTGTGTGTGTGTGGAAATAAAGTAATGACTAAAATCTTGAATTCACCTAGAAGGTAAGGGTGGCTATTTATTAAGATTTTAACACATTGTAATACAAAATTAGGAAATATAAGTGGAATATATAAGTGCTCTGTGATACAATACATATTGCAGAGACTAGTAAATTGGATGACACGGAAAAATCTTGGTAAGCCTTGTATCAACAATTATATTACAAAGAACATAGTTGAATAAGAAATTCTAATTCGCTATTGAAGAGGGGTACCAGACGTGGAAACTAAGACGAACCAGTTAGAGATTGGAGTCCAAGACCAGACGAAACAGTTCGAGTCCAACCAAGCAGAGATGTCTACTGAGTAATGTGTCACTATGGGCCAAGGCTCTAGTCCATTTCTGAGTGAGGTCTTCATGTCAGTTATCGTATTAACGACAGATCCATCTCTTTAGCGAGCAAGATTATCTTTTATTTCTAGACAAGTTTTCAGAATAACTTGTGTAATTAAGCCTGTTTACACATCTTCAGCCCTTATCGTTGAGGTATCTATGTCATTTCTTCCGGTACCATAGTAAATTAATTCCAATGAGATATTATAATATAAAAATATTTTTAGTGATTGCATCTTATCGTACCTCTTCGCTACAGCTAAACAGTTCCTGCCGGATTCAAATCACTTCTGGAATTTTCACACTTAAGTTCATTCTGGCTTCGCACGCAGTCTGTTTTGTTTTTGACACGTCATCGACTCACTGTGTGTAATCTCGGCCGATCTGCTGGTTCGTTATTCATAAATCTGCCGCTTCATGCCAACTATTATCAATTTCCATGAAAGCCTTTGTTTCCATATTTCTCTTTATTATGTAATTTAATTTACTTTAAAAAAAATATGGTCGACATTATCCCTAAATCCTGTGGATTACAACACACTACTTGACTGTACGTTGTACTACTACATCCGTGCAATTAAAAGGTAAGCAACGAAACAAACTTACAGTTAAGAAAACAATTGAGTGATTGCGTGTGATTAATTTCATTGCAATTTTAAAATGTGTCATATTATTCTTTTGTTTTAAATCAGAAGCAACTGTATTCATTTGTTTAAAGTTTAAATATGGTCGTTACAAAACCCACTACAATATTCGTGCCATTTTGTCGTGAAGTTAGTTTGGAAATTAATGAAATAGCTTTGCCACTTCCGTACCATAATTGTCTACAACATTACATGTGTGAATCCGTTTGATTTGTACTTTCTTTACCTAAATAAATTTATTTGTGTCATGTTGTCTTCTTGATTGTTGAATCAACAGTTGTTGACCATCTCTAGTCACTCTGGAATATTTATAGCAGTTTGTTTGAGTGAAGAAACTAATTTAATTTTAGTATAACATATTGCACAGTTCTCATAACACTTACATAAACGTACTAGTAAGTCATATATAATTTATTTTCATCCACACATGCAGTTTGCGTGAACAAAGCATTTTGGAAGAAGACAATGAAATAATAAAGAGAAAACATTGGCAAACTATTTGAAAATGTGACCGCATAATTGCTTGTCAATGACTCCCTGATTTTAGTCTCGAAGATGCCAGTTTCCAGTGCACGACCGCAAAGAATGATGAAGTTGATGGAAAGTACAAGATGTTAGCCACATATTTCGGGGTACATGACTGGCATAATTATATATGTCTCATTCTTTCGGGATTCCTACTTCTTCTTTTTCGTTTTCTCTTCTTTTCTTTTCTTGGCATTACTGACTCAAAATCGACCATGCTAAGTCTCGTTAAATGCGGTTCGATAACGAGTCTGGGGTTCAAATCCGTACCTTCAAACTGTGAATGTTCATGAACGTGATTGTGTTTATGAAATGACACAGTTAGAGTTTTAAACAAGATTTACACACTTGAACAAAGAAGAAAGAACCAGAGAATAATTTCCTGTGCATCCCCAAACATGGACAAGTAAGCTTTAGAAAAAAACACAAAAAACCTGTTAGTTATTTTGGAAATGACAGCATATACCCACATGGACTGATACTTCCACAATTAACGCATTAGAAGTTGGTTCTTCGGTAAGGCATAATCACTTTTAACATGACATTTATAAGTGGTCGTAGCAGCCCACATTTACACATAGTCTGTCAGAAGTCCTTTCCACTCTCTTCTGATAAAGCATTCAGTTACACATCAATCAAACCATCCACCATCACCCCATCCCGACCCACAAGGCCTATGCCACTTCTAAACATGGAAATTACAAAATGTTCTAGCCATAGTTTTGGTTACACCTCACAACAGTGTGAATTCAGACAACATCTAATAGAGTTATGACTTTCATCACACGCGCATGCATGCTAAATTGATCAGTTGCCCATTCACTTACTTGTCACCCTATCAACCTATAGTCGCTTAGATAGCTAATACTCGGTTAGCTAATAATCACCACATCAGCTAACTATCATCCATTCAGCTAAATTGCGCCCTATTAGTCAGCTAATAAACGTCCAGTTAGCATTCAAACATCTAATCAGATAATAATCACGGTCAGTTACTAGATATCCAGGCAGTTAATAATCATCCAACCAGAAAGTAATAACCAGCCAGGAAATAATCACTCTGCCAGTTAATAATCAGCCAAAGTTAGCTAATAATCATTTATGCAGCTAATACCCCTCCTCACTCAGGTAATAATCAGCCATTTAGCTAATATTCGTTCCTCACCAAATAATTACCAGTCAGATAACGATAATCATCCAATAATCACTCATCCAATCAGATAATACTCATTCAGTCATCTAATGTTCGACACCTTCACCAAATAATCTCCCAGCCTTCTAATAATCATCTGCTCAACTAATAATTGCCCCCCCCAACCCTTTTGAGAAAATAACCACCCAGACAACTAATAATCATCCACTCAGCTAATAATCACCTCCTCAGCTAATAATTGCCTCAAACTCTCAGACAACCATCACCCAGTCAGCTAATAATTAACATTCGACTAATAATTGCGCAAACATATGATATTCACCCAGTCTGTTAAGAGCTATTCAGCCAATTAGCGCTTAGAAAATAAAATAACATCATAAAGTGCCGACCTTGCTTTTGTTCATTATGTTATCCTGTAGGATAATTATTTTCTAAATAATATTAGATAATTCTAAATCTAAGTTCATTAATTAAACAGCCTGCATATTAAAAGCACACATTAGTGTATCTGTTATTCAGAAGATATCTTCCTAACATAATTTTATAAACAATAAACGCTAACGTTAAGACAAAATACCATTTTCTGACAACATTTCTTGTAAGATAATGTTTGCAGTAGGGAAATAAACTGTGGATGCAATTCAGGAAGCGTTGATAGTACTTGAGTGATTGTACGATAGACAGGCAGGTAACTAAAACACAAACTTAAGTGACTTTCTGAGAAGACGCACAATGGCGTACTTAGATATCAAAGTACTCCAGTCACTCTGAAGCTAAAAGTTGTTTGCTCGGCGAAAATTGATCAGTTGAGATAACACAGCGTGTTCCGTGTCAGCTCTGAGATTTTTTTCAGAAGTCGATGGTCGGAGTGATGCAGCACTGGAGCCGTGAAGGAAATCGTTGTTTGTTTACCTGAATTAAAAACTGCAGCGAGAAATGACAAAATATGTTCTTGCCTCCACTCTGCAAACTTCGAGACCATTATCAGTGTTTTTTTTTGGAAGTAATATGACTCCGTGTAATATGACTATGTGTAACTATCAAATGCTTCTATGGACACTCACACAGTCTGCAACAAATCTGTCAGGTTAAACCGTGTGAAAGTCTAAATCAACGCAGTTTTAAAATACAGCGCTATCCGATATACCCGTATTAGTTCTTTTCCGCATATGAACAATCAATCCCTATAGATAAAAATAATGTCGCAACTGAAAACGTTTACCAGTAAAATAACAAAGCGCTAACAGTTATAACTTCACAACCAGATTGATACATATTTATAAATTGTTGAGCGTGCACTTGCTGCTCTGCTCACTAACATATTATTGAAAATCGTATTGACAATAGAAGAGTGTGACGCCAACGCCACTTAGTTAATGGTTATGTTTATTAATAATTATTTAATCATGTATAACTAATTGCAAGGGATGACAATCTTAATTTATTTTACACCACTCGTCTCTCACTTGGAGGATATGTTGGCGCTGTAAACGCTTTCTATCTTCCACAAACTTAAAGACAAACATTTACAGACACACCTTATTTCCACAGGTGGAAAGCGTCTTACTAAAGGAGAAGACAATTCCATCTTAATCTATATTTAGTGAGTCCCCATTCATCCACTCTTTTCTCTAATATAAGGTTATCAATATCTGTAAGAAGGTCAATAAATTTATTAAATCAACAACAATATATGCATATGACAAATACAGTGAAATGTTTACTTAACATCACTATTTCCACAAACCCATCTTGAAATACAATTCAACAATAGTGCCAATACAAATCATAGGGTAGTTCATATCAGAACAGAAATGGAGTGACTAGAGATAGACAATAATAGTTTTTGCATAACCTGAATTAAGTACTGCCTCAGTAGTCGTTCATGCACTTTTGCAACAGTGGTACAAGTTTATTGCCCAAAGAGCATGTGTCACTCTCCAACGCACGTCGAAAGCACTAATGGGTTGTCATTCTCTCGAAGCCAACCTAGGTGTTTTCTATCACTATACCAACTCACTCAAGCATAATAACAATCACATCAAATCTAGTATTTATACCAGAATTTATCGATGTAGTCAGCATACTTTGCCGCCATACATCAAAGGAGTGTGTTGTATTCTCCACAACACAATGCTCCCCACCTCTATCATGATTGGTCCTAGCAGTTTACAGTCAGTAAGCCAGGAGACTCAAAATCACACAAAGAAAAAAAGGTACGTCACCGTGAAAAATATAATCAAGGAGCAGTTTACTGTCAGTAAGCCAGGAGACTCAAAATCACACAAAGAAAAAAAGGTACGTCACCGTGAAAAATATAATCAAGGAGCAGTTTACTGTCAGTAAGCCAGGAGACTCAAAATCACACAAAGAAAAAAAGGTACGTCACCGTGAAAAATATAATCAAGGAGCAGTTTACTGTCAGTAAGCCAGGAGACTCAAAATCACACAAAGAAAAAAAGGTACGTCACCGTGAAAAATATAATCAAGGAGCAGTTTACTGTCAGTAAGCCAGGAGACTCAAAATCACACAAAGAAAAAAAGGTACGTCACCGTGAAAAATATAATCAAGGAGCAGTTTACTGTCAGTAAGCCAGGAGACTCAAAATCACACAAAGAAAAAAAGGTACGTCACCGTGAAAAATATAATCAAGGAGCAGTTTACTGTCAGTAAGCCAGGAGACTCAAAATCACACAAAGAAAAAAAGGTACGTCACCGTGAAAAATATAATCAAGGAGCAAATGCTGCGTTTCCACTTTATTACTTTATAACTCCATTCTTTCTTATATTTCAGTCTCAACTTACAGTTTCCTGCAACTTTATTCATTAGCCTATACACGCGCACAGTATTACAAAGAAGCATATTAAAATATGTCAAATGTTTACCATACTATATATATTTACTTCAAACATTAGTAGAAATAATAGTCTATTCACATAATAAATCTCTACATTTAAAACACACGTGTAACACATCAATAGCAAAATGTAGGAAATATATCATCCATTCTCACTCAGTCAGCTAAATCACCATTAAGCTAACGGCTGCTTTCAAAACCAGACTTTTTTGCCACACCAAATTCAAGTGATCTGACAATATCATTTTCTACAGCAGGTAAAAGTTTGGATCCCAGCCCATTAAATATTAACTACTGGATAATAAAACTACTCACCCAATTGAACTAGTTGCATCACATCAGCAATTTCTAACATATTCTGAACTTGAGTGTTTACTCCAACTCTGAGACTTACTAATAAGGAACAGCCAAGGTCGGATCACTTCGACAATTTAACAAGTTATATAACAATTGAGTTTAGAAAAAGGGATAGGCAAATTTACTCTGCCACACTCTTTTCACGTCAGGCTAATCTGACTACCGTACTATACTTGATTATGTTGGTGTGTACATCCAGTATTGTCATCAAACTTGTCATCAAAACGTGTTGCTGTAAGTTGAATCCTGTGAAATCCTGTCGAGAGACAACGCTGCAGAAATTTGTGGCTTGAGTTTGGTCTTAAGAATTCGAGATTATTTTGATTTTTCCTCGTGGTGGCTGAGTAAACACATTAGGAAATTCAAGAACATTTATCATGACGTGATAGATAGCGAGTGCGAAATTCAGGAGGATTCTCTACGGCATTCTTGGAGAGTGCATAGATGATTCTGGAACAATTGTGTAACATGACTCTAGAAGGGACATGTGGGCTTCACCTAAATATGAAAGGCAGTGAATTGTTCCAAACCGCGTGACTATGAAACAGGTATCAGTGACCGCCACCATCTTTGAACAGGTTATGTGAGTTAACTTTAATTATTTTCTGAAACTCTTTTCTCATTTCCGTGATGATATCTATAAACTCGATTATATATTAATTATATATTAAGTTAACTGACTTCTAAAACCTAAGCTAGGATAAAGTGAATGATTTCCAGCTTTAACCGAACATTGCTGTGAAGTGATGTAAATGTCAGTGCTCTTTTGATTTTATTCATCTGTTGTATATTTGATTGCTGATTTAATGAATCTTTTGATAAATTTATTGAACCTCTTACACATATTGATTACAGTATGTTGGAGAAGAACGTGGGTGGATGGGTGGCTCGCTAAATATAGATTAAAAGACGGACTTTATCTTCTCCTTTAGTAAGACGTTTCCACCAATGGAAATATTGTGTGACGGTAAATGTTTGTCTTTAATGTTGTGCAAGAGAAAAAACGTTTCAGTGCCCGCAAAACTCCAAGTTAGAGAGACGAGTGGTGTCTTCCGGAGAATTTTTAATAACATGAATTAAGATTATCAACACTTGTAATTAGTTATGGGTGATTAATTAACAATAATAATCATAACGATTACCTATTGTGGCGTAGTCATTACATATAGATAAACAGATAGACAGACAGACAGATAGATAGATATATAGATAGATAGAAAATAGATAGATATATAGATAGATAGAAAATAGATAGATATATAGATATAAAGATATAAAGATAGATATATAGATATAAAGATAGATAGAAAGATAGAAATATAGATAGATAGAGAGACAGACAGATAGATAGATAGATAGATAGATAGATAGATAGATAGATAGATAGATAGATAGATAGATAGATAGACAGATAGATAGATAGATAGATAGATAGATAGATAGATAGATAGATAATTTCATAGACATACACACATAAATCAGATTGAAGAATTCAAAACGATATACTCCTTTCAATTTTTTTGCAAATTAGAATGAGACACAGAGACAATACTTTGCTAGTGTTGAAAAACATTAGACGACAGACAACACGTAAATATTGGATTTAATTATGATCAAACCTACAAACTTTATAGACAAATAATAGGTTAAAAATAAAGATTCTAATTACAAAATGCACTACATTAAAAAGTGTAAGTTAATAAATCATATGTGATTAATATAAATATATTAAACAATAACGTTCCAAATATGACAATAGTACTAACTTTTTATTTCATTATGACTCAAGTACCTTCAAACAGAAAATCCCTGTTTTCAATGAAAGCAGCTATCAGCGGTGAAGTCGTGATATCTTGTGCTTCAGATAAAGCCCATACTCTGTGGAATCGATAGTTTGTGACTTCACAAAACGTCGAAAAAGTTGCTAGTTTAAATGACAGCCATGTGTTCAAATTGTATTTTTATTAAAAGAAATGATACGTTGGCCTACTAGAAAGCTTATGACCTCAAACATTGAAGTTCATCTGTCACATTTCGTCAGATGTGAAGAGAAACCGGATTTGGGGTTGCGAGTTGAGGAGCAATAGGTTCGCGAAAACTTGCAAGTGTTTGTTTTTTATTCCAACGCGTATCGAAGAGGGACACGGTAAGCAGACGTTTTCATTTGTAATATTTATGAGCATTTCACAGAAATAGACAAATAGTTGGCTATACGTCATGGCGATTACATTTCAATAAATGTACTTAATGGTTATGTTTATTATTAAACATTATTTCAATTTCATAATTTGACAGAATGGTTATGCTGAGGACGTTAGAAATGTTTGTCAGTGACTCTTTGCTACGCTCTGCCTGTTTTCGTACTCAGTCTTAAGAAGTTGGAGGGTTAGTGTGACGGGGATAAATAGATAGATAGATAGATAGATAGATAGATAGATAGTGACACTGGCATGCCACTTAGTTAATGCATATTATTATTAATTAATCTTTCATAACTAATTTCTAGGGATGAGAATATTAATTTTATTTTATTAATGATTCTCCAACATACACCACTCATCTCTCACTTGGCGGATATTTTGGCATTGTGAACTTTTCTCTGTTCCACAACATCAACTAACATTTACAGTCACATAAGATTCCCATGGTAACATAAACACAGTATATAAAAAAAATGCCACATATTAATACGCCATATGGGTGCAGCTTATTTCAAACATTAATAGTAATAAAAATCAATTCATATAGTACATTTCTACATAAACACAATTATAACATATAATAATAAAATATATGAAATGTTTCTAAGTCCATTCTCAATCAGTCAGTTAAATTCACCACTCATTCTAACGACTGCCTTGAAGCTGGACGTTCTTGTTCTACTTCAAATTGAAAGTGATTAATGGTGTAAATCTACATCAAGTGAACTCATTAAACACAGCCCATTGGCTAGTCTCGTTCTCATAAATCATAATCATTGGATGATGGGAAACGGTTCACTTAGTTTCCATTAGGTCAGCAAATCTAAAATATTCTTGTCTCAAGCTGCTTACTTCAGACTCGGACACTTTCAAATTAACACCATAAGAAGTGCACAAGGTCTAGTCACTCTGACAATTTTAGCAACTTACATAACAATTCAATTTAGAAATAGGGAGGGGCAAATTTACTCTGTCATAGATAGATAGGTAGATAGTTAGATAGCCTGGCTAAAGGTATCAATTATTTTTATTGTGACCAATTTAGTTGGTGTTCAGTGATTTTTGTGTGTAAGCATTCTAAATGGATCAAATGTTAGCTGTACACCGCCAGAGTAGCATTAATGATGATTACTTGGGGTAATATCGAATATATCCATACGTTAATATTTTGCTGTTCCAACCATTTACCCCAAACGATTCAAATATGTGCTGGTCAAGATTTTACTCACTAAATCTACAATGTGTTCTTTTACGCTAAACTGTCATGTGTACCCCAGGTATAACTTTCAGAACTACATAAAAGACTTGATAACTTAATGTTGAAAACTATCTTTTTATTCTCAGTCATAAAACGTTACATCTGTCATTCACAATTCATACTAAATAAATAAATAAACGATAAAATAAAAGTCTGTTTATTTGCATATGTGGATAAATGGTTCACTTAGTTCACTTCGCTTATAAATACAATAATAAGCATACAAATAAATAACATTTGAAAAAATAAGCATAAATTAAAATTTAATAAAATACACCCTAAAATATTCATCAAATATTAATATTATCAAAGAATGCTGCTTTTTCCATTTTTTCAAGGTCAGAAACTTTCTCTGGTGTTGCAACCATGTGGTATACACTATTATCTCTGCACTTCTTGCTTGTTGCCCAGCAACCTGCTGGCGCCTGGAAGTGTGGAGTTCATGAGACAGTGTGCGAAGTCTGGCTGGAGATCAGTCACAGGTTGACGATGATGAGAGACAAGACTTTGATTGTAGCTAATGGTGGACGCTTGTATAATTACGACGAAAGAAACTTCATCGAAAGCAATTCTATTAATATCAGTGACGTAAGTCCAAATCTGTCATCTTTCTTTAATTTTGGATTTCGCGTCTGAATTTTCAACGGTTGCTTGTTTCGCAGACGGTCGCATAGATTTAGTGATTCAGATTTAGTGCATGTATGACTGAGAGTGAATGTTTGAATGGATGCCTGGTGGATAATTTTGGTGCTACGAATAACTGCCAATTCTCTCCAACTGCTAACTGAGACTCGTCTGTAGGGTGCGCATATGCGCATATTACGGGACACCGTTCTGTCCAATGGACAAGAACTAAACCCTTTACCTCTGGAATTATTGGAGCGGTACGCTTTTCATCTCCAGCGGGCATCGAACTCCAGTCTAATGAGTCAGACTACGTATATAGTACCTTCCATACTAACATGTCATGATATGTCCTTATGTCCTTCTAGATCTCTACATAATCACTGTTAGTATGTGTGGCTGTCACGCCGTCATTTGTCACATTGTTTACAAAATGTGATATCAAGCGCCATTTATATTTGTTTACTTATTGTTTTAGTGTAGTAACAAGTGGCAATCATACTTGTTTACGTATTTTAAAAATAACGTCTTGTTTCATTCACACATGATTATTATGTATAGTCTAAAGCAAGTATTCTTCGTACAAGTTTAAATCCCCATTCAAGACAACGCATTCCCCTTTGTGTTCAGATAAATATTTTTGTAGGCTAATAACTTATCAAGGTTTTTATTTTTGAACTGTTAATATCAACAACAATAAATGTGTTTTTCTTTTTATTGCGCACATAGAAAACTCCCTTCCTTCCTTCCAACCTTTCTTTCTTTTTTCAGCCAATCTGTCTTTTCTTTTCTTTTTTCTTTACTTTTCTTTTATGCTCTTCTCTTTCCTTCCCTTCCCTCTCTTTCCCTTTCTTTCTTTCTTTCTTTCTTTCTTTCTTTCTTTCTTTCTTTCTTTCTTTCTTTCTTTCTTTCTTTCTTTCTTTCTTTCTTTCTTTCTTTCTTTCTATCATCATCATCGTCACCATCATCACCATCATCATCATCATCACCACCACCACCACCACCATCATCATCATCATCATCTTTCTCTATCTGTATATCATGGCCATTTGTTATATTTTGTCTGAATTTACCAGTTAGAAGTTTCTTAGAAAAATAAGTAATACAATTATTTTGTCATGCTCATCTGAGTCAGTCTGCACTTGATGAATGAACTTCGCGTAACGTAGATTTCCTCCTGTTATGACGTATGTAATAGGTCATCACTTGTGACGGCTTCTCGGAACCCAGAATAGTGATCGCCATCAATGGCACCATCCCAGGACCAACCATAGAGGTGCAAGAGAAACAGGAAGTGCGCATACACATTCGCAACAACATGGCATCTGAAACGACCAGCATGCACTTTCACGGTCAGCATCAGAGAGGAAGTCCCTGGATGGATGGCGTAAGCTTTGTGACGCAATGTCCCATTCTGCCTGGTCATACCTTTACACACGTTGTAAGTATGGCAGAGTTACATTTGTCATGAATCACAAATTTCAGTAACTGTTACAAAGAAAATTGCTCAAAGTGCAATTGTTTTATATAATGAATGAAATACTATCATCAGCTGTAATTGTCAAATGACCTTCACATTTGGAAAAGAAATACTAGCACGTAGTTGCAGGACTGTGATGACTTAGTGTAGCAGCACAGAACTATAGTTACTTCAGGTTAGCATCTCTTTCTTTTAATTTCTTAGTTTCGTGCCGAACCTGATGGAACATATTGGTACCATGCACACACGGGTGTTCAACTCTCAATGGGCATGTACGCTGCATTCATTGTCCACCCGGAATCTGGACCAATGCCATTGTATGACAAGGAACACGTGCTGATGGTCCAGGACTACAACCACGACTGGGATTCCACGATGGGCTACATGAAGATGTTGTACGGGATGTACGCAAAGGGCAGCAGGGAGGATGAGACCATCAATCTATCGGGCGCACGATACAGCTTGTTCCGGTTCCAGGCGGGCCTCATTAACGGTAGAGGGCGCTATTACGACAAGACCACTAACCGGCACAATGGTGCTCCACTGGAGAAGTTTAGTGTAAAGTAATTAGACAAGATTTTTAAAATTTTGTAGTGTTGTGTGATTGAGTGTTTACGTGTGTGCCTGCCTGACGTTTTACATCACAGACCTTTGGTGGGTGGTGGTGCGAAAGTGAATGAATAAATCGTATCTAATTATTTTCAAAAGGTAACAGATCAACTGCGGAGACAAAGGTAACAGATCAACTGACTTGGGACACAAAAGGTAACAGATCAACTGACTTGGGACACAAAAGGTAACAGATCAACTGACTTGGGAGACAAAAGGTAACATATATACTGACTTCGGAGACAAAATGTAACAGATCAACTGGCGAAGGACTCGATAGGTGATATATTAGCTGACGTAGGAAGCTTGTTGCTATGGGATAAAGGTGCCAGCCTTACATGCAGAAGGCAATGGGTACATAAGTTTTTATTTTTATTTTTGAATCAATAATGTCACCAACCGCAAATGTTTTTTTCTTTATATTGACCTCAATTAAGCATAACCCTTAAATCGTAAAAACCGATATAATTTGCACAATAATAAAGTTCTACCGTTCAATATGATTTGTGCAATATGTATTTGTGTATGCATGTATCGTGCTATTAACAAGCCATGAGTGACTTGAAGCAGAAACCATAAACTCACATTCTTTTCATTTCTAGACGATATCGGTGGTACAGATTTCGCTTGATCAACGCTGGAGCAGTATACCCATTTCAGATTTCAGTAGATGGACACTCTTTGCGTGTGGTAGCCACAGACGGTCTGGAAATTGAGCCCATAATTGCAGATTACGTGATTATCACCCCTGGCGAACGGTACGATGTAGAGCTGGATGCTACCAATAACGTTAACAATTATTGGATTCGAGCAAAAACTATGCAGGTAAAACTTTTGCTTTCTTTTTTGTAGGCATGTGATGATATATTGTTTCACCCTATCTCTAATTTTCTATGCTATGTTGTGATTGAAAGAAAAAATATGTTACCTGTCATATGCGATTACATGAATGAAACGTTGTGTGTGCATGTGTGTGTGCGTGCGTGTGGTCTGTGGTCTGTGTCTAGTGTGTTGTTGTTGTGGTGGTGGTGGTGGCGGTGATGTTAGTGTGTGTGTGTGTGTGTGTGTGTGTGTGTGTGTGTGTGTGTGTGTGTGTGTGTGTTTTGTAGGGAATGAGGCAGACAGGTGGCTGACAAGAGTTTTGGAAATCTGCTCACAGTTCGTTCTATAATCTATTAATTTACATTGTAATTATTATATGTAAGTATGTATTTATGTAAATATGTATGTATGTATGTATGTATGGGAATAGTGACTAAGAGGGAAATGGATAGACTGATTTGAGAAACAATTGTGATTTCTTTCATTTTTATCATTGTTTTCTTTAGAACTGTTAATGTATCGGTCGTTTGTTATCCAAATATTTTTCATTCTATTAAGGCTCCACAGTCACCCAAATATGGGGCAAACTTAGTTCAAAATCATGACGGCATACTAATTAATTTCCTGTACATACATGAAATTTGGTCAGAAAATAGCCAGGATGTTGCATTTTAAACAAATTATACTAATATATGTTTCTGAAATGAGCAAAGAGCTTAAAAATAAATAACTTGAAAACTTACACGCGCGACATTTTGAGAAATAGCCTGCATTGTAGAACTAGTGTAAAACCTAAGTATCAACGACTGATAATACTATAATACTGTCCACATATAGGAAAGACGTGTAGGATTATAGTATGAACAATGTCACTATGCTAGCTTTTTAGTTTTCTGTGATACCAAACTGAAAACGGTGCTACATTTTTGTCAGAAATACAGCTTACGTGTACACATGTCTTAATAAATATTAGACATTGGCAAAGGATTTCATTTCATGCAAAAGCCACTGCATCTGAAGAGCCTTGGAAGCAAAAAGTGTCTGCCGCATCGCAATGTTTACACACACATCAGCATCTTTACACACCTATCATCCTCAAAATAGCTTTCAGACTGTGCAACCATCATTTAACATGGTTACTGTAACTGTCACATCAGTTTTAAACAGTATTTAATCCATGATTCTTTTTTTTGGGGGGTCACAACTTCCATGTTATGCTATTGATTGACACATTCAGATTGTGTGTGTAGCCACCTAAACACTTTGTTAGTAAGGCTTTTCAGATTGGATTTATAAACTCCATGACCTCAGAAGGGAGATAATGGTTAGTTCTATTAGTGTAATGTTTACCGTCTCCTCTAGCCTTCAGAAAGGTCACCAGCAAATGTTGTGAATATGATTTTCCTCTGGTGAACACTTGTGAAAGTACACTGCCAGAACAGCTTCTTCCTTCTTGATAATGTCGTGTTTAGTTTTCCTGATTGCATTTACATAATAATTTTCTATCCTACTAATGGTGGTCTCTGTAAGTCTACCCTTCCCACCAAGTATATTTCCATCAGGCTGAGCTTCTTTGGTGTTCGTTTTTAGGTTTCTAGTCGTGTGCCGATACGCTTCCGTACATGACCCACTCATTCAAATCTGTCCATCGTTTTATCTCCATATGGCTTACTCTCACTAACTTTGTATATGCGTTAGTATCCCCATCACCAAGAAACCCTGTATACCTTAGCTTGTATTGCTCAACTGGTCTTTCAAAAATATCGCATGTACCCGTTTTCCTCCATTGGCTCACTAGAACCCTCATGTGTCACTGTGCAGTCTGGGCCATGAGTGTTGGCCCATTTCCTATGTTTTTCAGTGTTGGGTCTTGTTTCTTCCAATTGTCACACGGCTTACAGACTTTGCTTTTAACTTGAGTGTCAAGAACCTTTCCACTTGTCATGCCAATAGTTGTCACAACACCTACTTTATATGAGTGGCCTACGGTCATCCAAGTCACATCACTGGAAACATGAATGCCTCTGCTGTCATCATTTACTATCTCTTCTGCCGTTTCATACTCAAGTGATGCAGCTTCCAATAATACATGGAACAACTCCGAGTGGGTGTGGGAGGTGGTGATAGTGGCGTAAAGAACAATTGTCCTAGTACTTATATTCAGTAGTGTACCTTATTACGGTGCATTAGCAAGATACCTTAACAAGCATGTCTCTCAAATGAAAAGGCAAAGCAAAGAGTACCTAAAGTATTAACTTAGTAAAATTCTTAAAGCAGCAGAACTTTAACCGTAAAAGACAAATTGACATTAAATTTAAAAAGTGTCAGTTACAAAGTATCATACTTTACTTATGAAATGTTTTACATTAATCACAGACGTGAAAAATTATTAAAATTATAAATGACAATAATGTGCACACAATTTGATGGCATAATGAAAACTAAAAGCCGTCCATTGATTCACAGGTTTTTGCACACATAGTATTTACACACTGTAAAATATACCTGGAATGATTCAACAAAACAAGTACGAACTTAAACGATATCTCAAATTCAGTCTGACCTACCTGTAGCAAATATTAAAACCGACGATAACGCACTTTTATGTGGATAAATTTAAGATATATTTCGTGAACATTATTTTTATGTAACACATCTTCACCAGTCGAGGACGGCTGCAATTTTTTTTCAATACATCTTCTACCGAACGTATCGTTAATTATTCATATTTTTGCCAGTGTAAATATTTTTTCTGTTTGCAACGGGCACGTTTAAAAATATGTAAAGTGTGAAGTCCTTCTAGAGTTGCTGCCTTCCTTTCTCAACATGTTCCCTTTCAGAAGCACTGGAAACAGTCATTAGAAGAATTGTTTTTATGAGTTTTTCTTGTATTGTGCAGTTTGGTGTTAATAACGTGGCCGAAGCAATTCTGCATTACGAGGGCGCGCCTGACTCTGACCCTACTTCCAGCGATCGCCTGTGCAGCAGTAGTGCAAAATGCATGGCGGTCAACTGCCCTTTCTCTTACTTCCCTGAGACAGCCAATATTGTCTGCATCAACTTGGACAAACTATCCGCCAAAGACAAATTACCAGTAAGTTCCTTCCTCTGCTGATTCAGGTTTCTCAAAAACGACACATCAATTGCCTTATACAATAATCTTTATCGAAACAATTAAGCAGGTTCCCCATACATTGAACGGCAATAAAACATTTAGACAGCTTCCCCGAATATTGAAACAGTAAAATAATAACGTAACACATTTTCCTTTGATGACATAATGCGTGTGATTAATTGTTAAATAAGGATTGTTCATATGCGTGTGACCTTCCCTCAAGTATTTCCATTTTAAAGCATAAATCAAGCGGATCAACGGCTAGTAAATAATGCTAGCAAAAAGTTTAAGCATGCAGATTTCAAAGTTAATCTAAAATTGATTTCTAATACAAGGATTAGTAGAACTGTAGGTTGTAGAAATAAACTTGAGAAGATGGAGTTCCAATTAGTAGTATGTGTATACTGGTCGCGATGTAACGCCAAGCAAGCAATAAAGTAAAACTGTACCGTAAAACGCGTCTCACGTGCATGGTTAATTCTGAAAAGTCATACGTACATTTCTTGAAATTTCGCTCTATGCCACATACAGTTATTTATTACTGTGATTTTCTTTTTAAATTTTATTTTTCTTTTATTTACTCAAATTAGAATACATGTAAGGATGTTTGCTAGAAGAGTCCTTTCAGTATAAATAGTCTTAAATGATTCAGTTTCCTTCTGTACTATTGATGTTGACAGTAGAATTATCTAATAAGGAACTAGGTCTACGCACGTTACCTAGCATCCATCTCTTTGATCTATTCTACCACCCACCCGTATAAAATACTTATTGT
The DNA here is from genome assembly GCA_028829895.1 of Sinotaia quadrata. Taxonomy (NCBI): domain Eukaryota; kingdom Metazoa; phylum Mollusca; class Gastropoda; order Architaenioglossa; family Viviparidae; genus Sinotaia; species Sinotaia quadrata. The sequence goes on along the minus strand of CM054178.1, from coordinate 18,651,887 downwards.
AGATTAACGTCTGTGAAATTAGTAAATGTGAATTGAAATGCAAGAGATCAAATTAAGTTGTTATTCTATAATATAGGAGAATGAAGAGATTTCATAATTAAATTACTAAAAAACATAAAGGCATATATGACAGATTTGTTTAAAGAGAATTATAAATTTAAACGTTACATTATTACAATTTAAATAATATATAATATTAAAGAGACCCTCTGTATTTGCTACTTTGGTATTAAAAGATGAGAAGATATAGCTATAAAAATAGAATTCTGCAGGAAACCCTTACGAAATACTTTCTTGGGAACTTGTAAAATGACGTCACAGAAAGGGTGTTATGTCACTGAACACATCTCTGAAAACTACGTCTTTCTTCGTACATGTATAAAAAGTACGTATTCAACATTCACCGACGGAGGGTAGCTGTGAATGCGCACCAAATTGGTGCGACTTTTTTCACCTCTTTTCGCCAGCCCTCCCACCTTCCACCTCGGTAAGCAAAGTGAGGTTGTGGGGTCCAACTGGTGCACTCCAGATCAGATAACGTCAGATGATGAAATGATCAATGCAAGCTTCAGTGGTGACGTTAAACTGCTATCGATTCCACACACACACACACACACACACACACACACACACACACACACACACACACACACACACACACACACATCATCGCTCTTGCTTGCTGCGTGGTCGTACTGCGTTGTATACAGTGCTTAAAGCCACGAAGGAAATCTTGGATTAACGAATCTGACCAGATAGATTGCTTTTCTGTAAAGCACACCGTGGTTTTCAAATTTGCGTTGCTAGCCATTGACCTTTCATCACTGGTTTACATTATCCATTAGACTCATCTTTCTTAGACTACTCTTCTTTTTCCTTCATTTTACAAGGCATATTGACCTATCAACACTGGTTTACATTATCTATTAGACTAATCTTTCTTAGAATTCTCTTTCCTTCATTTTACAAGGCATATTGACCTATCAACACTGGTTTACATTATCTATTAGACTCATCTTTCTTAGAATTCTCTTTCCTTCATTTTACAAGGCATATTAATATTAACTCACACACAAATTCGTTGGACTAATACTTTTCCAAAGCAGACGGGACGGGTAGTGGTTGAATTAAATGTTTATTTATATGTGCAGGTGGAAATCGGAACCGGGGCAAAAATCATTAAAGAATATTTTCTCAACTTTGCTTTTCCGGGCGCGGATTATACGCCAGGGTCTGCCAACGGAATTCAGTTCGCCATGCCGCCAGTGTCAGTTCTCACACAGCCGTTTGATTTTACTACACGTTGTCCAGGAGATGGATACAGGTTACCTTTTGGCAAATTTTGTTTATGATTTTACGTTTTGGCAAATCTTGTTTGTGAACTATTACGTTTTGACAAGTCACAAGTATCAACGGCTGTTGCATGACATAATTTGTGAAGAGATATATTTTGCCGAATCGCGAGTGTTCACGGTTGTTGCTTGACAGAATTTGTGGAAGTGTTACATTTTGACAAATCAACGAATGATTGCTTTACAACAAAATCTTTCTCCTGTTGCATATTTAACAAACAAAATAATTTTTTAAACATACACGCACACCGCAACTTGGTTGTTGTTTCTTGTTGTTTCCTTAGCATATTTTTCCATTTTAATAAAAAAAAAATGTTTATGAAGCTGATTGATTTTAATTATTGATTTTTAAGTAATAATTCACACTTTCCATTAGGTTAATATTAGATAGAAAGATATAGATAGATAGATAGATAGATTGTTGTATTAAAAGAGAAATATTGTGTTAATCACATTTCTAGTAACTAGTGTTCTTTTTTTTATATTTGCTCAATATCATTTATATAAAATAAAAATTGCATTCGCATATTGTTACTTTTTAAAACTGAATATCATATGCTATTTTATAGTGTTTGCGTTTATTATATATATGAATCTCACATCGGTATCAGTTAATTAAATAATTTGATTTTATCAATTGCTTAGTCCATTAGTTTCTTGTTAGAATGATTTTATGTATTTTTTTTAGGTCATTTCACGTTCTTTCTTAAATCATCAATGTGACATCTTGACACGTGTTTTATTCTAAAGTGTGGATGGGGCACCGAAAGGTTTATAAGTATTTATAAGTATAAGAAAAAAATGATATTAGCATATTGTGGCGAAAAGGGGGTTTTCTCTGTGTGCGTCTTGGTTATTAATTAATACATTAATTAATCTCTTTCACGCCAATCGCTCACAACCTCCTTAAGGGTCTTGTGCGGTCTGAGAGTGACTAGGTCAAGCCTTGAGTAGTCCGTCAGTCAGTGACCGTCTCCCAAGTGTTACCTGTCTCAGAATAGTGACTACACTGCGTTTATCTTACTAGTCGTTCTATCACTATTCCGGCCCTACCACAAATCTCTCGTCGTCGTCGATGATGGGAACTATTTTAAAACATGTGTATAGACCGTCTTCTCAATTGTATTACGTCATTTGGCAGCCCCCACCCATCATCTCACATGTTCCTCCCCAAATAATATGAAGGAGTAAATAGATTAAAGGAAAAACAATTTATTAAAAAAATAAAGATAACAATTTTAATACATTTACATTGAGTTTTCAAAATCACGCACTAGGCGATTTCTATGTCACAAATCTCATAAGACTTCCAGAATACAATTAATTAAAAGATATACCAATGCAGTTCTCTAGAATAATTATTAGAGAATTTCATGTGACTAACATCAATACAATTTAGTTAAGCTTACATAAATCCTCCACATAAATAAGCCAACTAGATAGTAACAATTTAGTCAAAATTACAGCAATTTCATATAAGAATCAGAAATAGAATAAGGAATGAAAAATCACAGAAACATGTACAGATTATATAGAAAATTCATGTATTTGAATCACATGATTATGGCCATGTTTAGCAGTAGCCTCGTTCTCGGCAGGTTTGGCTGGCAATTGAATGTCTTGTGGTTTTTTCCGCCTGGTGACGTTAAATGAATGTTCCGTAAATTGTACACAACACAATTTATCCACGAAAAGTTTAACACAGTATATAGAATCCTTTTACTGGCATGGAATAACATATAGTCAGAGTTATCCACAGTTCAGTGCACAATGGGTTGGAAAGTTATCCTTGTTATTACAAGCGAGTCAGGCTCACGCTCTTGCTGCAGCTCACTTCGTAATACAACCTCCCTTGATGGCCCCGATACATACTGAATCCAATCAAGATTTTACTCCACACTGGCCCTTAACTCATTCAGCGGCCAAGTGGCAGTACTGTTGTCAAACCAAGACAACCAGAAAAATGAGAAATACATCCAATCCAACACAGGTACAGGGCACGAACAGAACCAGAACAGAACAGAACGGCTTGAACTGCAACAAATCAGTGTAATGGCGCACATCAGGATCATGTTTTAAATTTCTGCAATCTGTACTTTTATTTTCGTTTCTCATTACAATTCCTTTTAACAATTAATTTATCTGATTCTTTATTTAAACGAAAAATAAAAGCATCATAGTTTAAACTTGTTATAATATTTACAAGAAACATAATTCAACATATTCAAAAAGTAAATGTTAAAAATTTGTTACAATGCAATCTCTATATTGGACAATCCTTTCTTCCAGTTCTAACCATGAACCGTGCATGGGACCCCAAAGATGTATAAAAGAGTGTAGAGAATTTTGAGTCTGCTCTTTTTATGTTTTTCCAAAGGTCATGGAAGTTTCTAGAATTTCTTAGCCTCTGGCTAAGACTTGTTTTTCTTCCTGTGCCTATTGACTCAATAGTTATGGCTGAATGCACGCACATAATAGACTGAGTGTGTGAGGTGCCAGAAGTATGCCCATGTTATGTAAGAATTAGTGACCTATAATCCTAACTCCCTTCATTTGTGGATTGTGGGTCAGCGTTGTTTACGTCAAACCAATTCCACTCAGATTTGAATTGTGAAATTGATAACAGTAAAAAGAATATGCACTAGTAGTCATAGTTAGTTAAATGGTAAGCTAGTGAGATGTAGTACTCAGTATTTGTTTGTAGTAAGAGGCCAGCACTAGTCGATAATAGTAACAAAAACCCACTAGTAGTATTTTACGCAGTTTGCTGGTAGGTTAGACTTAGAACTCAGTTATAGAAGTCAGTACTAGTCGATAAAAGGGAAAGTCAGAACTAGTCGCTAAAAGGGAAAATCAGTTCTAGTCGATAAAAGGGAAAGTCAATACTAGTTGATAAATGGGATAGTCAGTTATAGTCGATAAAACTGAAAGTCAGTACTAGTCGATAAAAGGGAAAGTCAGAACTAAGGGAAAGTCAGTACTAGTCGATAAAAAGGAAAGTCAGTACTAGTCGATAAAAAGGAAAGGCAGTACTAGTTGATAAAAAGGAAAGTCAGTACTAGTCGATAAAAGGAAAAGTCAGGAGCAATAAGTAGAAGACAGCCGTAGTCGTTGGTATTTCGTAGTGATTAGTAGTTAGATTTACACAATCTGCAACTGTAGAACCAAGCAATGTATTCTGTCCATTGTACAGTGACATGACATTTGCCATATATTTTATGGTGTTTATTTTTAACTACAGGTGTGAGGAAGACAATATATTTTTATGGTGTTTATTTGTAACTACAGGTGTGAGGAAGACAAGATATTTTTATTGTATTTATTTGTAACTACAGGTGTGTGGAAGACAAGTTATTTTTATTGTGTTTATTTGTAACTACAGGTGTGAGGAAGACAAGATATTTTTATTGTATTTATTTGTAACTACAGGTGTGAGGAAGACAAGTTATTTTTATTGTATTTATTTGTAACTACAGATGTGAGGAAGACAAGTTATTTTTATTGTATTTATTCGTAACTACAGGTGTGAGGAGGACAATATATTTTTATGGTGTTTATTTGTAACTACAGGTGTGAGGAAGACAAGATATTTGTATGGTGTTTATTTGTAACTACAGGTGTGAGGAAGACAAGATATGCGAGTGCTCTAGCGTGCTCGATATTCACTATGGGGATGTTGTACAACTCGTCCTGACAAACATGGGCAAAGGCAAGGGGTGGGACCACCCTATTCACCTTCATGGATACTCATTCTGGGTGGTCAAGGTCGGGTACCCAAATTACAATAATATTACTGGAGTGTTTACCTCTGAGAACTTCGATATTGACTGCAAAGGAAATAAGAACAGGTAAGAATGCCAATCGTGAATTTCTGACAAAGCCGGACCACACACTCTATACGTTATATATAAGAATTTTCGTGCTTTTAAAAAGAGAGAAAAGATTTCAATGAACTAAAATTAATTTTCAAAGCATTCTTGTTTTAAGATTACTATATGCAATATGTCAATTTGTCCAAGAAAGTTAATTTTAAATTATAATTATTTATGCAAATTATGAACTTGTAATGCCTGAAAACAAAATGTACGACAGAAATTAACTTTAAAATATCAAAAATAATTAAATGTCATTGACTGAGCAGATAAATGAAGTAAGAAAAATAACGTATGATATCAAAGAGCAAGAAAAGCATGTTTGACACCTACTCAAACCGACTTCATTGTGTGTAAAGCAAATATGACACATATTCAATCTGTATTCTTTGAGTGTAAAGTAAATGTGATACCTAATCATATTGTATTCATTTTGTGTAAAGTTGTATGATTTGCATTGCTCTTCTCGAATGGGTTTCTGGTAAGGAATTAACATAAATATAACTAATTTAGTGTTTATGAAAATCTTTAACAAAGGGTCCTATGAATATAAATGAAATTAATGTGAAGGAATTGGAATTATTATTTCTCTTCATTTAGTACTACTAATATTATTTTGAGTAGTGTATACTTGTTGGATTTGTTCTAACAGTAATTCTACCTGTTTGCAAAATGAATGTAATAAAGACACTTGTATGATAACTATATAGATTATATGATTTAATTGTAATTCAGTTAAAATTTTGTTAAGTACTTTTAAAATTTATATATATGAAATAACATTTATATGCGTGCGAATGCATCAGTTTTAAGGGTGTTTACTGACACTGGTGCTGCATGAGCTTTGAGGTAAACATAACTGATCGTTTTGATGAAGCGTTAAACTATCCTGGTGCGAAGATCTACAATTACTGGAATAAAAATATACGTGTACATCTAGATATCCCCACAACAATCATTATAAATATAATGTTTTTGTTGCTGTTGTTTTGTGTTTTATATATATTATGTACATTTCCAAGACTTTGATCGGCAGGCAACTAGCAGCTTGATTTTTAAAAAAATAGTTATTTATTTATTTATCGACGGAATACTGCCTTTTTTCAGTCTTGGATTTGTTACAAATCTAATTTCTTTGGCAAAGTAAAAATATATATACTGAAGTATGAAAAGCACTCTAAAGAAATGGTACATTATCCTTAATGAAAGAATTCACTCAGTTTTATGCCTCTCATATGACGTCACGCACACGAAGTCAGAACTCTATATTTAGAATTTCTTCAAAAGATTACTTGACTCGAACTTTGGGGGCTGTTGAAGAAAAAGAGCCAGAATATCTATCTTTTTAACATTTTAATAGGTACAGATATGTTTTAAGTGGGGTTTATTCGATTGTTTGTTCTTAATTGATATCTATCTATCTAACTATCTATCTATCTATCTATCTATCTATCTATCTATCTATCTATCTATCTATCTATCTATCTATCTATCTATCTATCTATCTATCTATCTATCTATTGGTCTTGCCGACCGTTGAGGCACCACTAATGAGCTTACAACCAGTTTCATCCATTCCATTCTGTTCTCTGATAATCTTACTGTATCTCTCAGCTTCAGTCCTGTCCACTCTGTGATGTTATCCTCCCATCTATTCCTCTGCCTTCCTCTCCTTCACCCTCCTTGCACAGTACCATGCATGACTGTCTTGGCATGCTCTGTTGATCGTGTGACATGCCCATACCATTTTATTTTGCTTTTTGCACAATAGCCAATAGCTTTCCAGAGGGCACAATAATTCTGTTTCTCACTTCGTCATTCATGACATGATCTCTATACGAAATGAAAAGCAACCTTCAAAAGCATCTCATTTCATTAGCTTGTATCATTCTTTCGAGATCCGATGTGATGGTCCATGACTCAAATGCATACATGAACACAAATACAACCAAGGAATACATCAATCTGATCTTAGAGCTGACTGAGGTGTTTCTCTCTTTCCAAACTGTCCTCATCCTTGCTTTTGCTGTTATTGTCAGTGCAATCCTAGATAGTATTTATGGTTTTGATCACTGTCTGTCACGATGGCTCCTAAGAACTTGAATTTATTGTTTCCAGTTCCTGCTGCATGTCACACCCTGTCAAACACATTCTTAAAATCTGTAAAGACCTTATAGAGGTTTTGTTGGTGTTGGGGGTACTTCTCACAGAGTAATCTCAGGTTATAGATTTGTTAAATTGTGCTTCACCCTGGTCTGAATCCTGCCTGTTCTTCAGCTATGATTTCCTCTGCCTGTAACTTCAGACTGTTGAATACGATTGTTATGGTCAAAGAGGATATAATCGTTAAAATTTATTTATTTTTGTAAAATTATTATTTCCCTTATGTACGTACATTTTATATCATTTTCTTGGAATGCAAACAGTGTCGATACATGCACAGTCAGTGAGTTTGTGAGCTTGTATGTTTGTTTTGTATGTATCTTGATGGACATTGATTATGTTAGATGTAGGTAAGAATTGCATTTAACTATTTATTTCTTAGTAGGGTTATTGAGATAGGGACTAATTTTTGCTAATTATTTCTTTTGTGTAGTTATAGAAAACACGCCTTTAGATAGAAGAGAATGTGTCAAAACAAGAGATGTTTAAAACATTAGGGACTTTCTGAGCACGCTTTGATTGTGCTTCAAATCTCGAACTTTCAATTGTTCAAAGAAAAACGTCAATCATTTATAAGGATAGGAGACGTCTTGTTTTCTTTACCATGAGTTTTGGCACGGCCATTTTTCTAAAGAAAAATTAAAGATTAAAATTAAAGATTAAATTAATGAAAAGTGCTATTGGAGTGCTCATCGCATGTCTGACTGAGACTTCACATTGGAGTGTCTTTCGTGGTATAGACCTACCGGTCTCTACCGTCATTCGTCAAATACCCCCACTCTTTGACAGCAAATTTCCAGTGCACACCTTGTTTGTGGACTGACGAAATTTTGGTCAAGCGAGGAAAGGGCATTCTGCACTACACTCATTTATATTGGTTTTCACCATTCATAACTTCATCATTCTTCAACGAGAAGTGCTTTCGTCATTCAACAATGAGAAAGGTCACCCGGGTTCTTCAACCTGCATGCATACAAGTGTTCTAATTCCCTCCCTTACCACGGAAATCACTCACCGTTTTTGTTCTTGTCTACACAGAAGAACATTGCTATTTAGTTTCCTGAGGGAAATCTTATATATGTTGATTCAGCCATCATTTATAGATGTCATATTCTTTTCGACATTGTGTGAATGTGTTAGTGTGTCATTGACAATAACTTGGGTAATACATTTGGTTAGTGCGAATTTTCTTAGGTAGGTAGTTTAGATTATTGTTGTTGTTGATAATATTATTATAACTTAAGACATTTGACCATTGACATTTCAGTCAGTGAACATTTTGTTAATAATTTGTTTATGATAATTTGCGGGTTTTCACCATGAAATATTTTTATTGTATGCAATTTCCTTTTTTGTTCATTTTTTTTACATTTATTCATTGCTCTGGTCCTCCACCCCATGAAATGTTGTGTATGGATGTCTTCTGGATGATTGACTAACAGCCATGAGAAAGTGCCCCTTTATTAATGAGAATACATTCTCATTATTAGCTTTATTCAAAACATGTTTTGGCTTTTTGGCAGTGTTGTGTGGTGCGGTTGTTTGTCCGTTCGTCCTGTTCATCCAAATTACACATTCAAACCCACATGCGTACACTCACACAGCCGACTCTCACACTTTTTCCCCGCGCTCAGAATAAAATTTCCCCTCCCTCGCATAGGAACATCGTGGTATCTGTGTGCGAGAGTTTGTTAATTTCCATCTTGCAAGCTCGGATCATCGTCGAATAGACCACCAGCGGTCACAATGATCTTTAGCATGACTTTGTTATTATGAGTGACTGAATCCATGGTGTTGGCCATTCCCTGTCTGCCTGATCTTATTGCAGATTTTTAATAGGATGCTTACCATGGTTTCTCCCCTTCTTCGACTAGTTCTGCATGAAGGTTGTTTACTCCCGCTGTTTACTTCCAATAATTTCCCTGCAGTCTCTATTTCTGCTCGGATGATGGGGTAGTTGTCAGTGTTGGTCACTGGTAGGATGTTGACTATGTCAAGGTCCCCTGTAGGACTGTGTTTCCATAGGTCTGAGCAGTATTCTGTCCACCTCTTAGGAATGTCTTGGTCTTCAGTAAGACATTTCACTCCAATATCTTAAATGATGGAGGAGCGTCCTTGTTTTACACCGGTCAGTTACAGATCACAATGTATAATATAAAATGGATTGATAAAAGTTTTAATAAAACAGTACTTACACTTTAATACCAGAAGCCCATACCTCAAAACCATTGTGGTTAATCATTCTTTTAAACCCTAGATAGTCAATCATGTTCATTTGCTTGTCGGTAGAATATGGACGGAGCTGAGTTGGGTGACGCTATCTGCGGATAGATTTTAGTCATGGATGAATAGTAGTTTCGGTCATATTTGACAGGAATAAAAATTTGGTTTAAAGGAAATTAAGCATTAAATATAACAATACAAGAAGACTAAGCACAAAGTATAAAATACAATGTTTTTAATCCAACGCATGTTGTGTAATAGATCTATAATTCCTATATATTAGGATTGTGGTCTAGTTTAATAAAACATTTTTAAAAAAATATAATTTTAAAGAACTGGAATAATTAGTGCTGGTTCTTTTGACAAATTATAATTTTATATGTATGATAAAGTATGGCAGCTGGTGTACACTTGAATTGCACGTAATATTTCGCACATAAATCATACCTGCTTTTATGCAGTATTTGGTAAATGTTGAGTGATTTTAATTCTTTAATCGAAGGACATGTTATTGACCAGTATCACTTTAGCTTGCGTTTATTCAGAAACGTTACTCGTTTAGAAATATACTTTATTTATTAATAGGCTACTTTAATTAATTTGTCACATATTTTATCAATATTTTGGAGTCATATGTCAAATTGTTTTGTTTTTTCCTTAACTATCACAGAAATCAATCTTACTGCAATCGCGCCACCTGGTCAAAGGAGAGCCGATCAAGTGGAGGTAACAACATCCCCGGTCTGAATATTATACAACCAGTTCGTAAAGACACAGTGAACATACCTAGTGGTGGATATATTGTAGTTCGCTTCCAGGTAAATAACCCGGGGCTGTGGGTGATGCACTGCCACGTTGAACTACACGTGGCGAACGGCATGATGCTTATGTTTAACGGATCCTACTCGCAAATACCGCCCCCGCCACCCAACTTTCCGAAATGCGGACACTTCATTGTGCATTCTTCAGGTAGTTGTTGTATTGACTGACTTCTTTAGGTAGTAGTTATATTGACAGACTTCTTTAGGTACTATTAGTATTTATTGACTTCTTTAGGTTGTAGTTGTATTGACTGACTTCTTTTGGTAGTAGTTGTATTGACTGACTTCTTTAGGTACTAGTTAGGTACTAGTTATACTGACAGACTACTTTAGGTACTAGTAGTATTGATTGACTTCCTTAGGTTGTAGTAGTATTGACTGGCTCTTAATTTCTCGATACTTGTTTAGTGTGTAACTGTATTTCGTCTGTCACGTGCATACGTTTATAATGTGTTTATAGTAGTATATGAATTTAAGTGGATTCAAGCATCTTGCTTATGCTGCTGGGGAAGAGCTTCTATTTATATTAATTAATAAATGCCTGCAAGTTACACTTTCCATAATCTCTTGTATAAATATTCTTTCACCCCCAAACTTCTTTCCGTAAATCATTTACATCGTAAGACGTGTTAGTTTTTTTTTAGAAATTCTGTGTGTGCGTGTGTTAATGTTAATATATAGGCATCATAACAATATGCATAATTCTGACGGGTTTACTTGATAACTATGACCCTTACTCTCTAAAAAATTTTCGCTTTCGCACTCCTCCTCATGTTCGACATGTAACTTGCAAGTTTTGCTCATCTGGATATTTTTCAGTAAGTTTAAATATTTCTCGCATTTATATTATTCCAGCCACCAGTGATGCTGCCCACGTCCTCTTGTCTGCAACTGCCATGGTGATTGTGGCATCTGTCTCCTCGATCGTTTAATTTTTTTTTTAAATCGTGAATGCGACTCACTCAAACTCAAGGATGTGTTTATTCATAATAATTTAGTGCATTTATACGATTCTCGAGCGCATTATAGACGATGTGCAAAACTACATCCCTGTACAAAATAAAATTTTCATCTTTGGATACATATAACCTGAAATTCTTGTCTTGGCTGAGTGGGGGTTTAGGGACCTCTTGAAGTCACTCACTCTAGCCCGCGGCCTTGACATCGACATCGTACAAATCCGACATCCCTTTATAATTATACTTAATCTGTGCAAAGATATATTACCTAGTTCGCTATAATGGGATCACTTGCTATCTACCGCTACCACCATCACCGACATCAGCAAATGAACTGTTTTATAAAGAACGAAATCTTTAATCCAACACTTAAAGGAGCTGAATACATGTATTAACCTTGACATTGCTTTTACAAATGCTGGCATTGTCCATTAATTCCATCATTTGTTGTAAGCGCGTCGTATGTATTGTTGGTATTCTCATTGCACGCGGGTGACAATCATCAGTCTCTGTAAGTGTTAAGATAGCTAACATCGGAAAGTAGTAATTATGACGTTATTCTCTCCCGATATAGGTATAAGAAGATATGGGACCAAATTTAGTTAAATTGCGATAGGGCAAACCCCATCTTTTACGTGAACTGTCGTGACATGCTGTGTGGGATTTAATCGTGGAATTCCTTAAGGCAGAGGAGACATAATATATATAATATACTGAACGTATCATAATAAAAATCATCCAAAACAACTGCAACATTATTATGTAGAATGTATACTATAGCAAAGTCTACTATGCGATGTTAGTGGACACGCTTCACCAGTCATTCGACATTTTATGTTAGTTGTAACTGTTTTAAATTGAAATAAATTTGTATTTACAATAAAATTCACTGTGGTTCTTAATTTTAATTCATATACAATATAAACTGTCAAACAAATGCCAAACTCTTGATGTCAATGGCGAAATGTCATAATGCATAAAAATGTCTAAGTGTACATATCACATCACTCTTGTAATTATTTTAAAGAGTTTGTTTACGTATTATAATGTTGCTCACTTTTGTCAATTTCAAATTAAAATATCTAAACATGAAGTGAATTTGAAGAGCCTGGGGTATTTAGTGTAATTGTCTGTATTGTTTTACCGTAGTTTATGGGACTTTTACACTGCAGATAGAACTTATATGGAACATATATGCATTTCTCAGTTTATCACGTTTTATTGTACAAAGTAGCTTTTATCACGTTTTATTGTACAAAGTAGCTTTTATCACGTTTTATTGTACAAAGTAGCTTTTATCACGTTTTATTGTACAAAGTAGCTTTACTTTGCAATATAAAATGTAAACATGATAATTTATTGTTATTTTTATTTTTCTTTGTATTTGTTTTTTTTAATAAAAACGATTGTTTTAAATATATATACTATGTTTACATGCACATCGCATGTTTAATTTTACTGTGAGTGGAAGTAAATTCATGGAGTGATTCATAATGTGACTCAGAAAGTGAAAAAAGACACATGGCAGTATAGAAGAAGAAAAAGAGAGAGACATAAAATGAGAGACTCTGGGAAACATGGGAGCAATGAAAAGAGAGGACAGAGACAAAAAAGAGTGAAAGAGATATACGTTTATCATGTGATGTGTCTACTATTTTATTAAGTGCAAATGCAATCCCGTATTCATAAATGTATGTGAATAAAATGCATTTTTTTCTAATAATATATCCTGAAGATATGTTAATAATATTAATATACATTTTGAGACTTTGAGACACAGGAGAGAGAGAGAGAGAGAGAGAGAGAGAGAGAGAGAGAGAGAGAGAGAGAGAGAGAGAGAGAGAGAGAGAGAGAGAGAGAGAGAGAAAGCAATTATAGACTGCTTGTCTGGTTGATGTCTTCACTGACGAAAAATAAATGTTTCTTTAAGTCTCTTTTATAATACTAGTTGCTATAGAGTAGGGATGAGGAAATAAATACTGGAAGAAAGAGACAAAAGGAAGGAAACATATAAGAGAAGAAAATGTTCAATTCCTTTCCTCAATAATAGCAAACAACGCAGGACAAATAGCAGTATTCGTAAGGATGTCGAAGGTTTTAATAACTCCTAAGTAATTTTGACATATGACAAATATAATTATTTGCTAACAAATTGAACAGGAACTGAATTGAACAATTTTAAAAGAAAACAAACTCACGTGACGTTTGTAACCCTATGATTATTCAAATATTAGTTCGTTTCCTGGGTTACAAATAATGCGTTATAATATTAGAAGCTTCTGGTTTATGGACATGTATGGATAGAAGATAATATCCAGTCGCACGCCATAGTTATTGTGAGTCGCCTTGATGAAAATAAAGAAATTCATGCCAAGACATTACATGAAACAATCGCGTAAAGATAAAATAAAAATCAGCATACAAGAACTCCCGTTATTCTAACTCCTATGATTGACACCACAAACGCACAATTAATACGTCAGAAAACCCAACCAGAACAACCATTAAGCATAATGATACTAGTGAAATACTTGAATGTATACGTATTTAGAGAGCACAACATAACTCCAGTAACCATTGCCAATTATATTTATATTTGATTACACAATTTGATTTAAGATTTATTAGCAGTAGAAAGAAAAGGTAATATTTTAAAATTAAGTATTATGTTGAATTTCAGATTTATTAGCAATAGAAAGAAAAGGCAATATTTTAAAACTGAAGTCTTGTGTTGAATTTCAGTTTTATTAGCAGTAAAAAGAAAAGGTAATATTTTAAAAATGAAGTATTATGTTGAATTTCAGTTTGTTATAAGTAATAAATATATAGGATGCAGTTGCAAACTGTAGACATTTAATTGCTACATTACCTAGAATAACGGGTACACGTAACTCGTAGTTAACATATTTCGGAATCTCGTTGGTAGATCCCTGACAAAAAACTTCGAAATCTCGTAAAACCTACATACACTTCTTCAACATCCGAAAAGTCCAATTAGTTTCAGGCATCATTGAAATACATAAACTAAAGTAAACCACATACGTAATGTAGACATGTCTTAAACATTAAACCAGTCAGCCGATTTCGGATTAGAGTTGGTGTCGACTTTAAACAGGGGGAATAACTACTCTATACTCTTCTCTGTTAAAGATTTACTCCCCCGGAAAATGCCAACAGAATTTGTGTTAAATCTGGAATTTACTAATCAATCTTAATAATAATACTTATAGTCACCACTAGTACGAACGCACTGGATATAATATATTGGCTTCAGTTTTTAGTGTTCTGCGGTTATGATCTGTTTCGAATGACTACAAAAAATTCGTTTAGTGGATGTACTACTAAAATCTATCATTATGAATGTATCTCTATTTATTCTAACTTTGGAGAAATCACATGCCTAAATGAGGTGTTTTCGACTTAACTTTATAAACATTACAACAGCTAATGAATCAAAGTATGATATCAATAGTTAAAGTTAACTCCCTTCATCTACTTCATTTACGTCACTCAGAAATGTACTTCAAACTTGGTCCATAGTGTCACATTACTGAGTAGACATCTCTGCTTGGGTAGAATTGAACTCTTTCGTCTCATCTTGGACTCCAGTCTCTAACTGGTTTGTCTTAGCTTCCGGATCCCTCTGCAGTACAGAATTGGAAATAATCATTCAACTGTGTTTCCGCAATAATATAAATGTTAATAAAAGGCTTTACTAAAATATTTTCGTATCATCCAATTCACTAGTTTCTGTAACATATATTGTATCATAATGCACACACATATTATATTTTTGTATTAAAATGTATTCAATTCTTAGCAAATAGACACACTTACCTTCTAGGGTTTTCTGCTCTCACACCCGTGTTTTGATGAATTCAAGATTTTAGTCATTATTTTATTCTCCAACCCCCACCTCCATTATGTAACGTTTGATGTCAGTTGTATTAACCACAGATCCATCTCACTAGCGAGCAAGACGTGTTTTTCATTTCTAGACAAGTTTTCAGAATAACTTCTGTAATGAAGACCTATTTACACAACTTCTGCCCTTATATTGAAGCGTCTACGTCATTTCTTCCGGTAGTATAGTAAATTAGTTGAATATAGTTTTTATTTTTAGTGATTGCACCATGTCATACCTCTTCTCTATAGTTGAACAGTTCCTGTCGGAAACAAATCACTTCTGAAATATTCTCAAGTTCATTCCGTCTTTGCACGCAGTCTTATTTGTTTTTGACAACGTCATCGACTCACACTGTGTGAAATCTCGGCCGGTCTGCAGGTTCGTTACAATGAAATCTGCTGCTGCATTCCAAATATTATCAATTTCCCTAGAAGCTTTTGGTTCCATTTTTATCGTTAATATTTCATTTAATATACTTAAAAAAAAATATGGTCGACGTCAGCCCTAAATCCTGTGGATTACAACAGCCTACTACATTAATACAATTGAAAGATAAAACTACGAAACAAACTTACAGTTAAGAAAACAATTGAGAAAAGATGTATGAGTCATTACATTGAGATTTGAAAAGTGTCCGATTCCTCTTTTGTTTTAAATCAGAAGCAACATTATTGTATTGATTTGTGTATAGTTTAGACATGTCCGTTACAACACCAAATGACATTATTCCTGTAGTTTTATCGTGAAGTTAGTTTGGAAGTAAATACAATAGCTTTGCCACTTCTCTCATTATTTGCTTGAACTGTATATTTGTGAATCCTTTTTATTTGTGCTTTCCTTACCTAAATAAATTCATTTGGGTCATATTTACAGTTTGAATGTTGAATTCATCAGTTGTTCATCATTTATAATCTTTGCGGAATATTTATAGTGTTTTGTTTGAATGAAGAATATAATTCCATTTTAAAGTAAAATGTTGCACAGTACTCATAACTCTTATATACACGCACTAGTAAGCCATCAATAATTTAGTTTCATTTGTTCTACACATGGAGTTTGCTTGAGCATAGTGAATATAAGTGTGACGCCCAGAAGTCACTCACGCCTAATTGATACCAAAGTTTTAATAGTGATTTAATTTTTTAACGCTCCTAGCGAGCCTAAGTCGATGGAAGGAACGATTTTCTGATTCAAGCTGTTAAGGTGAGGTGTCGTCACAGAGTGCAGCTGACTCTTGCGAGTAACTGAGTGGACAAAATGAGGATTTCCAACCAGACTTAAATTGTAAAATCACAGCGTAGTTGATTGACGTACAGTAGCTGGAAAGGGAGACCGGCGATATCTGTTTGAAGTAGGATAAACCCCGATTGGAAATCTTGGTGCCCAGTTGTAGATGAAGAACACAGATGTAAATGAATGGTTCCGCTTTGTTGACACAGGGGGTTTATATAAACTCAGTCAAGCCTTCTTACAATTACTTGCGACAAAATATTTGAGAAGTCTGGTAAAGGCAACCGATAGCCTGTAGTAAGATGTATGATCAATAGTGCGAGAATGGACTTTAATAATTTAATGTTAAATTTATTGCTCATGCATTGATTTGATATATGTTAGATTTTTGGTTGATTCATTAATATGTATAATTTCATGTTAGAAATTATGTATTGGTGAATGAAGCATGTGAATTAGGATAAAAATTCTCTTGGAGATATGTAAGTTGAATGACAGGAGCGAGAACGAGAGAGATTGTAGAAAACTATGGAATAGAATCTAAGCATAGATGTTTGTCTTATATCGATACAACTTGGATATAGTATATAGCCTCTACTTTGCTCTTCCTTCAACAATGCGATTGCAGACTCAGGTAGTCGGATCACATGCGTCTACTTCATAAGGAAAATGTACTTGACCTACAAAATTCTACTGTACTGTACAAGAAAGATAAAGTGGTCAGGGAAGAAAAATTATAATTGCCACCCACCTCAACCCTGAAGATATAATACATCTGTAGTGGCGAAGACGTTGTAATAATGTACTATACCAACTATTTACTAGCTGAAGATATAATACATCTATAGTGGCGATGCAGAGTAAGGACTACTGGTTATAAATATACATATCAACAACTGTTAATCTAATGAATAATCTAATTGACCACCCATCTCTAAGAAGCAAATCACTCATTCGCATATCAGTGTCACATGCCCAACGCATTTTTAACGTTTTAGATATACATTCATAATATTCTGTCCACGTCATGCATGTTTGGTGCGATAGGATCCGGTTTTATCAAGTCATCATCCCCTTTATATTTAATTTTTAATGTAATTATACGTCAGTGTGTCCCTATCATCTTGATAACTTATCTGTGTACACGTCACTATGTCTCTATAATCTTTGTATATGTCACTTTGTCTCTATAATCTTGTCTAACTTGTGTACACGTCACTTTGTCTCTATAATCTTGCCTAACTTATCTTTGTATACGTCACTATGTCTTTATAATCTTGTCTAACTTGTGTACACGTCACTATGTCTCTATAATCTTGATAACTTATCTTTTATACGTCACTGTGTCTCTAAATCTTGCCTAACGTATCTTTGTACACGTCACTGTGTCTCTATAATCTTGCCTAACGTATCTTTGTACACGTCACTGTGTCTCTAAATCTTGCCTAACGTATCTTTGTACACGTCACTGTGTCTCTATAATCTTGCCTAACGTATCTTTGTACACGTCACTGTGTCTCTATAATCTTGCCTAACGTATCTTTGTACACGTCACTGTGTCTCTAAATCTTGCCTAACGTATCTTTGTACACGTTAGTTAAACTGTCGTCATACTCGACATCAGGAAGCGTCTCATGCTCATTCTAAAGGAATAGCGTTAACACCGTCAGTCTCTCTTTCCTCCTTTATGAAAGTAGCAATAAGAAATGTACCATCTGTCTGTTCTTCTGTCCGTGTGGCTATTTGCTCATTAAAACACATCTCGCTCAATATACGGCCGCAACAAATTAACATGAAAAGTATTCTCTTTCCCTCCATATTAATATGATAATTTTGACCACTACGTTTTTCCATTGTCTCGTAATGCCCTATCCACTTCACGTAAAGTTTTTATTACTGATGTTCTCGTAATGCCCTATCCACTTCACGTAAAGTTTTTATTACTGATGTTCTCGTAATGCCCTATCCACTTCACGTAAAGATTTTATTACAGATGTTCTCACAGTAACAAGACTTTATCGCTAGCTTTTAAAAAGCGATCATTTGCTTTCTTCTTTATGTTGTGCATCACATACATCTTCCTTTGCTTGCTTCCCAAGTGTTGTAGTTATGTAACTTATACAGAATGTGATTATTATGTTTACAGATCCGTTAGTGCAAAATGAACATACTTCCTTTATTGGCTTGATTAAACGCACATGAACAAATCAATTTATTTACGGCATAAAAGTTTGTTATATATAATGTTTTTCTTAATGATCTTACAGTGCCCCCACTTGTTACATGTCCAGTTTTTATTTAAAGACCCTGCTTAGGAATTTTACAGAACTTTAATTTAAATAGATAAATTAATTTCTCCTCTTTCCTTAAACCGACTGGTTGCTCAAATTATCTTTCGTCTCATGTGAAAATGCGCCTTTGTAGTACAGACGAACAGATTCACGAACAGACAACTTGTGTACAATAGCCGGCTTGGAAACCGTTAACACTCTGTTAAATCTTTATGCATTCAAAATGTTACATTTAGCTCAGTCGATCCCCCATCCAAACCATAATTAGGTCTATATGCATAAAAATCACTACGAAAGAGGCATTAACAATAAAGAATTTAATAGTTAATATTTAACAATAACAATCAATTACGAAGACACAGCTTCAGATCTAAACTAAGGCAAGTTCAATCGGCTTGAAAGTTAATGCTCGAGAAAGTTATTTTTGCCAGCACATTCGATGGATTCAGAGTTCGGGTTAGTTACTTATCTCTCTTAGGAGTCTTGATGAACACGTGGTCTAAGGTCAGTTCGATCCTTCCACATATCAAGCGATGCTTGCACTGTACGATCCGTAGTTCCAATAACTTGTCGTCTCTCGACTTGTTACACTAGGGTTTCGTCATGGCAGAACACCATCAACAAAGGTGGTATGGAATTGCAACATCGTCCGTCCAAGGTTGAATAAAGGAATGTGCATCCAACGTGATGCGAAGGTGGCAATAATACGTAGAACGTATTATAAGGCAGAGAAGAACCCGGTCTGAAATAAGAGTGTGGTTTCTATGAGCGATTTGCATTTACATTCGCAAATCATCCAAGCACGTGACTGATACAATGCTCTTAGTTTTAAATCTTCGTCTATCATGTCTTTTACAATATATTTATATTCATAAAAGATACAATATAATTCACATGTGTGTTATTTTTAACATTACATGAATGTATGAATTTCCAAACATTTACTTCATCAAAAATGGAATTCATACAAGGAGAACAAAATATAATTCAAATTAAGTATAAGCGCTTTATAATTTAACAATGAAATTACACGCAAGAGAATCATTTGAATTACATAGAAATTCGCATCGTGCACAGATGTTCTGCGGCACAAGAGAATTAAGGTTTATACAAATTAAAGTCAAAAGGTTACAATTAATTTATATACAATGAAATCTTTAGGCTTTAGTCATTCTATCGAATCATGTATGCTTGGAGGAAAATTGTAATAATTCGCATAAAATACATACATAAATTCATATACAAAAATACAAATAGTAAAATGCAATATCATTGTAAGAAGTAGACGTGTTACCTTCTTAAAGTAGAATTACTGCACAAGACATGGGTTCCTATGTTCCTATGTTCCTTTCCGACTCAGCAAGGTATTTGGCGACTAAGGTGCTCGAGAGCTGGGTGTGTGTGTCGACCAGTTTGCGTTATGAGTAAAGAATATTACCGCGTCAAGAGTATTTATTGTAGTGCATGAATGCATCACGTGACTAGATCACGAGGTATGTTTGTTGATTCGAACCTTCTCGACTGTCGTCTAAAGTTACATAACAAGGGATGAACTCACTATTGTTTTTCCTCATGCTGGTGCACGACGGGAGGGTTCTAACAAAGGAATTCAATTCGAATATGATATTCGAGTTTCGGATGTGAGTCAGAAGTTCGTGACACAGAATCCAGTCAGAAATCTGTCACAATAAACAAAGAAATAAAATTAAAAATATAAAAATAATCGAGAGTAAATGACTGAAAGAATAAATGAAGTACTAAGCCAAAGAGATGAGAAAAGTAAATGTGACACCTAATCAATCTGTATTCACTATTTGAAAAGATGTGGAATTTGCCACAGCTAATCTTAAATTGGTTTCTGGAGAATAATTGTATTATGTATAAATAATTTAGTATTTATAAAAAGCATTTACAAATTGTCCTCCTAATATATAATTGATTACTTATAAAGATTCTATTTCCAAAATGCAGTACATTATATAATTTTAAATTAATAAATCATATGAAATTAATATAAATGTATGAAAGAATAATGTTTGAAATATGATAATAGTACTAACTTTTATATAATTATGACTCAAGTGCCTTGAAGTAGCTTTGAAGTCAGGATAAATTGTACTTCAAATAAAGCCCATGCTCTGTGGAATCGATCGTTTGTGACTGCATATGACGGGCAGAACGCTGCTATTTTCAATCGTCAGTCATGTGTTCAAATTGTTATTTTTATTGAAAGAAAAAAGACGGCGGTCTATTGACTATTAAGAATTTGGGGGTAACCTGAGATGACTAGAAACCGGGTATCGGGATGGTAGTTGAGGAGCAATGCATGATATCGAGAAACAGACTTGCCCTCCACAAATAGCTTCATGAAAACTTCTTTTAAAAAAAAAATCAGCCACGCCCTGGGTTCTTCGCGCGTCATTCTGCCATTGAAGAGGGACACGGTAAGGCGACGTTTTCATATGTAATATTTATGTGCATTTTACAGAAACAGACAAATAGTTGGCTAGACGTCATGGCGATTACCTTGCAAATATGCTCTGACGAGGTTGTGTTTTCATTTCTATATAGAAGTAAAAAGCCTAAAACGCAGTTTATAAAGACAAACATAACAGAATGGCCTTCATGTTGAGACGTCCAAAATGTTTCTGTCACTCACGCTTCGCTAAATGCTGCTTGTTTTCGTACTCACAGTTGGAGAGTTTGTGTGACCGGGAAAGTTAAGCAAACATAAATCATTAATAAATCAAAATGGTTGGGGTGGGGATCATTACAAGGCGCATCTATATATACGATGGAACAACATGACGAATATTACGTCTTTAAAAAGAGTAATTACTAAATGACACTTCAATCATCTTGAGGGCAAGACTGTGAAATATCAAAGAGATTTGCATAATCTAAAATTTGGATGTGATCGTTACATAAGGAAGATCTTCGTCCAGTCATTCAAGAAAGTGACGAATATCAATTGTGAAATGAAGTTTAACACATTGTTTGCAACATTTATTCAGATGATAGATAGATAGATAGATAGATAGATAGATAGATAGATAGATAGATAGATAGATAATATTGCTGCAGATTTATTGGATTATCTGGTAAAATAGATTTTCAAATATATCAACTTTTCATGTAGACATTAACAGATTATTGTACAGAGTATTTTTATGCGAACTGTGAGAATAATTCAGATATGGCCGATCTAGCATGTTTTTTTTCGGAGACCTACAACTACAAATGAGGTCTAGTCCTGACATCCAAAGTCACGTGGCTGAATCGAAATAACAGATTGCATAGCATGGGGAAAATCATAATCAAGTTAAAAAAGGGTAAACAATTTAATTAATTATGCAAACAATTATATGTTTAAAACTACTTTCATACGCTATACTGTAACTATTACAGTTTCTATCAAACTGGTAGTGCAAATTTAATCCATTTCTGGAAAGACCGTGAATACATACGATGAATGCCATTTGATACGTTGTCAGGGTATTACGTGCATATCATAGTTCAAGAATGCTGATGACTCAACTGACAGCCATGACTTTGATTTTTTCCCATTCATTGCTCGTCAATGCTTCGCTTCACTTTATTTTAAGCACACAGTTTAACTCTATGTGCCTAAGTATATCTGTTTCTGTACGTCCATCTCTCTCTCTCTCTCTCAAACACGCCCGCACCGCATGTTCTTTAATACGCACATTTACAGACATGTGTACGCGCACCTTCACGCAGTGAACATTATTGGATAAAGCAGATTCAGTGCCATAGGTGAACACACATCGTGTGTATACAATTTTAAATAATCTATGCGTTTAGACATGATGGTCACATCTTGGCTAAAGGTTTCAATTATTTAATTTTCATTGTGACCACGACCAGATGCTTTTCAACGCTTTTTTGTGAGTATGGATGCTGAATGGAACAAATCTTAGCTGTACCGCGCAAAGGTAGCATGAAAGATCATTACTTGGGGTAATATCGACTAAATCCACACTTTCATATTTTGCTCTTCCATTCATTTATCTCAAACGTTTCAAACAAGTGCTGGTCAAGATTTTATTCACTAAATCTGCAATGTGTTCTTTTACTTTAAAAATGTGATTTGTACTCCAGGTATAACCTTTAGTACTACACAAACGACTTGATAACTTAATATTGAAAACTATTGTTTTAATCTCTATCATAATGATGGAAAACCAATTGTGGTTGGAATATGTGTATATATATATATACACATACATATAGATAACAAAATAAGTAAATAATTTTAACATTGAACTGAAAATGTACCTTTTTCATACAGAAGTTAGATCTCTCCCCATAATTCATAGCAAATTGTGACGCCAATGCCAGTCAATGAAAGTTATTATTATTCGGCCTCATTCCACGACTTCTGTTTGACTGTCGGTTGCGATCCAAGGTCTCGGAATCTTACCAAGATTCTGGGAGATCCAAGGTTTTACGGAGGATGTGGGCACTTCCGAGGAGCGCTGCTTTGAGTAGTGGAGCGAGTCTGTGGTTTCCAGGGAGTTTATTCAGGTATCCTTCCAATTCAGATGTTATGTTCCCCAAGGCTCCTATCACTATAGGTATCACTTTTGCTTTTACATTCCACAGTCTCTGAATTTCTAGTCTGAGGTCTTGGCATTTTTCTATTTTTTCTCTTTCTTTTGTTTTTATGTTTCTATCACTTGGAACAACGACAGCAATGATTGTTACTGTTCTGTTGGACTTATTGAGAACTACAATTGGTCTTCGTGCAGGAATCACCCGATCTGTTCTTATCTCGAAGTCCCACAGTATTTTGACTTCTTCTGTTTCTGTGACTGCTACTGGTTGATGCATCCATGCACTTTCTTGGGTTTTTATGCCATATTTCTCACACAGATTTCTATGTATGTGTTTTGCCACTTCGTTGTGTCGCTTGGCGTATTTGGTTCCAGCCAGAACCTGACATCCAGATATTATGTGCTCTGTTATCTCATCCATGGATTTGATTTGCAAAGTCTACAGTTGGAATCATGATTTTCATGATTTTCGTTTTGTGTGATTTGGTGTTGAGTGCTTGGTCTTGTGCAGCTGTTAAGAGTGCTTCTGTTTCTGCTTTCAATCCTGCCTCTTTCAACCATTTGTACGTTGATTGCTTTGTTGATATTTCGTTGGCTTGTCGTACATACTGGCAACGGAGAGGTTTCTGGCTCCAGGTATGAATCATTTTTTCCATGCTGTGGTGGGAGACACATGATGACACACAGACGTAGTGTCATTGATTCAAAAGCAAGTGAAGGACTGTCAAAGCAGTGATTAATCCAGATCATATAAAAGATTAACACAACCTACCTCTAATAACTCCATTTCCATTCTCTGATAGGTCTAACCTGTGATTTGTATTGACTCTGTTCTGTTGTTGAATTGTAATTTATGGAGAGGGAGAGAGAGAGAGAGAGAGAGAGAGAGAGAGAGAGAGAGAGAGAGAGAGAGAGAGAGAGAGAGAGAGAGAGAGAGAGAGAGAGAGAGAGAGAGAGACTGTGTGCCCTAACTTTATCCGAATATGAGTTCATGGAATATTGGTGTTAAGTAAACTATTTCATTGTAATTGTCATATGATATTTGATTGTTCATTTCAATAAATTTGTTTTTAAATATATTGGCCTTCATACGCATATTGATATTGATAATTATCTTTTGTTGGAGAAGAAGGTGTGTGTGTGTGTGTGTGTGTGTGTGTGTGTGTGCGTGCGTCTATTTAATCTATTAAATATAGATTAAAGTAGGATTTGTCTTCTCCTTTAGTAAGAAGTTTTCAACTCATCGAAACATTTTGTGATTGTAAATGTTCTTTTATTTTGTGGATAGAGGGAGGAAACGTTTACAGTGCCAAAATATCCGCCAAGTGAGTAAGACGAGTGGTGTCAACAATTAAATTTAAATAGGGATATGCAAATTTACTCCGCCACATAAATAATAATTAAAAGTCGGTTCATTTGTGTATATGGATGTATGGTTCAATATATAAATACATTAATTAGCATACAAATAAATAATATTTGAGAAAACAAACATAAAGTAAAATTGACAAAGAACAACGCAATATTTTCTTCAAATTTTAAGGTCATCAAATAATGGTGCTTTTCCATTTTTTTATGGTTAGAAACCTGTTCTGGAGCTGCAACCATGTGGTATACACTATTATCTCTGCACTTCTTGCTTGTTGCCCAGCAACTTTGGAAGTGTGGAGTTAATGAGACAGTGTGCGAAGTCTGGTTGGAGATCAGTCACAGGTTGACGATGATGAGAGACAAGACTTTGATTGTAGCTAACGGTGGACGCTTGTTTAATTACGACGAAAAAGTCTTAATCGAAAGCAATTCTATTAATACCAGTGAAGTAAGTGCTATCTGTCTATCATGTTTCTTTGATTTCAGATTTCATGTATGCTTTTCAACGGTTGCTAATTTTGCAGTCGGGCGCAGAGATGTAGTGCTTTAGATTTAGAGCTATGTGTGACTGAGAGACAATGTATGAATGGATGCCTGATAAATGCCTATTCTCTCGAACTGCTAACTGACGACTCTTCTTTAGAGTGCGCATATTACAAGACACCGTTTTATTCAATTACGACGAAAAAGTCTTCATCCAAAGCAATTCTATTAATACCAGTGACGTAAGTGCTGATCTGCTATCTTTCTTTAATTTCGGATTTCGCGATTTCAACGGTTGCTAATTTCGCAGACGGTTGCAGAGATTTAGTGCTTTAGATTAAGTGTCATGTGTGACCGAGAGTGAATGTTTAGATGGATGCCTGATGGATTGTTTTGGTGCAACAGATAACGGCCTATTCTCTCGAACCTCTAACGGACGCATACTACGGGACACCATTCTATCCAATGGACTAAAACTAAATCCTTTTCCTCTGGAATTATGGGAGCGGTTAAACGTCGCCTGTTTGCTTTTCACTCTAGCGGGGTTCGAACCCCAGTCTAATGACCCATACTATGTATAGTACATTCCATACTATCTCATGCCTATTATGTCCATTCTCAAGACAACACTTCAGACGTGGTTGTATATTTGTAGGCTAATATCTTATCAAACGTTTTAGGTTTGAACTAAAAAAATTCATCAGACTTTGCGCACATTCAAACATCTCTCTTCTTTCTTTCTTTCTTTCTTTCTTTCTTTCTTTCTTTCTTTCTTTCTTTCTTTCTTTCTTTCTTTCTTTCTTTCTTTCTTTCTTTCTTTCTTTCTTTCTTTCTTTCTTTCTTTCTTTCTTTCTTTCTTTCTTTCATTCTTTCTTACTTCCTTCCTAACTTTCTTTCTTTCTTTCTTTCTTTCTTTCTTTCTTTCTTTCTTTCTTCTTTCTTTCTTTCTTTCTTTCTTTCTTTCTTTCTTTCTTTCTTTCTCTCCTCCTCCTCCTCCTCCTCATCATCATCATCACAATCACCATCACCTTCAGCACCACCATCACCATCATCATTTCCATCTCTCTGTGTCATGGACATTTGTTACATTCTGTCTAAATTTATTATTTGACGTTTCTTAAAAAATAGTAATAAAAATATTTTTGTGATGCTAATCTGAGTCAGTCTGCACTTGATGAATGAACTTCGCGTAACGTAGATTTCCTCGTGTTATGACGTATGTAATAGGTCATCACTTGTGACGGCTTCTCGGAACCCAGAATTGTGATTGCCATCAATGGCACCATCCCAGGTCCAACCATAGAGGTGCAAGAAAAACAGGAAGTACGTGTACACATTCGCAACAACATGGCGTCTGAAACGACCAGCATGCACTTTCACGGTCAGCATCAGAGAGGAAGTCCCTGGATGGATGGCGTCAGCTTTGTGACGCAATGTCCCATTCTGCCTGGTCAGACCTTTACCCACGTTGTAAGTATGGCAGTGTTACGTTTGTCATGAATCACAAGCTTCAGTAATTGTTACAAAGAAAATTGCTCAAAGTACAATTGTTTTATACAATGAATGAAAAACTATCATCAGCTGTAATTGTCAAATGACCTTCACATTAGAAAGAGACACAATAGCATGTATTTGCAGGGCTGTTCGGTTAGCATCTCTTCTTTTTAATTTCTTAGTTCAAGGCCGAACCTGATGGAACATATTGGTACCATGCACACACGGGTGTTCAACTCTCAATGGGCATGTACGCTGCATTCATTGTCCACCCGGAATCTGGACCAAGGCCACTGTACGACAAGGAACACGTGCTGATGGTTCAGGACTACAACCACGACTGGGATTCCACGATGGGCTACATGAAGATGCTGTACAGGATGTACGTAAAGGGTATCAGGGAGGATGAGACGACCAATCTATCGGGCGCAAAATACAGCTTGTTCCGGTTCCAGGCAGGCCTCATTAACGGTAGAGGGCGCTATTACAACAAGACCACTGGGCAGCACAATGGTGCTCCACTGGAGAAGTTTAGCGTAAAGTAAGTAGACAATACTTTTTAAAATTTTGTAGTGTCGTATGCTTGTGTGTTTACGTGTCTGACGTATTTACATCACAAACCTTGAGTAGGTGGTGGTGGGGAGTGGATGAATAAACAGTATCTAATTATTTTCAAGTGTCGCTGATCCAACTGACACATACTGATGGCTTCTGCATCACTGCATTAAAGTAAATGCGAACTGGGTTTTAGTGCATTAATCTCCGACACAATCCCCCTGTTACGTTTCCAGTATTTCTTTATAGACCCTGCCTAGGATAATTAAGGACTTTAAAAATAGTAGATTAAATTAATTCCTTTTCTCTATCCTATACAGACTGGTTGCTCAACTTATCATTTGACTAACTTAATATTGTGTCTTGTAGTGCAGACAGCAGATTTACAAACTGATAAATTGCGTACATTAGCTGGGTTGGAGTCGTTAAATTCCTCTAAATTAATATGCATTCGTTACGTCATTCAGCTCAATTCGCCCCCATCCAATCCATGAAAATCATTAGGTCTATTATGCATAAAAATGAACTACGAAGAGGTTTAACAATTAAAATAAGATTTAATAAAGTTTAACAATTTAACAATAATCAAATACGAGCGCGAAGTCTATTTCTTAACTCGGCACGTACGTGCTTAATGTTCTTTGAGAAAGAGTGCCCAATTGTTTCTTATGAATTTTAGTCATCTGAGTGGTACTCAGCTTTGTGTCTTTGTGTCGCCTGGTCTCTTGTTCCAGTCCGAACCGGGTCTATCTCACTGTCGTTGCATCAGCGGAAATGCACGTGGCATACAAGGGAAAACTGTCTTTTAGTTTCGCCCGCTAGTGAACTTGAGAGTAGACAAGCATACGCCTACACGTTGACGTTGCTTTACAATGGTGGTGGACTTTTTGGAAGAGCTGAACTCTCTCAACAGAGTTCAAAACCGGCTTGTACAGGATCTCAAGGACGAAGACAAAGACGAAGATGTCCAAGTTCAAAGACCGACCTATGGAAGCAAAATGTGTTCCATAATCGTCTGCTTAGCACGTTTCGCTACTTAAGCACGATCAGTTCAAATGCTCGAATTAGAAATTCGACTAACGCGTCGTTTACAATTTTAGATTAGAAAATATAATCTTCCCACGCATGTTACATTTAACAGTGCATGACGTATGAATTATCAAATATTTACAACATTAAAATTAGACTTCATACAAAGGGATAATTCAAATCAAGCAAAGCGCTTCACAATTTACAATTAAAATTACATGCAATAATTTGAATTACATGTGAAATTCATATTGAGCGCAGGCACTCCTGGCTCTAGTGAATTTAAAATCAATATAAATTAAAGTTACAGTGGAAAAGAATTACAATGATTTATATTCCATAACTTATAGGTTTTCAGTCATTTCAACGAACCGTGCTCAAGTTATATAGCAATACATAGCAATACATAGCAAAAGTACATACATAGCTTAAATATACAGAATACAATCAAATAAAAGTGATACCTTATGAGAAGTTGAGGCGTTATCTCATCTATCGTGCCGGTCTGTCCGTTCCTATACGACTCGCGAGTAGCTGACGTACCGTGTCGTAGCTTCTTGTATCTCGGAGTACAAGACGGGCGCGTTTTAACCATATTTATAAGAAAGCATAGAGCATATCACGTGACGGATCGCGTGGCATGTAGTTGGTTCTAGAACCTAGACAATGGGCCTAAAGTTACATAACGTCCTGACCTCTTTGTTGGAAGTTTCTCGATACCGAAATATCACGAGAGAACTTAAACAAAGGGTTTTCAAATCTCGATATTTGAAAAATAAACAAGTGGGTCAAACAGTCAAGACATTTTAATCAGACTGTGACACCCCCACCCCTCGTTGATTGCTATCTCTCGAGTGATAATACAATACTCAAGAAACGTTTTGGATACTCAAGAAGTGACGTAAAATATTAAGAATAAAATTCACGAAGTGAATGTGCATAATAAACAGTTAACAATCGATGCTGCTTCAAAGATATCAAAATGATAATGATATTCTTAACAAGAACAGTGCATGTGTTGAGATCTTTTAATAATATCAACTGGAGACAATCCACATAGTAACAAATCAAGGATTTAACTGTACCATACTGAGTGACCGTCAGTGAAATTAAAATCAAAGTGTGGCAGAACCTTAATTTTAAAGGACGCATTTTCCATCCATGACACACTTGACCTTGTCCACTAAAGTACGTTATGAAGGTCGTGTGCATGTGCATCCTCCGACTGTATCATCACTTTGTCAGGTCATCCTTCTTTCTTTACATCAAGTTGAATCAAGTAGCGTGAACTACACCAACAAGAACTCATCCCGGATAAAAAAGCGTTACAACTAAGTAATAATTCTTTTTGATAGTTTAGTCATTTTGACCATTTTCATTCATCCCCAAATTTACTCTATGCTCTGTAAGACATATTTTAATTAAAGTTAGATATAATAAAAATGCATACGCTTTTTGTATCGTTTTCTTTATTAATTGCAAACTTAATGTCCAGAATACAAAAACAAATCAAAAGTCATCGCTATCAGACAGATTACTTTTGCTTGTAACGTTAGGGCATTTTCTAAGCTACATATATTATTTGAGTCAATCTTTGCGTAGTACTCCAGAGACCACCAGATATGTCTGGAATGGCTGTATCAATTTTCAGATTCATGAAAGTGCCTAATCAAGATGAGCACTAGAGTTTTGTTGACATGTCTAAATAGTAGTCACCCCTTGGCACTTCCTCCAATTGTTTGTCTGAGAGCTAATGAAGTTTCCTTTCAACCAATGGATTTAATTGGCCATGGTTATTATTAGTGGTTGGTCATTTTCCATTGCTAGTGATAGATGATGCCCAGTCATCTCGATGTCTCGTCATCACCTGAGATGGAGGGGACACAAGGTCAAGTTCTTCTTAATCTATGCATTGAAGGCTTTACTGTTATCTCTACCGAGGAGATTTTAATTAGTATTATTTATGAAACAGTCGTTACTGAGACAGCTAACTCTATATTAGTGTTGTAAAATTTCATCTGTATTCAGAGTAAACTAGTATAATTTACTCCCACTATTTTCTCCAGTTCTAAACTCTATATACTGATATTTTGTTAGTTTTGTACATCAAATTTCCATATTAACAGTAAGAATTGTCAAGTGGATACAGAACAGGAGTGACCAAATATGGGCGTCTCATATCTGGCTAATGGCTTTCCTTCGATTGTCCTTCACCTTTTGAGTGACCTACATCCCAATAACTCGTAAAGAACTATTGCATCATCAACACATGATTCGACTAGCAGAATTATACTTCTTACAATAAAATAAAAGATATTGAATTAACATAAAAAAATGTTTTATAACTCGCCATAAGTTGCTTAGAATTTCCTGATATAGTCTAAGTGTGCCCAAAACAAGGTCCATAATTTAAATAAAATGAAGTTGTACCTAGGCCATGCAAAAGTTTCTTGTAATGAATTGTTTGTTTGTTTGTTTGTTTTTAATTGTTTTATTTGTGAATCGTATGTTAACAAAACATCCTTTCAAAATAAGGTATAGGTGTACATTTGTAAGACAAAAAGTAACAGATCAACTGACTTGGGAGACAAAAGGTAACAGATAAACTGACTTGGGAGACAAAAGGTAACAGATCAACTGACGAGGGACACGATAGGTGATATATCAGCTGAAGTAGGAAGCTTGTTGCTATGGGATAAAGGTGCCAGCCTTACATGCAAAAGGAAATGGGTTTGATCATTTGGGTATTTTCTCGAACCGTCCCATTCCACTCCTCACCTCATGAATTTTTATTGTCATTAGTGGCATTATAATGGCTTAGAACACCGGAGAATCATCACATAGTCACTGATAGTATGACAATGAGCCGTAGAGAGAAAGGACATTAGACGAGCTGACTTAGGTAACTGGATTGGGATCTAATGTACACGTACAGATTAAAAGTCTGAAAATCTTTTGGATCAATGTCAGACAAAGGAATAAGTGGACAGAAGGAAGAAGCGGTAACAAATTAGTGAATTTATAATATATATGATTTTATTTTGAATTTTGAATCGATAATGTCACCAACCGCAATATATTATTGACCACAATTAAGCATCACCCTTAAATCGTAAAAAACGATATAATTTGCACCATAATATATTCTACTGTTAGTATTACTTGTGCAATTTATATTTGTGTATCCATGTATCGTGCCATTAACAAGCCATGAGTGACTTGAAGCACAAACCATAAACTCACATTCTTTTCATTTCTAGACAATATCGGTCGTACAGATTTCGCTTGATCAACGCTGGAGCAGTATACCCATTTCAAATTTCAGTGGATGGACACCCTTTGCATGTGGTAGCCACAGACGGTCTGGAGATTGAGCCCATACTTGCAGATTACGTGATTATCGCCCCTGGCGAACGGTACGATGTAGAGCTGTTGGCTACCAATAACGTTAACAATTATTGGATTCGAGCAAAAACTCTGCAGGTAACACTTTTCCTTTCTTTTTTGTAGGCTTATGATGATATATCGTTTCACTGTATCTCTAATTTTCTGTGTTATGTTGTGATTGAAAAAAAAATGTTACCTATCATATCCGATTACATGAGCGAAACGTTGTGTGTGCATGTGTGTGTGTGCGTGCGTGTGGTTTGTGGAGTGTGTCTAGTGTGTTGTTGTTGTGGTGGTGATGGTAGAGTGGTGTGTGTGTGTGTATGTGTGTGTGTGTGTGTGTGTGTGTGTGTGTGTGTGTGTGTGTGTGTGTGTGTGTGTGTTTTGTACGAAGGGAGGCAGACAGGTGGCTGACAAATGTTTTGGAAATATGCTCACATTTCGTTCTATAACCTATTAATTTGCATTGTAATTATTATATGTAAGTACGTATGTATAAGTATGTATGTATGTATGTATGTATGCATGCATGTATGTAAGTATGTATGTATGTATGTATGCATGTATGTATGTATGTAAGTGTGTATTGAAATAGTGACTAAGAGGGAAAAGGGTAGACTGATTTCAGAAACAGTTGAGATTTCTTTCATTTTTTCATTGTTTTCTTTAGAACTGTTAATGTATCGGTCATTCTGTGATCCAAATATTTTTCGTTCTATTAAGGCTCCACAGTCACCCAAATATGGGGCAAACTTTGTTCAAAATCATGACGGCATACTAATTAATTTCCTGTACATACATGAAATTTGGTCAGAAAATGACCAGGATGTTGCATGTTAAAGAAATTATACTAAAATATGTTTCTGAAATGAGGAAAGAGCTTAAAAATAAATAACTTGAAAACTAACACGCGCGACATTTTGAGAAATAGCCTGCATTGTAGAACTAGTGTAAACCTAAGTATCAAAGACTGATAATACTATAATACTGTCCACATATAGGAAAGACGTGTAGGATTATAGTATGAACAATGTCACTATGCTAGCTTTTTAGTTTTCTGTGATACCAAACTGAAAACGGTGCTACATTTTTGTCAGAAATACAGCTTACGTGTACACATGTCTTAATAAATATTAGACATTGGCAAAGGATTTCAGTTCATGCCTAAGCCACTGTATCTTGGAGTATGTGTGCAAACCCATAGGAATATCTCGAAATAATTGTGGAAAATAACTGGAACACAGCAAAATATGTTTTCTGTAAATTTTCAGCATGCAGAAAGTTAATGTGTTTTTTTTTTTTTTACCTGAAAGCAGTCAGTAACCCACCCACCCACCCCCAGCTCGGTATGGATAACCCTCTCTTTCAGCTTCTTGCTCATCAGCACCAAGTCTTCTGCGTCGTCTAACCTGATGAAGAGCCTTGGAAGCCAAAAGTGTCTGCCGCATCGCAATGTTTACACACACATCAGCATCTTCACACACCCATCATCCTCAAAATAGCTTTCAGACTGTGCAACCATCATTTAACATGGTTACTTCAACTGCTACAGCAGTTTTAACAGTATTCAATCCATGATTTTTTTTGGGGGGGTCACAACTTCCATGTTATGCTATTGATTGACACATTCAGATTGTGTGTGTAGCCACCTAGACACTTTGTTAGTAAGGCTTTCCATATTGGATTTATAAACTTCTGTTGTATGATGGGAAAATATTCCCACATATATATTTTATATAAATTTTCATTTGTGGAATGAGTGCGTATTGCGTCCTGTTTACAGAGAAGGGGAGCCCTGAAATGAATGAGAGACATGTGTGGAAGATTTAGGGACTGGCGTTTGATGTCTGCGGTGTTTGAAGTCTGCGAGCGCGGCGGTCAGCGTGTGGTCAGTGTGTACGCTTAGCGGGTGGTTAGAGTTGTTAGAGGGACATAATCATCTTAGAGCTAATGAATTGAACAGGTCAGAAGCTGGTCTAAGCAGGGTAATAAAAACCACAGTGAAAATGTTATCTTCACTACTTCCTGAAAAATCGTCTGAGGGTGACGACTGAAAGGGTAGTCCGACCAAAACAACACTGGGTCGTATATGAGAGAAGAAAACCCTGGCTATATAGGTAAAAGCGTCTTTGTATTTGTGTGAATGGTTAAGTTTTATTAGGATGTTATATACTATGTTTTATTTATGAATATATTAATATTCTTCCTTTCAGAGGCCTATGCCAAACTTAGTAATTATTAATCGAGCACTGGACTGGACACTTAGGCTTTGCAATTGTTTGTGTTGCAGGTTTTTTTTTTCTTGTTATTGTGTATTCTCGGCTGCTCGTTTATAGCTGCCTGTTGTTTGCCTGTGTGGCTGTGCCTGTGTGGCCGTTCTACTTGTCCCGGCTGAATTGGGACGTGCCGATCTATTGGCTGGCAAAATTCAAGTCTACCAGACTGACGTCATTTCTGTGCTTAAGCTAAGTGCCTATTCGGACAGTGACTTCAGTACAGATGAACTGGCTAAGGATGAACTTAATTTTCTAAATCTTGTTAACTTTCTTTTATTAAATTTCTTGTTATTATTTTAAAACGCGTGTTTGTTAGTTCTATCGTTATTTTCGTAGTTCAAATGATAATGTAATGATTACGTCTTGTCCTCTGTTCGTTTAATTATAATCGTTTATATATATATATATATATATATAATTATTCATAAACATTAAATCTCAGCTGAATCTGAGTTGGGGGCGGAGCCAAATTGGCGACGTACCAGTATATCAGCGTAACAGTTGCAGATATACATATTTAACCAGTGACCCATACTCTGCACCGGCACTTGTAGATGTTTTGTATCATAGTTAATTATACAGAGTTGGTATAAGTCATTATTACAAAGTCACCCCAGAGTATAGCGGCGACAACTTCATGACCTCAGAAGGGAGATAATGGTTAGTTCTATGAGTGTAATGTTTACCGTCTCTTCTAGCCTTCAGAAAGGTCACCATCAAATGTTGTGAACATGATTATCCTCTGATGAACACTTGTTAAAGTACATGCTAGAACAGCTTCTTCCATCTTGATAATGTCGTGTTTAGTTTCCCTGACTGCATTTTTATAATAACTTTCTATCTTATTAATGGTGGTCTCTGTAAGTCTACACTTCCCACCTAGTATATTTCCATCAGGCAGTGTTCTTTTTAGGTTTCTGAGTCGTGTGCCGATACGCTTCCGTAAATGACCCCCACATTCAAATATGTCCATCGTTTTCTCTCCATATGGCTTACTCTCACACACTTTTGTATATGCGTTAGTATCCCCATCACGAACAAACCCTGTATACCTTAGCTTGTATTGCTCGACTGATCCTTCAGAAATCTCGCATGTACCGTTTTCCTCCATTGGCTCAATAGGACCCTCAAGTGTCACTGTGCAGTCTGGCCCATTTTCTATGTTTTTCAGTGTTGTGTCTTGTTTCTTCCAATTGTCACACGGCTTACAGACTTTGCTTTTAACTTGAGTGTCAAGAACCTTTCCACTTTTCATGCCAATAGTTGTCACAACACCTACTTTATATGAGTGGCCTACGGTCATCCAAGTCACATCACTGGAAACATGAATGCTTCTGCTGTCATCATTTTCTATCTCTTCTGCCTTTTCATACTCAAGTAATGCAGCTATCAATAATACCATGAACAACGCCGAGTGGGTGTAGGAGGTGGTGATAGTGTTACTATTTATAGTCAGTAGTGTATCTGTTACAGAGTATGACAAATTCTGTGTCACGACCTCTTAACCCAATTGCTGTTTTTCAAAAATCAAATTTTGAAAAGGACCTTTGTTAAAGTTCTCCCATGATACACCAGTATCGAGAAGCTTCTAGCAAGGAGGTCAGGATGTTATATAACTTTAGGCCATTGTCCAGCTTCTCGAACCGACCACATACCACGTGATCCGTCACGTGATGCGTTCTATGCAGTTTTGGATAAATACAGTATCGCGCGGTAAATTCTTCACTCCGAACCAGAATCGGCAGCGACAGCAAGTAACCGTCTACCTGTCCGCCGCATACGTTGAGTCACGATAAAGGAACCCGCCGCCTTGTTTGCTGAAAGGTAACACGTCCACTTCTTGCAAATGTATTGCATTTATTAATCGTATTTTGCATTTGAATCAATGTATGTAATTTTGTGCCATTTATTGCTACTTTTAGCCTAAGCACGTGGTTCGCTTGTAAATGACAAAACCTATAAGGTATTGTATATAAATCATTGTAACTCTTTTTCCATTGTAACTTTAATTTATATAATCTTAAATTCACTAGTGCCAGGAGCGTCTGTGCACAACACGAATTTTCCTTGTAATTCAAATTGCTGCGTGTAATTTTAATGTTAAATTGTGAAGTGCTTTGCTTGATTTGAATTGTTCCGTTGTATGAATTCTAAATTTTAATGTTGTAAATATTTGGTAATTCGTACGTCATGTACTGTTAAACATAACATACATGAAAAATCACTTTATATCTTTAAATATAACTTGTAAACGACGCGTTAGTCGACGATTCTAACTCAGTGCATTTAAATGTGAAAACATGCTTAGGTTGGCGAACCCAAAACGCAGAACAATCATGGAAAACATCCTTTGTCTCCAGGTCGGGTTCTAGCTTCTAGCTTCTAGCTTCTGCTTTTACCTCCTATTCCTACCGTCATTACTGGGAACGTGCGTTGGCGCGCAGATCTACGCATCCCTTTGTCTATACTTACATTTGTCGTCTGGCGTAATAACTGAGAGACAGTTATCTACACATGCTATGTGCATTGGCTGGCGGTGATTGAAGTGAGGTGGACTGGTTTGGACTGGTTTGGAAACCATGAGGCGTCACAACTGAAGCTAAGTAGAACAAAAAGATCCAAAATCAAAAGGAACAATTG
Organism: Sinotaia quadrata; assembly: GCA_028829895.1. Taxonomy (NCBI): domain Eukaryota; kingdom Metazoa; phylum Mollusca; class Gastropoda; order Architaenioglossa; family Viviparidae; genus Sinotaia; species Sinotaia quadrata. The sequence goes on along the minus strand of CM054178.1, from coordinate 18,615,257 downwards.
ACTTTGAACTAATAGCACTCGTTTATTTGCCACGAGTAGAATTAGACTTCACGCTCATATTCAATTATCGTTGTTAATTGTTAAATCTTATTAAATCTTATTTTTAATTGTTAAACCTCTTCGTAGTAAATTTTTATGCATAATAGACCTAACTAATCACGTGGTTTGGATTGGGGCTGACTGAGCTGAATGACGTAATGAATGCATATTAATTAAGAGGAATTTAACGACTCCAAGCCAGCTTTTGTATGCAAGTTGTCAGTTCGTAAATCTGTCGTCTTCACTACAAAGACCATTTTTGAGTTTAGTCGAATGATAATTTGAGCAACCAGTCTGTATAGGATGGAGAGAAGGAATTAATTAAATCTAATCATTTTAAAGTCCTTAAAATCCTAGGCAGGGTCTATAAAGAAATACTGGAAACGTAACAGTATCTTATTACGATGCATTATCAAGATACCTTAACAAGCATGTCTCTCAAATGGAAAGGCAAAGCAAAGAGTACCTAAAGTATTAACTTAGTAAAATTCTTAAAGCAGCAGAACTTTAACCGTAAAAGACAAATTGACATTAAATTTTAAAAGTGTCAGTTACAAAGTATCATACTTTACTTATGAAATGTATTACAGTAATCATAGACGTTAAAAATTATTAAAATTATAAATGACAATAATGTGCACACAATTTGATGGCATAATGAAAACAAAAAGCCGTCCATTGATTGATAGGTTTTTGCTCACATAATAGTTACACTATGAAAAATATACCTGGAATGATTCAATAAAACAAGTACGAATTTAAACGATATCTCAAATTCAGTCTGACTTACCTGTATCAAATATTAAAATCGATAATAACGCACTTTTTGTGGATAAATTTAAGATATATTTCCTGAATATTATTTTTATGTAACATATTCACCAGTCGAGGAAGGCTGCAATATTTTCAATACAGCTTCTACCGAACGTATCGGTAATTATTCATTTTTTGGCAGTTTAAATATTTTTTTCTGTTTGCAACGGGCACGTTTAAAAGTATGTAAAGTGTGTAAGTCCTTCTAGAGTTGCTGCCTTCCTTTCCCAACATGTTTCCTTTCAGAAGCACTGGAAACAGTCCCTAGAAGAATTGTTTTTAATGAGCTTTTCTTGTATTCTGCAGTCTGGAGTTAATAACACGGCCGAAGCAATTCTACATTACGAGGGCGCGCCTGACTTTGACCCTACTTCCAGCGCTCGCGTGTGCAGCAGTAGTGCAAAATGCTATGCGGTTAACTGCCCTTTCTCTTACTTCCCTGAGACCGACAACATTGTCTGCGTCAACCTGGACAAAATATACGCCAAAGACAAATTACCAGTAAGTTGCTTCCTCTGCTGATTCAGGTTTCTCAAAAACGACACATCAATTACCCTATACAATAATCTTTACCGAAACAATTAAACAGGTTCCCCATACTTTAAAAAGCAATAAAACAATTAAACAGGTTCCCCATACATTAAACAGCAATAAAACATTTAAACAGGTTTCCCATACATTGAACAACACTAAAACATTTAAACAGGTTCCCCATACATTGAACAGCAATAAAACATTTAAAAAGGTTCCCCATACATTGAACAACAATAAAACTTTTAGACAGCTTCCCCGAATATTGAAACAACAGTAAAATAATCACGAAACAAATTTTCCTTTGAGGACATAATGCGCATGATTAATTGTTAAATAAGGATTGTTCATATGCGTGTGACCTTCGCTAAGAAGTATTTCCATTTTAAAGCATAAATCATACAGATGAACGGCTAGTAAATAATGCTAGCAAAAAGTTTAAGCATGCAGATTTCAAAGTTATTCTTGATTTCTAATACAAGGATTAGTAGAACTGTAGGTTGTAGAAATAAACTTGAGAAGATGGAGTTCCAATTAGTAGTAAGTGCATACTGGTCGCGATGTAACGCCAAGCAAGCAATAAAGTAGAACTGTACCGCGAAACGCGTCTCACGTGCATGGTTAATTCTGACATAGTTGCACGTGGTAAATGAAATAACAACTTTTTTTCATCAGGATGAATAGTAACAATTTGAAAGGAATACTTTTGGTCACACCTGTTCATAAATATGGCGGCCACTTATGATAATCAAATAACGAGATCGGTATGAAGAAATGAATATACGTAAGCAAAATGTTTACTTCTGCAATTTGGAATTCAGGTTTCACAAGTCATTCAACAAAACGTCAAATGACATAATCGGTCAGCCCTTCAAAAGTGTCAGGTCCCACAGCTCCTCTTGCTTCTGATTGGGTAATATTATGTAACTTGTGTGTGACTTTATTTATGAATTTGATTTAAAATGTATTTCTACATAGAGAAAATCAGGATTGGAAGAAATCAGTTCTGAGTTGTGTGAATGGCTCATCTTAGCATGATTTAATAAATCGAATTAAAGTGTTGTTTCTGCAAACAGATAATCAGCCTCCTAAAATGCCAAAGACATACGTACATTTCTTGAAATTTCGCTCTGTGCCACATACAGTTGTTTATTACTGTGATTTTCTTTTTAAATTTTATTTTTCTTTTATTTACTCAAATTAGAATACATGTAAGGATGTTTGCTAGAGGAGTCCTTTCAGTATAAATAGTCTTAAATGATTCAGTTTCCTTCTGTACTATTGATGTTGTCAGTAGAATTATCTAATAAGGAACTAGATCTACGCACGTTACCTAGCATCCATCTCTTTGATCTATTCTACCACCCACCCGTATAAAATACTTATTGTAGATTGACGTCTATGAAATTAGTAATTGTGAATTAAATGCAAGATATCAAATTAAGTTGTTATTCTAGAATATAGGAGAATGAAGAGATTTCATAATTAAATTACTAAAAAACATAAAAGCATATAAGACAGATTTGTTTAAAGAGAATTATAAATTTAAACGTTACATTATTACAATTTAAATAATATATATTATTAAAGAGACCCTCTGTATTTGCTCTTTTGGTATTAAAAGATGAGAAGATATAGCTATAAAACTAGAATTCTGCAGGAAACCCTTACGAAATACTTTCTTGGGAACCCTGTAAAATGACGTCACAGAGGGGTGTTATGTCACTGAACACATCTCTGAAAACTACGCCTTTCTTCGTACATGTATAAAAAGTACGTATTCAACATTCACCGACGGAGGGTAGTTGTGAATACGCACTAAATTGGTGCGACTTTTTTCACCTCATTTCGCCAGCCCTCCCACCTTCCACCTCGGTACGCAATGTGAGGCTGTGGGGTCCCACTGGGGCACTCCAGATCAGATAACGTCAGATGATGAAATGATCAATGCAAGCTTCAGTGGTGACGTTAAACTGCTATCGATTCCACACACACACACACACACACACACACACACACACACACACACACGCACGCACGCACGCACGCACACACACACACACACTCATCATCGAACTTGCTTGCTGCGTGGTCGTACTGCGTTGTGTACAGTGCTTAAAGCCACGAAGGAAATCTTGGATTAACGAATCTGACCAGATAGATTGCTTTTCTGTAAAACACACCGTGGTTTTCAAATTTACGCTGCTAGCCATTGACCTTTAACACAGGTTTACATTATCCATTAGACTCAACTTTCTTAGAATTCTCTTTCCTTCATTTTACAAGGCATATTAATATTAACTCACACACAAATTCGTTGGACTAATACTTTTCCCAAGCAGACGGGACGGGTAGTGGTTGAATTAAATGTTTATGTATATGTGCAGGAGGAAATCGGAACCGGGGCAAAGAACATTAAAGAATATTTTCTCAACTTTGCTTTTCCGGGCGCGGATTATACGCCAGGGTCTGCCAACGGAATTCAGTTCGCCATGCCGCCAGTATCAGTTCTCACGCAGCCGTTTGATTTTACTACACGTTGTCCAGGAGATGGATACAGGTTACTTTTTGGCAAATCTTCTTTATGATTTTACGTTTTGGCAAATCTTGTTTATGATTTTACGTTTTGGCAAATCTTGTTTGTGAACTATTCCGTTTTGACAAGTCACAAGTATCAACGGTTGGTGCAAGACATAATTTGTGAAGTGATACATTTTGCCGAATCGCGAGTGTTCACAATTGCTGCATGACATAATTTGTGGAAGTGTTACATTTTGACAAATCAACGAATGATTGCTTTACAACATAATCTTTCTCCTGTTGCATATTTAACAAACAAATAAAACATTTGTTTAAACATACAGGAACACCACGACTTGGTTGTTGTTTCCTTAACACATTTTTTCCATTTTAATTTTAAAAAATGTTTATGAAACTGATTGATTTTGAATATTGATTTTTAAGTTATACTTCACTCTTTCCATTAGGTTAATATTGGAGAGAGAGAGAGAGAGAGAGAGAGAGAGAGAGAGAGAGAGAGAGAGAGAGAGAGAGAGAGAGAGAGAGAGAAGAGAGAGAGAGAGTGATGTTAAAAGAGAAATATTTTGTTAATCACATTTCTATGTTACATTTTTTTAGGTTTAGTAACTAGTGTTCGTTTTTTTTTTATATTTGCTCAATATCATTTATATAAAATAAATATTGCACTTGCATAGTGTTACTTTTAAAAACTGAATACCATGTGCTATTTTATAGTGTTTGCATTTATAATATATGTATCTCATATCGGTATCAGTTAATTAAATAATTTCAATTTGTCAATTGCTTAGTCCATTAATTTCTTGTTAGAATGATTTTAATTAATTATTACGTCATTTCACGATCTTTCTTAATTCATCAATGTGACATCTTGACACGTGTTTTATTCTAAAGTGTCGATGAGCAGCGAAAGGTTTATAAGTATTTATAAGTATAAGAAAACAAATGATATTAACAAATGCACCAAATTTGTTGAGTTTGCTGTAGAGCATAATTAAGATAAAAAAGCGTGCATTAGTAATAACAGTATTATTGTTATTCATATTGCTTGTATTGAACCATTAGTAATATCAAAATGTGCAATGGCGCTAATAGATATAGCACTCAATAATTAGATGTAATTAGAATTAGTACCTGCTGGTAATAGTAAAAGAATATGCACTAGTAATCATAGTTATTAAATGGTACGCTAGTGAGATATAGACTCAGTAATTGTTTGTAGTTTGAAGCTAACACTAGTCGATAAAAGTAACAAAACCCCACTAGTAGTATTTAGGCAGTTAACTGGTAGGTTAGACTTAGAACTCAGTTATAGAAATCAGTACTAGGCGATAAAAGGGAAAGTCAGATCTAGTCGATGAAAGGGAAAGTCAGTACTAGTCGATAAATGGGAAAGTCAGTTCTAGTCGATAAAAGGGAAAGTCATGAGCTATGAGTAGAAGACAGCCGTTGGTATTTCGTAGTGATTAGTAGTTAGCTTTACACAATCCGGAACTTTAGAACCAAGCAATGTATTCTCTCCATTGTACAGTGACATGACATTTGCCATATATTTTGATGGTGTTTATTTGTAACTACAGGTGTGAGGAAGACAAGATATTTTATGGTGTTTATTTGTAACTACAGGTGTGAGGAAGACAAGATATTTTTATGGTGTTTATTTGTAACTACAGGTGTGAGGAAGACAAGATATTTTATGGTGTTTATTTGTAACTACAGGTGTGAGGAAGACAAGATATTTTTATGGTGTTTATTTGTAACTACAGGTGTGAGGAAGACAAGATATTTTTATGGTGTTTATTTGTAACTACAGGTGTGAGGAAGACAAGATATTTGTATGGTGTTTATTTGTAACTACAGGTGTGAGGAAGACAAGATATTTGTATGGTGTTTATTTGTAACTACAGGTGTGAGGAAGACAAGATATTTTTATGGTGTTTATTTGTAACTACAGGTGTGAGGAAGACAAGATATTTGTATGGTGTTTATTTGTAACTACAGGTGTGAGGAAGACAAGATATTTTTATGGTGTTTATTTGTAACTACAGGTGTGAGGAAGACAAGATATTTGTATGGTGTTTATTTGTAACTACAGGTGTGAGGAAGACAAGATATTTGTATGGTGTTTATTTGTAACTACAGGTGTGAGGAAGACAAGATATTTTTATGGTGTTTATTTGTAACTACAGGTGTGAGGAAGACAAGATATTTGTATGGTGTTTATATGTAACTACAGGTGTGAGGAAGACAAGATATTTTTATGGTGTTTATTTGTAACTACAGGTGTGAGGAAGACAAGATATTTGTATGGTGTTTATTTGTAACTACAGGTGTGAGGAAGACAAGATATGCGAGTGCTCTAGTGTGCTCGATATTCACTATGGGGATGTCGTACAACTCGTCCTGACAAACATGGGCAAAGGAAAGGGGTGGGACCACCCTATTCACCTTCATGGATACTCATTCTGGGTGGTCAAGGTCGGCTACCCAAATTACAATAATATTACTGGAGCGTTTATCTCGGAGAACTTCGATATTGACTGCAAGGGAAATAAGGACAGGTAGGAATGCCAATCGTGAATTGCTGACAAAGGCGGACCACACACTCTATACGTTAAGAATGTTCGTGTTTTTAAAAAGAGAGAAAAGATTTCAATGAACTAAAATTAATTTTTAAAGCATTCTTGTTTTAAGATTACTATATGCAATACGTCAATTTGTCCAAGAAAGTACATTTTAAATTATAATTATTTATGCAAATTATGAACTTGCAATACCTGAAAACAAAATGTACGACAGAAATTAAATTAAAAATATCAAAAATAATTAAATGTCACTGACTGAGTAGAGTAAGAAAAATAATGTATGATATCAAAGAGCAAGAAAAGCAACTAATAAAAGCAACACCTAATCAATCTGACTTCATTGTGTGTAAAGCAAATATGACACCTAATCAATCTGACTTCATTGTGTGTAAAGCAAATATGACACCTAATCAATCTGACTTCATTGTGTGTAAAGCAAATATGACACCTAATCATACTGTATTCATTGTGTGTAAAGTTGTGTGATTTGCAGTGCTCTTCTCAAATGGATTTCTGGTAAGGAATTAACATAAATATAACTAATTTAGTGTTCATGAAAACCGTTTACAAACAGTCCTAGGAATATAAATGAAATTAATGTGAAGGAATTGGAATTATTATTACTCTTCATTTAGTACTACTAATATTATTTTGAGTATTGTATACTTGATGGATTTGTTCTAAAATTAATACTACCTGTTTGCAAAATGAATGTAATAAAAACACTTGTATGATAAATATATAGATTATATGATTTAATTGCAATTCAGTTAAAATTTTGTTAACTACTTTAAAAATTTATATATATGAAATAACATTTATCTGCTTGCGAATGCATCAGTTTTACGGGTGTTTACTGACACTGGTGCTGCATGAGCTTTGAGGTAAACATAACTGATCGTTTTGATGAAGCGTTAAACTATCCTGGTGCGAAGATCTACAATTACTGGAATAAAAATATACGTGTACATCTAGATATCCCCACAGCAGTTATTATAAATATAATGTTTTTGTTGTTATTTTGTGTTTTATAAATAATGTACATTTCCAAGACTTTGGTCGCTAGGCAAGTAGGAACTTGATTTCAAAAAGTATGAAAAGCACTCTAAAGAAATGGTACATTATCCATGATGAAAGGATTCACTCAGCTTTATGCCTCTCATATGACGTCACGCACGCGGTCAGAACTCTATTTTAGAATTTCTTCAAAAGATTATTTCATTCGAACTTTTTGGGGGTGTTGAAGAAAAACGGCCAGAATATCTAGTTTCTTTTAAACATTTTAATAGGTACAGATATGTTTTAAGTGGGGTTTATTCGATTGTTTGTTTTTAATATCTATCTATCTATCTACCTATCTATCTACCTATCTATCTATCTGTCTATCTATCTATCTATCTATCTATCTATCTATCTATCTATCTATCTATCTATCTAGTAGTCTTGGCACCGTTGAGGCACCACTAATGAACTGACAACTAGCTTCATCCATTCCATTCAGTTCTCTGATAATCTTACTGTATCTCTCAGCTTCAGTCCTGTCCACTCTGTGATGTTATTCTCCCATCTTTTCCTCTGCCTTCCTCTCCTTCACCCTCCTTGCACAGTACCATGCATGACTGTCTTGGCAAGCTCCGTTGATCGTGTGACATGCCCATACCATTTAATTTGCTTTTTTTCACAATAGCCAATAGCTTTCCAGAGGGCACAATAGCTTGCCTAATTCTGCTTCTCACTTCGTCATTCATGACATGATCTCTATACGAAATGACAAGCAACCTTGAAAAGCATCTCATTTCATTAGCTTGTATCATTCTTTCGAGATCCGATGTGATGGTCCATGACTCACATACATACATGAACACAAATACAACCAAGCACATCAATCTGATCTTTGAGCTGACTGATGTGTTTCTGTCTTTCCAAACGTCCTCACCCTTGATTTTGCTGTTATTGTCAGTGCAGTCCTAGACAGTATTTCTGGTTTTGATCCCTCGTCTGCCACGATTGCTCCTAAGAACTTGAATTTATTAAGTGTTTCCTTGCAGTCTCTACTTCTGCTCGGATAATGGGGTAGTTGTCAGTGTTGGTCACTGGTAGGATGTTGAATATGTCTAGGTCCCCTGTAGGTCTGTGGTTCTATAGGTCTGAGCAGTATATATTCTGCCCATCTCTTACGAATGTCTTGGTCTTCTGAAAGACAATTCCATCCACTATCTTGAATGATGGAGGAGCGCCCTTGTTTTACACCACTTAGTTACAGGTCACAATGTGTAATATAAAATGGATTGATAAGTTTTTATAAAACAGTACTTATACTTTAATACCAGAAGCCCATATCTCAAAGACAGTGTGGTTGATCATTCTTTTAAACTCTAGATTGCCAATCATGTTCATTTGCTTGTCGGTAGTATATGGATGGAGCTATTTGCGCAGAGATTGTAGTCATTGATGAATAGTAGTTTAGGTCATATTTGACAGGAATAAAAATTTGGTTTAAAGGAAATTAAGCATTAAATGTAAGGGTACAAGAAAACTAAGCATAAAGTAGAAAATACAAAGTTCTTTAATCCAACGCATATTTTGTAATAAATGTATAATATCTATATATTAGGATTGTGTTCTAGTTTAGTAAAACATTTCTTTTTAAATATCATTATAAAGAACTGGAATAGTCAGTGATGGTTCTTTTGATAAATTATAATTTTATATGTATGAGAAAGTATGTCAGCTGGTGTACACTTGAATTGCACGTAATATTTCGCACATAACTCAGACCTCCTTTTATGCAGTATTTGGTAAATGTTGAGTGATTTTAATTCTTTAATCGAAGACCCTGTTATTGACCAGTTTGCGTTTATTCAGAAACACTACTGATTTATAAATATACTTTATTTATTAATCGGCTATTTCATTTAATTTGTCACATATTTAATCAATATTTTGGAGTCATATGTCAAATTGTGTTTTTTCCCTTAACTCTCACAGAAGTCAATCTTACTGCAATCACGCCACCTGGTCAAACGAGAGCGGATCAAGTGGAGGTAACAACGTCCCCGGTCTGAATATTATACAACCAGTTCGTAAAGACACGGTGAATATACCTAGTGGTGGATATATTGTAGTTCGCTTCCAGGTAAATAACCCGGGGCTGTGGGTGATGCACTGCCACGTTGAACTACATGTGGCGAACGGCATGATGCTTATGTTTAACGGATCCTACTCGCAAATACCGCCCCCGCCACCCAACTTTCAGAAATGCGGAAACTTCATTGTGCAAACTTCAGGTAGTTGTTGTATTTACTCATTTCTTTAGGTAGTAGTTGTATTGACTGACTTTAGGCACTAGTTAGGTACTAGTTATACTGACAGACTACTTTAGATACTAGTAGTATTGATTGACTTCTTTAGGTTGTAATTGTATTGACTGGCTTTTAATTTCTCGATATTTGTTTAGTGTGTAACTGTATTTTATCTGTCATGTGCATACGTTTATAATGTGTTTATAGTAGTATATGAATTTAAGTGGATTCAAGCATTTTGCTTATGCTGTTGTGGAAGAGCTTCTATTTATATTAATTAATAAATGCATTCAAGTTACAATTTCCATAAACTCTTGTATAAATAGTCTTTCACCCCAAACTTCTTTCCGTAAATCAGTTACATCGTAAGACTTGTTAGTTTTGATTAGAAATGCTGTGTGTGCGTGTTTTAATGTTAATATATAGACATAAAAAATATGCATAATTCTGACTGGTTTGCTTGAACACTATGACCCTTCCTCTCTAAAACATTCTCGCTCTTGCACTCCACCTCATGTTCGACATGTAACTTGCACGTTTATCGACAGGTTATTGTCTAACTCGTTTTGGTTTTAGTAAATGTGTACTAGAGTAACGGACTAGCTGTGAACCTATGATGAAACCGAAGGGTTGAATTATTACCACAAGAATTGTCTCTAAAAATGTACATTGGAGTTTGTATCATAGTATTTTTGTTTGCTCATTTGGATATTTTTCAGTAAGTTTAAATATTTATTGCATTTATATTATTCCAGCCACCAATTATGCTACCCACGTCCTCTTGTCAGCAACTGCCATGGTGATTGCGGTTTCTGTCTCCTCGATCGTTTAATTTTTTTTTTAAATCGTGAATGCGACTCACTCAAACTCAAGATGTGTTTATTCATAATAATTTAGTGCATTTATACGATTCTCGAGAGCATTATAGAGTAGGTGCAAAACTACATCTCTGGACAAAATAAAATTTTCTTCTTTGGATAAATATAACCTGAAATTCTTGTCTTGGCTGAGTGGGGATTTGAGACCTCTTGACGTCACTCACTCTAGCACGCGGCCTTGACATCGACATTGCACATATCCGACTTCCCTTTATAATTATGTTTAATCTGTGCAAAGATATATTACCTTGTTCGCTATACTGGGCTCACAAATCAGCCATTCCTGTATAATTATGTTTAATCTGTGCAAAGATATATTACCTAGTTCGCTATACTGGGCTCACAAATCAGCCATTCCTGTATAATTATGTTTAATCTGTGCAAAGATATATTACCTTGTTCGCTATACTGGGCTCATTTGCCGTCTACCGCTACCGCATTCATCGACATTAGCAAATGAATGATTTTAACAAAACTAAACTGTTTTATAAAGAACGAAATCTTTAATCCAACAATTAAAAAAGCTGGCGACATGTATTAACCTTGACATTGCTTTCACAAATGCTGTCGTTGTCCATTAATTCCATTATTTGTTGTAAGCGCGTCGTATGTATTGTTGGTATTCTCATTACACGCGTGTGACAATCTCTGTAAATGGTACGATAACTGACATCGGAAAGTAATGACGTTATCGAATCCCAATATAGGTTTCAGAAGATATGGGACCAAATTTAGTTAAATTGCGATAGGGCAAACCCCATCTTTTACGTGAACTGTCGCGTCACGCTGTGTGGAATTTAATCGTGGACTTCATTAATGCAGAGGAGACATAATAATATGAACGTATCGTAATAAAAATCATCCAAAACAACTACAACATTATTATGTAGAATGTATACTATAGCATAGCCTACTATGCGATGTTTGTTGACACGCTTCACTGGTAATTCGACATTTTATGTTAGTTGTAACTGTTTTAAATTGAAATAAATTTTAATTACAATAAAATTCAGTGTGAGTCTTAATTTTAATGCATATACTATACAAAATGTCAAACAAACGCCAAACTCTTGATGTCAATGGCGAAATGTCATAATCATAATGCATACAAATGTCTAAGGAAACATATAACATCACTCTTGTAGTTATTTTAAAGTGTTTATTTACGTATTATAATGTTGCTCTCTTTTGTCAATTTCAAATTAAAATTATTAAACATGAAGTGAATTTGACGAGCCTGGGATATTCAGTGTAAAGGTCTTAATTGTTTTACTGTAGTTTAAGTGACTTTTACACTGCTGATAGTACATATTTCGAACATATATGCATTTCTCTTCTTATCACACGTTTTGTATAAAATAGCTTTTCTTTGCAATACAAAAATGTAAACATGATAATTTATTGTTATTCTTATTTTTCTTATTTGTTTCGGTGTTTTAATAAAAGAGATTTTGAAAAATATATATGCTATGTTTACATATAAATAGTATGTTTAACGTTACTGTGAGTGGAAGTTCATTCGTGGAGTAATTCATAATGTGACTCAGAATGTGAAAGAGAGAGACACATGGCAATATAGAAGAAGAGAGAGAGAGACCTAAAATGAGAGACTCTGGGAAACAACGGAGCAATGAAAAAAAAACGACAGAGAAAGATTATGTGAAAGAGAGCTAAGTTTATCATGTGATGTGTCTACGATTTTATTAAGTGCAAATGCAACCCCCAACTCATACGTTTTTTAAATAAAATGAATTCCTTTTTGGCCAATAATATATCATGATGGTATATTAATAATATTAATATACAGTTTGAGACACAAAAGAGAGAGAGAGAGAGAGAGAGAGAGAGAGAGAGAGAGAGAGAGAGAGAGAGAGAGAGAGACAATTATAGACTGCTTGTCTGGTTGATGTCTTCATTGACGAAAAAGATAATTGAGAGTTAACGAATGAAAGAATAAATGAAATACTAAACCCAAAGAGATGAGGGAAGTAAATGTGACACCTAATCAAACTATATTCACTATTTGAAAAGATGTGGAATTTGCCTTAGCTAATCTCAAATGAGTTTCTGGAGAATAATTGTATTATGTATAAATAATTTATATATATATTATTTGATTATGACTCAAGTGCCTTCAAGTAGCTTTGAAGTTAGGATAACTTATGCGTCATATAAAGCCCATACTCTGCGGAATCGATCGTTTGTGACTCCATATGACGGGCAGAACGCTGCTATTTTGAATCGTCAGTCGTGTGTTTAAATTGTATTTTTATTGAAAGAAAAGAGACGGCGGCCTATATACTATTAAGAATTTGGGGGTAACCTGAGATGACTAGAAACCGGGTATCGGGGTGGTAGTTGAGGAGCAATGCATGATATCGGTAAATAGTTTTGCCTTCCACAAATAGCTTTACGAATACTTCGTTCTTTTTAAAAATTTCAACCACGCCCACCACTATCTGGGTTTTTGGCGTCATTCTGCCATTGAAGAGGGACACCACGGTAAGAAGACGTTTTCATATGTAATATTTATGTGCATTGCACAGAAACAGACAAATAGTTGCCTATACGTCGTGGCGATTACCTTGCAAATATACTTTGACGGGAGGTTGTGTTTTTATTTCTACATAGAAGAAAAAAGCCTAAAACGCTATTTATAGAGACAAACATAACAGAATGGTCTTCATATTGCGGACGTCCAAAATGTTTCTGTCACTCACACTTCGCTTCGTGCTGCTTGTTTTCGTACACACAGTTGGAGAGTTAGTGTGACGTGGGACGTTAAGCAAACTGAAATCATTAATAAATCAAAATGTTTGTGTGGGGATCATTACAAGGTGCATCGATATATAAGTTGGAACAACGTGACGAATAGTACGTTTTTAAGAAAATTAATTACTAAATGACACTGCAATCGTCTTGAAGTCAAGACTGTCAAATATCACTGAGATTTGCATAATCTAAAATTAGGATGTGATCGTTACAAAAGGAAGATCTTCGTCCCGCCATTCAAGAAAGTGACGAAGATCAATTGCAAAATGAAGTTTAACACATTGTTTGCACATTTATTCTGATGATATAGATAGATAGATAGATAGATAGATAGATAGATAGATAGTTAGATAGATAGATAGATAGATAGATAGATAGATAAATAGATAGAAAGATAGTTATATAATGTTGCTGCAGTTCCAATGGATTATTTGGTAAAATAGATTTTGAAATATACCAACTGTTCATGTAGACAGTAACAGATTATTGTACAGAGTATTTTTATGCGAACTGTGAAAATAATTCAGAAAATATGGCCGATCTAGCATAGTTTCTTCGGAGACTTACAACTACAAATGAGGTCTAGTTCTGACATTCAAATTCAAGTGGCTGAATCGAAATAACAGATTAAATAGTATGGGGGAAATCATTATCAAGTTAAAGCACAAATAATTTAATTAATTGGGCAAGCAATTATTTCTTTAAAACTATTTTCATTCCCTATATTGTAACTATTACAGTTTCTATCAAACTGGTAGTGCAAATTTAATCTGTGAATACATAGAGGAATGCCATATGATATGTTGTCAGGGCATTATGTGCATATTATAGTTGGAGAATGCTGATGACTGACAGCCATGACCTTGATTTTTTCCTATTCATTGCTCGCCAATGCTTCAACGTGTTTTAAGCACATATTATATCGCTATGCACTTCATGTCTGTTTCTGTACGTCTACTTTTCCTCTCTCTCTCTCTCTCTCTCTCTCTCTCAAATCTCTCTCAAACACGCCCGTACAGCGTGTTCTTGTTCTTCATTACCGACATGGTGTACACGCACCTTCACACAGTGAACATTGTTGCATAGGCAGGTTCAGTGTCAGAGGTGAAAACACATCGTGTGTATACAATTTTAAATAATCTGTACGTTTAGGATTGATGGTCACAGCTTGGCTAAAGGTATCAATTATTTAATTTTAATTGTGACCAAGTCCAGCTGCTGTTCAATGTTTTTTGTGAGTATGCATTCTGCATGGAACAAATCTTAGCTGTACGCCGCCAAAGGTAGCATTAAAGATCATTACTTGGGGTAATATCGCCTAAATTCACGCAGCAATAATTTGCTGTTCCACCCATATACCTCAAACGGTTCAAACAAATGCTGGTCAAGAAATTTACAATGCCTTCTTTTTCGCTAAAAATGTCATTTGTACTCCAGATATAGCTTTTAGTACTACACGAAAGACTTCGTAACTTAATAGTGTCCTTTTAATCTTAATCATAATGATGGAAAACCAAGTTTTGTTTAAGTGTATATATATACATAACAAAATAAGTAAATAATTAATAAATCAAACTGCAAATGTACCTTTTCACACAGAAGTTAGATCTCTCCCCATAATTCATAGCAAATTGTGACGCCAATGCCACTTAGTCAATGAAAATTATTATTATTATTCAGTCTCTTTCCACGACTTCTGTTTGACTGTCGGCTGTGATCCAAGGTCTCGGAATCTTACCAAGATTCTGGGAGATCCAAGGTTTTACGGAGGATGTGGGCACTTCCGAGGAGCGCTGCTTTGAGTAGTGGAGCGATTCTGTGGTTTCCTGGGAGTTTATTCAGGTAGCCTTCCAATTCTGATGTTATGTTCCCCAAGGCTCCTATCACTATTGGTATCACTTCTGCTTTTACATTCCACAGTCTCTGGATTTCTAATCTGAGGTCTTGGTATTTTTCTATTTTTTCTCTTTCTTTTGTTTTTATGTTTCTATCACTTGGAACAGCGACATCAATAATTGTTACTGTTCTGTTGGTTTTATTGAGAACTACAATGTCTGGTCGTCTTGCAGTAATCACCCGGTCTGTTCTTATCTCGAAGTCCCACAATATTTTGACTTCTTCTGTTTCGATGACTGCTTCTGGTTGATGCATCCATGTTCTTTCTGGGGTTTTTATGCCATAGTTCTCACACAGATTATTATTATTATTATTATTATTATTATTATTTCATAAATAGTTACAAGTTTTGACAATCTTAATTTATTTTATTAATGATCCTCCAGCAGACATAATTTGTCTCCTCACTTGAAGGATATACGGGCTGTAAATGTTTTCTGTCTTCCTCATCGTTGAAGATAAATATTTACTGTCTCACAATAATCCGTAGGTGGAAAACGTATTACTAAAGGAGGAGACAAATCCGACTTTAATCGATATTTAGCGAGCACCCACCCACCCACATTCTTCTTCAATATGAGGATATCAATAAATAAAAGAAGTTCAATAAATTTAACAATAAATTAATTAAATCAACAAACATATATGCAAATAACAAATACAATGAAATAGATACAATGACATCGATATTATTACGAACCCGCGTTCAGATTCTGTTATGATTAAAGTGCTATGCACATACAGTACAATTCAAGAGTAGTCACTACAATTGACAGGGTAGTCCTATCAGAGAACTGAAATGATGTTATTAGAGATACGCAATAATAGTCTTTATGTAACCTGATTCAAAGCAGTCTTAACAGTCCTTCACAACCTTTGCCACAGTCACAAATTACAGTTCAGTTCAGTTTCGGTGAGTTACTGTCGTTACATTGAAACATAATTCATCGCACATTCTCCCAAGGTCAACCCGGGCCTTTTCTCACCTTATCAGTTCGTTCAAGCAGAACAGCAATTGTAGTAATTTCTAGTACTCTCCCTTACCAGAAATGTTCTCAGTGTATGAGCATACTTTGCTACAGTACATGAAATAGAGTGCAGTGTATCTCTTTACAATTACACACACCAAAGCAGATGATTCCCGCATCTCCCCAGTTGCACTGACCCACAACCAGTGAACCAATAAAATCAAACAAAATGTGAAAATAGGCAACTGAAAAGGCTACTTGCTCACTGCAAAGTATTATTAAAGAGCAAATGCTAAGCTTCCAATTTATCATTTTATAACTCCATTCTTTCTTACATTCCAGTCTCAAAGTGTCAAGTTTCAATGTTTGAGTATTGATTGTTGTGTTAAAGCTTTAAGTTTAAAGTCCACGCATTCACCAGTTATAACCCTGAGTGACATAGGAGATGTGGAACGTATGTTTTATGGTGTGTAAATGTAAGGGAGTATGTTTACACACTCGTGATGTATCAGAACAAAGTATTCTGTGTTCATTCTGGAAAGTTCAGGTGCATCGAAGGTACCAAAATTATTGTGATCATGTTTTGCTTGAAAAAACTGAGATGTTGAGCAGCGTGCACAAGCAATACAAGAGGAAAACGCACATCATTTGTTTTCCATGCTGTGGTGGGAGACACATGGTGACTCAAAGATATAGTGTCATTGATTCAAAAGCAAGTGAAGGACTGTCAAAGAAGTGATTAATCCAGGTAATATAAGAGATTGCAATAACCTACCTCTAATAACTCCATTTCTATTCTCTGATAGGATTAATCTGCGATGTTTATTGACTCTATTGTTGAATTGTAATTATATTTTTTATAGAGAGAGATAAACTGTATACCCTAAAATTATCCGAATATGAGTTCATGGAATATGGATATCAAGTAATCTATTTTATTGTAATTGTCATATGATATTTGATTGTTCATTTTAATAAGTGTGTTGTTAAATATATTGACTTTCTCATGCATATTGATAGTGATAATCTTCTGGTGGAGAAGAAAGTGTGTGTGTGTGTGTGTGAGCGCGCGCGTGCGTGTGTGTGTGTGTATGTGCGGGGTCCATTAAATATAGATAAGTCGGATTTATCTTCTCCTTTTGTAAGAAGTTTTCAACTCATAGAAACATTATGTGACTGTAAATGTTCTTTTATTTTATGGATAGAGGAAACGTTTACAGTGTCAAAAATATCTGCCAAGTGAGAAAGACGACTGGTGTCTGGAGGATAATTAATAAAATAAATTAAGATTCTCATCACTTCTGATTATTTATGAAAGATTAATTAATAATAATAATCATTTTCATTAACTAAGTGGCGTGCCCGTCTCAATTACAATTAAATTTCAAATAGGAATATGCAAATTTACTCTGCCACATAAATAATAAATAAAAAGTAAAATAAAAGAATGTTCATTTGCATATATGGCTAAATGGCTAAATATATAAATACATAAATTAGCATACAAATAAATAACATTTGAGAAAACAAGCATATGGTAAAATAAAAAAAGACCGCAATATATTCTTCAAATATTAAGGTCATCAAAGAATGTTGCTTTTCTATTTTGTTTTATGGTTAGAAACCTGTTCTGGAGTTGCAACCATGTGGTATACACTATTATTTCTGCACTTCTTGCTTGTTGCCCAACAACCTGCAGGCGCCTGGAAGTGTGGAGTTAATGAAACAGTGTGCGAAGTCTGGTTGGAGATCAGTCACAGGTTGACGATGATGAGAGACAAGACTTTGATTGTAGCTAATGGTGGACGCTTGTTTAATTACAACGAAAACGTCTTCATCGAAAGCAATTCCATTAATATCAGCGAAGTAAGTGCTATCTGTCTATCATGTTTCTTTGATTTCAGATTTCGTGTCTGCTTTTTAACGGTTGCTAATTTTGCAGTCGGGCGCAGAGATGTAGTGCTTTAGATTTAGAGCTATGTGTGACTGAGAGACAATGTTTGAATGGATGCCTGATAAATGCCTATTCTCTCGAACTGCTAACTGACGACTCTTCTTTAGAGTGCGCATATTACAAGACACCGTTTTATCCAATGGACTAGAACTAAACCCCTTTTACCTCTGGAATTATGGGAGCGGTTAAATATCGCCGTACACTTTCACCTCTAGAGGCGATCGAACCCCAGTCTAATAAGCTATACTATGTATAGTATATTCCGTACTATCTCATGCCATGTATATCCACTTTTAAAACAACACTTCAGACGTTGTGCGATAAGTATTTTTGTAGGTTAATAACTTATCGAAAGTTTAAATTTTGAATTCATACACTCAACAATCATAAATGTTTCGTTCATTATATTTTGCACATTGAAACCCTTCTTTCTTTCGCTTTCTTTCTTTCTTTCTTTCTTTCTTTCTTTCTTTCTTTCTTTCTTTCTTTCTTTCTTTCTTTCTTTCTTTCTTTCTTTCTTTCATCATCATCATCATCATCATCATCATCATCATCATCATCATCATCATCATCATCATCATCATCATTATCATCATCACCACCATCATCATTTCTATCTGTGTGTTTCATGGCCATTTCTTACATTCTGTCTGAATTTACCATTATGACGTTTCTTAAAAAAATAAAAGTAATAAAATGATTTTAAGATGCTGATCTTAATCAGTCTGCACTTGATGAGTGAACTTGGCATAACGTAGATTTCCTCGTGTTATGACACATGTAATAGGTCATCACTTGTGACGGCTTCTCGGAACCCAGAATAGTGATTGCCATCAATGGCACCATCCCAGGTCCAACCATAGAGGTGCAAGAAAAACAGGAAGTGCGTGTACACATTCACAACAACATGGCGTCTGAAACGGCCAGCATGCACTTTCACGGTCAGCATCAGAGAGGAAGTCCCTGGATGGATGGCGTCAGCTTTGTGACGCAATGTCCCATTCTACCTGGTCAGACTTTTACTCACGTTGTAAGTATGGCAGCGATACATTTGTCATGACTAACAAACTTTAGTAACTGTTACAAAGAAAATTGCTCAAAATACAAATGTTTTATATATAATGAATTAACTGTAATTGTCAAATGCCCTTCACATTAGGAAAAGAAATATTAGCACGTAGTTGTCAAATGCCATTCACATTATTAAAAGAAACAGTAGCACGTATTTTGTCAAATGCCCTTCACATTATTAAAAGAAACAGTAGCACGTACTTGTCAAATGACCTTCACATTAGGAAACGAAACAGTAGCACGTAGTTGTCAAATGACCTTCACATTAGGAAAAGTAGTTGCAGGACTGTGATGACACAGTGTAGCAGTACAGAACAACAGTTACTTCCTTTTACTTTCTTAGTTCAAGGCCGAACCTGATGGAACATATTGGTACCATGCACACACGGGTGTTCAACTCTCAATGGGCATGTACGCTGCATTCATTGTCCACCCGGAATCTGGACCAAGGCCACAGTACGACAAGGAGCACGTGCTGATGGTCCAGGACTACAACCACGACTGGGATTCCACGATGGGCTACATGAAGATGTTGTACGGGATGTACGCAAAGGGCAGCAAAGAGAATGATACTACCAATCTATCGGGCGCACGATACAGCTTGTTCCGGTTCCAGGCAGGCCTCATTAACGGTAGAGGGCGCTACATCGACAAGACCACTGGGCAGTTCAATGGTGCTCCACTGGAGAAGTTTAGCGTAAAGTGAGTAGACAAGAATTATTAAATTTTGTGGTGTCGTGTATTTACGTGCGTGAGCATGTGACGTATTATTGTTAAATGCCATGGTAATATGTTGCTGACATTATTTAGTAATTGTATTCTGTAAGTGCAGTGCTACAAATTAATATTTTCAAGAATGTTCATTTTGAGCATTGAAAATATAAAAGACTTTATTTTGACCCAATACAAAAAACAGAATCTATTTTCATAACTGCCTAATAAAATTAATTAAACATATTATTTAATTTACAAATTTAACTTAGGAATATTTTGAAATTAAAGAATGCTTTTCAGCACGTTGTCTCCAGCACTTAGTGTTTGTCTGGTATTTTCAAAATGGTCTCACTTAAAATTTGTTAGCGACAGATCGGCAATGCTTGCTCTCATTGGATGTCCTCACCATTTACACATAGATCAGTGATTACCATAGCGGCAACAGAGGATAGTCGATGTGGCGTTGCTGCTCACCTTCTCACGATTTTATTAAATTAATCATCATCATCATAATAATAATAATAATAACAATGATGATGATAATTTTACTAATAATAATAGTAATAACAATAACAATAACAATAATAATATTAAAAATAATAATAATAATAATAATAACAATGACGATGATACTACTACTACTACTACTAATAATAATAATAATATCTTAATACATAATATTTTTTAAAATACGACTAATGATTCAAATAGTAATAATAGTCCTAACTTTATTAATTTAAACCACTATAATAGTAGTGATTTTAAACTTGTTCCAAACTCTAACAATTTAATTGTATATAGGTTCGAGTTTCCGCACTCCCCCAGTTATGTCATGTTCTCTCTAACTTGTTGCTGCTTCTGCTGCTCTATAGTCCATGTGAGGGAACCGTGTCCCTCAGCCGACGAATGCTCGGACCGGATATGAAAATTGTCAAATATGGCTGAAAGAATCTGGGCAACAGCTATCAGAAAGCTTAAATAGGCGAATAAGAGAATTCCAAAATTCGACTTCCTTTTGGACCCACACTAAGCATCTCCGATAGTGTGTGATTATCTCCTATAATATATTTCTCAGACTGAATAATTATAGTTATGAGTGTGTGCACTTGCCAGAATATCTGAATTTTATAATTCAATAATTAATTGCCAAGCAAACGTCTGCCATCTTTGTGCGAGAGGACACCAGTCAAGAATAGAGTGTTGTGACTTCCCCTGATACACATTACTTGGTTCTCGTTACGACGCCAAACCACGCCTTCCTTCACATGCAACAACATGCAAATGCTTGTAAATAGCTGAGGGATAGCCTTTCTTTTGGTCGTCGAATTAAAAGATAAGTCGAAAAAGGAAAGACCCAGAAAGACATTGCAGTTGACATTGATATTAACATTGTTATTACGTATGCTTACTTAAGGCTGTGCACTAAAATCCTTTATTAATAATGACGACATAGAGCTATATATTGTTCTAATCTATCAGAACATTTTTATTGTTTTATTCCTACTGCATTTAAATAAAAATTTTGACTCCATTTCTCGCCCATCCAGTTCATGTCATAGGGACTTCATTCACCGAAGGAGTCTTGGGTATAGAACTAGATTAAATTATATGTTTAGTAAAGGCTACAAAGTTTGTGACGTGTCATATCTATTGCGCTCCCTTTGTATTTGTGTCCTGAAACTGTGCATGTGTTTGTGTGTTAGTGTGTGTGTATGTTAGTGTGTGTGTATATGTGTGTGTGTGTGTGTGTGTGTGTTTATGTGTGTGTGTGTGTTTGTGTGTGTGTGTGTATGTGACTGGAGGACCAGGTAAAGTTTTCCATCAAGCAAGGGAGGGATTAATTTAAATAAATCTTTATTCTTTCCTCTACTATTTCTCCTTTTGCATTTCACACGTATATACCTCACATTCGGAAATACGCTTGACCTTTGCCTCAAGGGAAGTGACTCTCCCTCTAACACAAATTGTAATATCTGAATTCGTAATAGTCATTCCAACCTTTTAAACTTATGCACTGCCAAGCAATTACATTTAAATTTTACATTTACTTGAGGAACCAATCTTTCAGAAACAGTGATTATTCTCTGCTGGTTAACATTTAACATTTGTTATCAATACAGGCGTGCTATTTATAATACCTTTTCTTGCCTTTCTCTATAGAAAAACACACAAGATGGGAATTAACCTTGAATAGGACAGGCTGAATTCCGCAGAGCGTGTAGTATTGCAGACTATTCACGTTGCCGTGATTTTTTCCATTCACACGATATAGGTTTTATTCTGTAAGAAGAATAAATTCCGATAATGTTTCAACTCATACCTGTGTGCAGTAATGCATGCATATTTGAGACCACCGTGAAAAGATGGAAATGCAACATAACGTCTATCTTCAAAGTGGCATTTTATATTAATGATAGTGTCGCAGGTCGTGATGTGTCGTTGCTGGTTTGTTGATGGCCCCTCTCTCCTCCTCGGTGGGTAAGGGGGGTCAGACCCAGCAGCCGTGATTTGCCGGGATCACATCGAATGGTCAGTGTTGATAACCACTCTCACACTCAGACACCACGAATAATCTTGTGGGGGATAGGATAACTTTATTCTGAAATGTGAAAAAGCCGGCTGTGTGAGCAGGCGTGTGAATGTCGTGTGAGGAACGTACGGAACGAACAAACAAACAACCGCATCAATACACACTTTCGAAACCGAGAAAGGAAGCCCAACTCTTGAAAAAGAGTTAGCAAAGAATTTAATTTTAAAAAGAAAAACGGGTGTAACTTTCACACGGTGTTAGTCATTCATTCAGCAACGTCCACATACGGCATCCATGGGGCGGGGAAACATGAGTGATGAAAAAAAAATGAAAAGAAAAGGAATGTGAACTAAAATAATAAAAACAATAAATGGTGATGACCTTTTTCACTACTGCCAAAAATCGAGTGGCACAAAAATACTTTGGGTGTAACCCCACTACAAAGCACAACGAATGTTAATTTAATTTAGAACTGCGGTGATAACCGCAAAAATTATCCATTAAATAAGAGTCAAAGTTAAATGTTCATGAAAAAACAGTTCAATGATGATATGTTTATATTCTAACTATCCTACCTAGTAATGCACCTCTAAGAAAAGTTTTCCTACTTACTAGTGTTTGAAATACGCTGAATTGTCGATGCAGGAACACACAGCACAAAAACGAAATAGTCACAATTGCCGACACGCTGGTGAACACAAAAAGTTACAGTTTCTGTCATCTGAAAATAACACGCTTGGTGATGAAACACGGTTCACTGAGACTGCAGTACGTACACACTTGTGAATACTTGTCCCATGTTGCTTAATGCTGGGGCACCCGGTTCTATGATGAAGAACACGGACACTGTCTACGACGACAGTACCAAAATGGAGCTCACAGTCTTCTGCGATGGTTCCAAGATCCAAAATCTATCACGGAGGGCTGTCTACAGCGACAGTTCCAAACAATAAAGCGTGGAATATTCTTATCTTGGCACAATCCTGATCCCCTCAGTTCTTCACTGATGGATAGCTATTGCCCAAGGTTCGAATCCACATAGAGTAATAAGGACAAGCTTTATAATAAAGGTTGCCATGACGAATTGAGTGTGACAAAACACACGTCCAACTCTATACTGTACGTGGAGAATATTCAATTCTTTCTTCCTCGGTTATAAAGAAGATAAAAAGATTGTCCAGACACAGTGTAGGCAATAATACGAGGCCATTACACCTCTCTGTAGTCCAGACTATGCACACTAAATTAAAATAGCTCCAGTTAGTCCTTTTATGCAAAATCAATTCTCACTCTCTCCAGATAAAACTCCTGAATGTATCCCTATCTTACCCATGCTAAGAAGGTGCATTACGCTGATGTGCAAAACTCCTAATAATATAATCCCTAATTATTGTAATAAGAATTGATAATAAAAATCAAACAACTTTTCTACATATTGTAATCACAATTGTTGAACATCTAACTCAAATAATTAATCAAATGTATTTTATAAAAATATTGGAAACATGAAATTAGCAAACTTGCTGACAGTGTATGCAAACAAAATAAGCAGATGCCCTGACAGTAAATGGAAACAAATGCACTGACAGTGCACGTAATTAATACGTCACTTGCTAAGGTCTGTTGCGTCGCGCGATGGCAAAGTGGAGATAATCAAGGAAAAAAATAATTTTCTGATTACTCCGCCCTTTTTTCCGTGACAGATAGTCAGTTACCAAACTGACATTGTAAAAGTGGCATTTTATAGTAATGATAGTCAATTACCAAACTGACCTTGTAAAACTTGAGTGACTCGCTTATCAAAATTTCGATTTGCTAACATATTGTTTGAAATACAATTGCATGAAAAATGTGACAATTCAATGCATAGAAATAAATGGATTGAAAGAGGAAATATTTTTATGAATGGTATTTGGAAACATAATGCTAATCATCTAAATTGCTTTATTTATCATGCAAGGGGGGTATTATAACGATTATGAGGATTTATTTACTCGCTTTTTATACTTAATTTGTCTAAGTGTTGTGTAAACAGAGGTGAAGCTTGTCAAGTTGAAGCTAGAGTAAAGAAAATTAGTTCCAAAACAATCTGAAGTGTCATGACCTATGGTTATATCTCAGTCTCTCATACCACGTCTTGCTAGGTCGGTAGCAAGAATCTGCGGGCACCCCCATCGTAGACATGCACGTTCTGCTCCAAGCAAACTTTAGTATTCCTAACCAATCGCCCAACCACCTAACCACTCCTATGTATCTCCCTTGCACTCTTCAACACTTTAATGAACTATTCCATTCGAAACAATGTTAACTAAACTTGGATGAATCGCAACCATGACACAAAATGGCGTCAGTGGATTAATGGCTCTCTAGAAATAACTGAGCGTATTGTAAACAAGAACTAGCAACTAGAATAGGTCTTTCGTACATGCGAATTCAAGGTCAAGTGTTCGAGAGAAAAATAAATGACATACATAATCACGTGGGCACTCACATTCAAACAAAGAATGTTTTTAAGCGGGTGTAAAATACCATAACGCAGGCAGTCGGTCAGACAATAGGTGACGGATAAACCGAATTGGGACACAATAATTGACAGATCAAGTGACGTGGGAGACAATAAGTGATGGGTCAACTGACGTGGGAAGCTCATTTGCTGTGGGGTAAAGAGATTCATGGGTCTCGCGTCCAGCCTTGATCATTTGGGTCTTTTCTCGATCTCATTCCACTTCTTACCTCATGAATTTTTATTGACATTAGCGACAGCTATGGAGAATCAGCCCATAACTATATTTGAGTTGGTAGTAGTAGCAGTAATAGTAGGAGTATGCAATGTGCCATGGAAAGAAAAGACATTAGACGAGAGCTGATTGGTGCAAATGGATTGACATCTAGTGGACTTAAGATTAGAAGTCTGAAAATCTTTTGACTGACGCCAGACAAGGGAATAAGCGGATGGTGGGAAGAAAAAAGTAAAAGCGAACGAATAAGTTAATGAATTGCTACGCAGAGGAGAAGAAATGGGATTTGGGGTGAAAATAAATTTTAGCAATAATCAACGTAAACACTCTTCAATCACAACACGTTCGTAATATATAAACGCACATTGCATGTGCATAATTTAAGATATCGAATGCTGTAAATTGCACATAGCATAAAGTTAAATTTGCACAGTATAAAATATTAATTTTATAATTGCGAAGAAGAGATTTACTAATATTCCTTCGTTTAAGATATTGTTTTCGCCTCGAACTTGAGTGCACTGGTGAGATACGTATTTGAATAGGATACGTTAATAATTTATCAAATTTACATTTTAGAATCGATAATTTCAACAAAGTTAATGTTTTGTTCTTTATATTGCGCACAATTTAACATCTCACTGAAATAGCAAAACCCATCTAAATCGCACAATAGTAAAGTTATAACCGTTCAAAATTATTTGTGCAATTTGTATTTGTGCGTGCATTTATCGTGCCTTTAACAATATAACCATATGAGTGACTAGAAACACAAACCATAACATCACATTCTTTTCATTTCTAGAAAAGGTGGGTTTTACAGATTTCGCTTGATCAACGCTGGAGCAGTATACCCATTTCAAATTTCAGTGAATGGACACCGCTTGCAAGTAGTGGCCACGGACGGTCTGGAGATTGTGCCCATACCTGCAGATTACGTGATTATCGCCCCTGGCGAGCGGTACGATGTAGAGCTGGTGGCTAACAATACAGTTAACAATTATTGGATTTTTGCAAAAACTCTGGAGGTAGTATTTTTTCATTTTTGAGGGCATGTAATGATATTTCGTGTCACCCTATCTCTAATTTCCTATACTATGTTGTCATTGAAAGAAAAAATGTTACCTGTCGTATCCGATTTCATGAACGAAACGGTTTGTGTGTGTGCATGTGTGTGTACATGCTTGTGGTTTGTGGTGTGTGTATATGTATTGTTATTGGGGTGGGTGGGTGTGAAAACTTATAGTGGTTTTGTAAATCTGCTCATATTTCGCTCTATAACCTATTTCTTTTATATTTAGAGTTTAATTATGTTTATGTATTATAAATGTCGTATGTATGTGTGACACGTGCGCCACTAAGTTAATGAAGATAATTAGTATATTTAATTAGTCTTTCATTAAAAAAATTTCAAGAGATGAGAATATTAATTTTATTTTAATAAATGATCCTCCAACAGATACCACTCCTCTCTCGCTTTGCGAATATTTTGGCGTTGTAAACGTTTTCACAATTCCACACACAAAAAAGTTTACATTCACATGCGGTTTCTGCAGGTGGAAACTTCTTACTAAAGGAAAAGACAAATCCGACTTTAAATCTATATTTAGCAAGTCCCCATCCACCCACTTTCTTCTCCAACATAAGATTATTGAATATGAATACAGTGCATCAAACAATGTCACATATTAATACACCAAATGGGTGCAGCTTATTTCAAACAATTGTAGTAAATATATCAACTTACGTAGTACCTCTTTACATAACAAAGTATAACATATCAATAGTAAAATGTATGATATGTTTCAAAGTCCATTCTCTCTCAATCAGTCAGTTTAAACTCACCACTCATGCTAACGAGTGTCTTCAAGCCGGACTTCTCTCTATTCAAAAGTGAATATACAACATAGTTCTCTACTGCAAGTAAACTCCTTAAACTCATCCAAATGGCTAGTCTCGTTCTCATAAATCATAATTATTGGATAAAAATTAAAACAAACTGCTCACTAAGTTTCCACTAGGTCAGAAAATCTAAAATATTTTCCCCTTCGGCTGTTTACTTCAACTCAGACACTTTCAAATTAACACCATTAGGAGTGCCCAAGGTCGGGTCAATCTGACAATTTAGTAACCTAAATAAAATTAAAATTAAAAATAGGGAGGGCAAATTTACTTTGTCACAGTATGTATGAAGAAAAGTGACTTCGAGGAAAATGGAAAGGCTAATTTGAGAAAGATTTGTGTATTATTACATTTACATCATTGTTTTCATTAGAACCGATAGTATATTGGTCTTATGTGATCCAATATTTTCTTTCTATTAAGTGTTCTTTATCGCTTTATATTTTGATTACGCAACAGGACTATGACAACAATAAAGAGAACAGCGCCTAGTGGTGGAGGGAGGAGGGCAGTGATAGTGGCGTAAAGGACAATTGTGTTACTATTTATAGTCACTTGTATACCATAGTACAGTGTATTAACAAAATAACAAACGTCTAGCAGATAACGAGGCAAAGCAAAGTTTGCAAAAAAAGATTAAATTCATAACTTTCTTATAGCTGCAGAAATGTAAAAGAAACAGTGATATTAAATTAGGAAAAAAAAGTGTCAGTTACATAGTATTATATTATAGTTTTACTTAGGACATATTTTGCATTAAATACTGACGCAAAAATTTTTAATATTATAAATGACATTAATGTGCACAAAATACGAAAACCAATAGCAATTTGATGACATAATGGAACCAAAAAAAGCCGTCCTAAGACTCATAGGTTAATGCACACAATGATTCTGGGAAAAAAATATCTGGAATGTTTCAACAACACAAACACGAACTTAACGATATCTCAAATTCAATCTGACCTACATGTAACAAATATTAAATCTACTATAACACATAATTTGTGGATTAGTTTCAGATATATATTTTCTGCAATTTTTTTCTACCGCAGTCATTGGTAATTATTTTCACATTTTTTGCCGTTTTATGTTCTTTTTCTTTTGCCACGTGCACGTTTAAGAATATGTTAAGTGTGTAAGTCCTTAAAAGTTGCTGGCCTCCCTTTCCAAACATGTTCCCTTTCAGAAGCACTGGAAACAGTCATTAGATGAATTGATTTTATTGTTTTTCTGTGCAGGCTAAAGTTTATCACATGGCCTTAGCAATTCTGCATTACGAGGGCGCGCCTGACTCTGACCCTACTTCCAGCGAACGCCTGTGCAGCAGTAGTGCAAAATGTTTTGCGGTCAACTGCCCTTTCTCTTACTTCCCTCAGAACGACAACATTGTCTGCGTCAACCTGGACAACATGTACGCCAAGGACCAATTACCAGTAAGCTGCTTCCTCTGCTGATTGAGGTTTCTCGAAAACGACGTAACTGTTGCCCTACACAATAAATATTTTTCGAAACAATTAAACACATTCCTCATATATTGAACAGTAAAACAATTAAACAGATTCCTCAAATATTGAACAACAGTACAAAAAACAATTAAACAGTGTCCCCATATACTGAACAACAGTATAACAATTAGACAAGTTCCCCATATATTGAACAACAGTAAAATAATCAGGTGCCCCATGTACTGATCTATCTATCTATCTATCTATCTATCTATCTATCTATCTATCTATCTATCTATCTATCTATCTATCTATCTATCTATCTATCTATCTATCTATCTATCTATCTATCTATGAACATAACTCAAAACTACGTCTTTCTTCGTACATGTATAAATAGAACGTATTCAGCTATCACAGAAGGAGGGCAGTTGATTGTGTGCGCCAAACTGGTGCGACATTTTTGACCTATCAGCACTGGTTTATACTATCTATTAGACTCATTTTTCTTAGAATTATCTTTCCTTCATTTTACAAGGCATATTAAAATTAACTCACACACAAATTCGTTGGACTAATACTTTACCCAAGCAGACGGGACGGGTAGTGGTTGCATTAAATGTTCATTTATATGTGCAGGTGGAAATCGGAGCCGGGGCAAAAAACATTAAAGAATATTTTATCAACTTTGCTTTTCCGGGCGCGGATTATACGCCAGGGTCTGCCAATGGTATTCAGTTCGCCATGCCGCCAGGGTCTATTCTCACGCAGCCGTTTGATTTTACTACACGTTGTCCAGGAGATGGATACAGGTTACGTTTTGGAAAATCTGTTACGCTTTGACAAGTCGCAAGTATCAACGGTTGTCGCATGACATTGTGAAAAGTGATACATTTTGCCATATCGCGAGTGTTCACGGTTATTGCATGACATAATTTGTGGAAGTGTTACATTTTGACAAATCAACGAATGATTGCTTTACAGCATAATTTGTCTGCTGCTGTATATTTAGCAAACAAAATGCACTTTTAAACATATACACACATCGCAGCTTGGTTCTTGTTTCCTTAACATATTTTTTTCAATTTTAATTATTTTTTTTAATGAAACTATTTAAATAAATTTAAACTTAAATTATTGATTTTTTTTAGTAATGCTTATCTCTTTCCATTAGGTTGTTATTATCAGATAGATAGATAGATAGATAGATAGATAGATCCATAGATAGATAGATAGATACATCGATGGATGGATAGATAGATAGATAGATAGATAGATAGATAGATAGATAGATAGATAGAATGTCGTTTTAAACGATAAATATGTTGTTAATCACATTTCTATGTTAATTTTTTAGACTTAGCAACTAGTGTTCGTTCTTTTTACATTTGCTCAATATCATTTACATAAAATAAATATTGCACTTGCATATTGCTCTTTTTAAAACTGAATATAATGTGCTATTTTATAGTGCTTGCGTTTATTATATATATCATCTCATATCGGTATCAGTTAATTAAATAATTTTAATTCATCAATTGCTTAGCATATTAGTTTCTTGTTAGAACGATTTTAATTAATTATCACGTCATTTCAAGTTCTTTCGTCAAATCATCAAACTGACATCTTGACACGTGCTTTATTTTAAAGTGTCTGATGGACATCGAAAGGTTTATAAGGTCTAAAAAAAATGATATTATCAATTGTATCAAATTTGTAGAGATTACTGTACAGCATAATTAAGATAAACAAGCAACCATTAGTAATAATAGTATTATTGTTGTTCATATAGTTTGTAAAGAACTATTAGTAGTATCAAAATGTGCACTTTCGCTAATAGATAGAGTTCATAATAATTTGATGTAATTACAGTTAGTAGTAGTTGATAACAGTAACCAAATATGCACGAGTAGTCTTAGTTAAATTGTAAGCTAATGAATTATAGTACTCATTAATTGTTTGTAGTTAGAAGTCAATACTAGTCGATAACAGTAACAAAATACGCAATAATAGTATTACGTAGTTAGCTGAGAAGTTAGACGTAGAACTCATTTATAGAAGTCAATACTAGTCGATAAAAGGGAAAGTCAATACTAGTCGATAAAAGGGAAAGTCAATACTAGTCGATAAAAGGGAAAGTCAATACTAGTCGATAAAAGGGAAAGTCAATACTAGTCGATAAAAGGGAAAGTCAATACTAGTCGATAAAAGGGAAAGTTAGGAGCAATGAGTAGAAGACAGCTGCAGTCGTTGGTATTTCATAGTGATTAGTAGTTAGCTTTACATAATC
The DNA here is from genome assembly GCA_028829895.1 of Sinotaia quadrata. Lineage (NCBI taxonomy): Eukaryota > Metazoa > Mollusca > Gastropoda > Architaenioglossa > Viviparidae > Sinotaia > Sinotaia quadrata. The sequence goes on along the minus strand of CM054178.1, from coordinate 18,584,288 downwards.
TGGAACTATAGAACCAATCAGTGTATTCTCTCCAATATACAGTGACATGGCATTTGCCATATATTTTGTATGGTGTTTATTTGTAACTAAAGGCATGAGGAAGACAAGTTATTCTCTCCATTGTACAGTGACATGACGTTTACCATATATTTTGTGTGGTGTTTATTTGTAACTACAGGTGTGAGGAAGACAATATATTCTCTCCATTATACAGTGACATGACGTTTACCATATATTTTGTATGATGTTTATTAGTAACTAGAGGTGTGAGGAAGACAAGATATTTGTATGGTGTTTATTTGTAACTACAGGTGTGAGGAAGACAAGATATTTGTATGGTGTTTATTTGTAACTACAGGTGTGAGGAAGACAAGATATTTGTATTGTATTTATTTGTAACTACAGGTGTGAGGAAGACAAGATATTTGTATTGTATTTATTTGTAACTACAGGTGTGAGGAAGACAAGATATTTGTATTGTATTTATTTGTAACTACAGGTGTGAGGAAGACAAGATATTTGTATTGTATTTATTTGTAACTACAGATGTGAGGAAAACAAGATATTTGTATGGTGTTTATTTGTAACTACAGGTGTGAGGAAGACAATATATTTTTATTGTATTTATTTGTAACTACAGGTGTGAGGAAGACAAGATATTTTTATTGTATTTATTTGTAACTACATGTGTGAGGAAGACAAGATATTTTATTGTGTTTATTTGTAACTACAGGTGTGAGGAAGACAAGATATTTTTATTGTATTTATTTGTAACTACAGGTGTGAGGAAGACAAGATATTTTTATTGTATTTATTTGTAACTACAGGTGTGAGGAAGACAAGATATTTTTATTGTATTTATTTGTAACTACAGGTGTGAGGAAGACAAGATATTTGTATGGTGTTTATTTGTAACTACAGGTGTGAGGAAGACAAGATATGTGAGTGCTCTAGTGTGCTCGATATTCACTATGGGGATGTCGTACAACTCGTCCTGACAAACATGGGTAAAGGCAAGGGGTGGGACCACCCTATTCACCTTCATGGATACTCATTTTGGGTGGTCAAGGTCGGATACCCAAAGTACAATAATATTACTGGAGTGTTTACCTCGGAGAACTTCGATATTGACTGCAAGGGAAATAAAGACAGGTAGGAATGCCAACCGTGAATTTCAGACAAAGGCGGACCACACACTCTTACATCTCATTCTCAACTTACAATTTCCTGCAACAGTATTCATTAGCCTGATACATACGTGGAGCATAATATATACAGCCTATCAAAACAATGTCTAGTGTTAGTGTACTACACTCGGACATCTTAGTTCAAACATTTGTAGAAATAAATGTCAATTTACGTAGTACATCTCTACACAATTAAATCACATCAATAGCGATAATGCATTAAATATTCCTAAGTCAATTCTCTCTCTGTCATTCAGTTTAACTCACCATCAAGCTAACGGCTGCTTTTCAAAGCTGGGCTTCTCCTTTCCCATCCAAATTCAAAGTGATCAGAGAGTAGAATTTTCTGCAGCAAGTGAACTATTATTCTCAGCCCATTAGCTGGTCTCGTTCTCATAAATCATAATTATGATTTTCCAGTGATCATAATACTTGGATAAATAAAACATTCACTTTGCATTATGTCAGCAATCTAGAATATTCTTGCCTCGAGCTGTTTACCTCAATTCAGACGAGGTAAACATAATACCGTAAGGAGTGACAAAGGTAAGTTTACTCTGACAAGTCAGCAATTTATATAACAATTTAAATTTAAAATCAGGGAGAGGCAATTTTACTCGGTCACAAATATTTTAAAGAACTGAAATAGTTAGTGTTGTTCTTTTGACAAATTATAAATTGCATATGTGTGATAAAATATGTCACTCTATGTACACTTGATTTGCACGTAAAATTTCCTACGCCTTCAGATCGCCTTTTATAAATTTTGAGTGATTTTACCTCGTTACTCGAAAGTCTTCTTGTTGACCAGTTTCACCTTAGATTTCATTTATTCAGAAATATTGCTCATTTACAAATCACTTTATTCATTAATCAGCTTACTTTATTTATTTGTCACATATTTTGTCAATATTTTGGAGTCATATGTCAAATTATTTTGTTTTTTCCTTAACTCTCACAGAAATCAATCTTACTGCAATCGCGCCACCTGGTCAAACGAGAGCGGATCAAGTGGAGGTAACAACATCCCCGGTCTGAATATTATACAACCAGTTCGTAAAGACACGGTGAACATACCTACGGGTGGATATATTGTAGTTCGCTTCCAGGTAAATAACCCGGGGCTGTGGGTGATGCACTGCCACGTTGAACTACATGTGGCGAACGGCATGATGCTTTTGTTTAACGGATCCTACTCGCAAATACCGCCCCCGCCACCCAACTTTCCGAAATGCGGAAACTTCATTGTGCAGTCTTCAGGTATTTATTGTATTGACTTACCTCTTTAGGTAGTAGTTTTATTGACTGATTTCTTTGAGCAGTAGTTGTATTGGCGGTCTTATTTAGGTAGTAATTATATTGACTGACTGCTTTAGGTAATAGTTTTAGGCAAACATTAGTACTGACTGAGTCTTTATGAAGTGGTTGTAATGACTGACTGCTTTAGGTAGTAAACGTATTGACTTTCATTAGGTAGTAGTTGAATTGACTGATATCTTCATGTTGTAGTTTTACTTAATGTCTACCTTTTTCAGTAGTTGTATTGACAGACTTCTTCAGGCATTTATTTTATTGACTGTCTCTTATTTTCTCGAAGTTTCTTTAGAGTGTAACTGTTTTTATCTGTCACGTGCATACGTTTATAATGTGTTTATAGTAGTATATTAATTTAAGTGGATTCAAGCGTCTTGCTTATGCTGCTGGGGAATAGCTTCTATTTATAGTAGTGTACAAATGCCTGCATGTTGCTTTCATTGTGTCTTTTTCCATATACTCTTGTATAAATAGACTTTCATCCCAAACTTCCGTAAATCAGTTACATCGTAAGACTTGTTAGTTTTGATTAGAAATGTTGTGTGTGCGTGTGTTAATGTTAATATACTTTCACCAAAACAATATGCACAATCCTGAATGGTTTGCTTGATCCTTCCTCCCTCTCTCCCTCTCTCTTTCTCTCTCTCTCGTTCTCCACCTCACGTTCGACATGTAACTTGCAAGTTTATTGATAGATTAATGTCGAACTAGTTTTGATTTCAGCAAATGTAAATCAGAGGAAAGGACTAGCTGTGAACTAATGATGAAAGGTTGAATTATTACCACAAGAATTGTCTCTAAATTCTACATTGTTTGTAGGTTTCTGAGCATAGTGTTTTTGTTTGCTCGTTTGGATTTTTATCGAAGGTTTTAATATTTATCGCCTTTATCTAATTCCAGTCACCAGTGATGCTGCCCATGTCGTCTTGTCAGCAACTGCCATTGTGATTGCGGTTTCTGCCGCCTCGATCATTTAATTTTTTTCTTTTATCAAGAATGCGACTTGTTCAAACGCAGGGATGTTTTTATTCATAACAATTAATTTCATTTATACGATCCTCCATCGCTTTATAGACAGGTGTAAAATTACGTCCCTGGACAAAATACAAATTTCATCTTTGGATAAATATAACCTGAAATTCTTGTATTGGCTGAGTGAGGATTTGGGGACCTCTTGACCTCACTCACTCTAGCCCACGACCTTGACATCGACATCGCACGAATCCAACATTTCCTTTATAATTATATTTAATATGTGCAAGCATATATTATCAAGGTCGCTATACTGGGCTCACATGCCGTCTACAGCTACCCCATTCTCCGACATTAGCAAATGAATGCATTTAACAAAACTAAACTGTTTTATAAAGATCGAAATCTTTAATCGAACACTTAAAAGAGCTGGCGACATGTATTAACCTTGACATTACTTTCACAAATGCTGTCGTTGTCCATTAATTCCATTATTTGTTGTAAGCGCGTCGTAGGTATTGTTGGTATTCTCGTTACACGCGTGTGATAATCATCAGTCTCTGTAAGTGGTGCGATAACTTACACCGGGAAGTAATAATTATGACGTCATCTAATCTCAATATAGTTATCAAAAGATATGGGCCCAACTTTAGGTAAATTTCGATATGGCAAACCCCATCTTTTAGTTGAACTATCATGACACGTTGTGCGGGACTTAATTGTGGGATTTAATTCTGGGATTCCTTAATGCAAAGGAGACATAATAATCTGAACCTATCATATTGAAAATCATCCAAAACAAGTACAACATTATTATGTAGAATGTATACTAAAGCACAACCCACTTTGCGATGTTAATGGACACGCTTCACTTCGAGATAACTGTTTTTAATTTAAATCAAATTTTATTTACAATCAAAGTCAGTGTGCTTATTAATTTTAATTCATATATACTGTATCAAACGCCAAACTCTTGATGTCAATGACGAAATGTCATAATGCATAAAAATGTCTAAGGGAACATATCACATCACTCTTGTAATTATTTTTAAGTGTTTGTTTACGTGTTATAATGTTGCTCTCTTCTGTCAAGTTCAAATTAAAATTTCTAAATATGAAGTGAATTTGACGAACCTGGGGTATTCAGTGTAAAGGTCTTAATTGTTTTACCAAATTTTATGGGACTTTTACACTGTAGGATAGAACGTATTTCGAACATATATGCATTTCTCATCTTATCACGCTTTCTGTATAAAATAGCTTTTCTTTGCAATACAAAATGTAAACATGATAATATGTTGTTATTCTTATTTTTCTTTGTATTTATTTTGGATCTTTTTAATAAAAAGGATTGTTTAAAAATATATATGCTATGTTTACATGTTAATGTTACTTTGAGTGGAAGTACATTCATGTGATGATTCATAATGTGACTCAGAGTGTGAGAGAGAGACAAGGCAATATAGAAGAAAAAAGAGAGAGACATAAAATGAGAGACTCTGGTAAACAACGGAGCAATGAAAAAGAAAAGGACAGAGAAAAATGATGTGAAAGAGAGCTAAGTTTATCACGTGATGTGTCTACGATCTAATTAAGTGCAAATGCAATCCCGTACTCATAAATGTATGTGAATAAAATGCATTTTTGCCAATAATATATCATGATGATATATTAATAATATTAATATACAGTTTGAGACACAGGGGGGAGGGAGGGAGAGAGAGAGAGAGAGAGAGAGAGAGAGAGAGAGAGAGAGAGAGAGAGAGAAAGAGAAGAAGAAGAAGAAGAAGAAGAATTATAGACTGCTTGTCTGGTTGATGTCTTCACTGACGAAAAATATAATGTTTCGTTAAGTCTGTTTTTATAATACTAATTGTTATTAAGTCGGGACGAAAAATACTGGAAGAAAGAGACGAGAGGAAGGAAACATAGAAAAGAACAAAAGTTTCCATTCCTTTCCTCAATTGTAGCAAACAACGAAGGGAAAATAGCATTATTCGTAAGGATTTAGGTTTTAATAATACCCTAATTAATTTTAAAATAAAATATAATTATTTGCTAACAAATTGAACAGAAAATGAATTGAACAATTTTAAAAGAAAACAAACTCACGTGACGTTTGTGACCCTATGATCATTCAAATATTAGTTCGTTTCATGGATTACAAATAATACAAGATTGAAAAGAAACAACGAATTGTTATTGAAGACAGCCAGTCAGCCAGTCAGCCAAACACATGAATAATAAATACATGTAAACTAATCTATTGATTCAAAACAATATATACATATACGTAAGAAAGACGTTTGGTAATTACTGCAAGTCACAGTGAAATGTGTACTCTTACAACATTACATTAATTTTGATAATTATTGCAAACCACAGTGAAATGTCTACCCTTAGGTTCCTACAATACATTTGATAATTATTGCAAACCACAATGAACTGTGTATCCATACAACATTACATTGCAAAGTGAGACTGAGTAACGACATGGTATTGTGAGCTGTCTGATCTATTTACAATGATCATATTCGCGGCTTCAAAAAAGGCATAAAACAATTTTTTTCTCCTAAGATGATACTCCTAAAAATACTCCTAAAGATAAGATAATACTCCTAAACTCCTAAAAAATGAGAATGACGTTTGGATTTGAACAGATTATACACAAAAATAGAAACGGACTCATAAATCGCAGGCATTGTTTGGAATGATTAGAGATTTTAAAATATAGGTCACAAAAGCCATGGTTAGGATACAGGCTGTTGGGACTATTTATAGCCGATAAATAAATTGGTAACACGAGTTTATATAGGAGTGGAGATGGAGATGCATTAAAAATTAGGCGTGCACTGTCTATAAGGATTAAACGATAAAAGAACTGATAGTCTTAGGAACACTTAATATAACAGTGCGGGAACAAATGCCATTAGGATAAAAATATAATCCCCAGAAAAATATATATAAATGAATAAAGATAAATAGGTCAGAATTAATTTTCTAACTACTTATACCTTTTTTATGGAATGACGCGTATTTCGTTAGATTTCATATTATACTCATTTCGTTTCAATTCTTTCTTAAGTATAGTAGTGTATTCATTTTAGAAATCTCTTGCCTATCCTACCACTAGGTGTACGTTGAAAACTACAGCGAAATAGTTTTGTCATTTCTATTGTTTGGATGCGTATTGCTGGCCCTGTTGCGATGATGTGTTCAGAAGGCAATTAATGATTTTTTTCTTAAAATTGTCTGCGAACATCTCATAGTCGGGTGTCACATACATTATATCATACTGAAATAAGACCATCTGAATTTGGTTTACTATTACTGATATCTATCGCTATTAATAAACATGTTATTCTGTTTGTTTCGTTTCAGTTTATTCCAATATTTTAAAACATTTATTAATTACAAATATTACCAAAATTAAGTTAAATGATATGATATATCAACGGCAGACAACTATGTTGGTAGCTGCTGGATTCGCGCTGTTTCCCTAGACGCTACACTCTAGCGGCTAGATGTAGGATGTGAATCTATAGCCATCATACTCAGCATACTTGTGCGTTTGTGCGAGACATGTGAATGTTACGACTATGTGAAAATTAAAATGTTTACGAACAACTTTCATTTTGTTGCCTTCGTCTAGCAAAGCGTGTGCCATCTGTTTATTTAGAAAATGTGTTCACATAACTTTTGAATCTTGAATTTAAAACAACTACAGGAGTTGTTATAGACTGAAAGGGTATAATTTTCAGAACAAAAGTATAAGTATGCTCCTATTCAGTACGCAACAATAGATAGATAGACAGATAGATAGATAGATAGATAGATGTGAATTTTATCACACTACACTGACAGAAATATGTCGAGATCTATAATTCTTCTACCTCACCCCCCTCCAACACAAACACACCTCCTGACACTTTTGGCAACAAAACGCTACAGTACGCATTAACGAGCGTAATATTACGTCATAGTATGGATTCCAATTCGTTCGTAAGCTGGTATGTAGCGCCTCTGACAGCACTAAGTGTCTTCCATTCCAATCTTACTGAAACGTAGCACGTAAGTAGTGGCTAAGTATACATATTTTTTTTGTTGTTGTAAATTGTAAGTGTTAATCTTGTTAATTTTCTGCAGACAGTAAAATTAATCATGTCTATGAGATATGACTCGTAGATCAGATGAGCAATAATAATATCTAAGCGGAAGCTGCACATTGTTCGTAGTATCTTTTAATTGTGGATAAGTCACTCCTCAGCATGTAACACAAAATAACGTACAAGCAACCCTCCTATTTGCTTAGTCCTGGAAAAGTAGGGGACATGGGGGGCAGGGTATCGATAGCAGTTTTAGGTCACCAGTAGAGGTTGCCTCGATCATTTCGTCATCAGATGTTCTCTGATATGGAGAGCCCCAGTGGGACCCCACAGTCAAGGAGCAAGGTGGGAGGGCCGGCGGAAGGGGGTGAAGAAGGACGCACTAGATTGGCGCACACCCCAACCGCCCTCCGTAGGTTGATAAGAGTGAGGGAAATGCCACCACTGCTGTACCTATAGCCTGGGAGAAGTGATTTTCTTTGTAAACACTGTTATAAACGCCACTGGGGTGGGGGAATAGAATAACATTATATTTTGATGTATTCTGAGAGTGAAGGCTTTTTAAGGCTAGGCTACAGTTACAATCACAAATACGAAACAAGGAATAAATGTGTTAGTCTCTCTTTCAGCTTCATTTTCTAGGTCTATGTTTGCCGTTGTCACATATACAATCCTTGCTTCAAACTTGACGACACAAATACACAATGGTCGGATGAAGGTATCTGTTATGACGCAGATGATAAGCATATCGAGCGATTTATAAAAAATAATGTGGATTTGCTAGATAATACACATCATTTAAGATACTTTTCTATTTCTATAGGAAATAATGTTGGCATATAATAGCGTGTCGTTGAAGTCTGCCCTGTTAATTTTGCTATATCCACACTAACAATACCATATCGACATTATCTGTCTGACATTATAATTGTCATTGTTAAGAGTATGCAATCAAATGTGGGTTTATGAGAATCATTTCAGGAAACAGACGTATAAAGACATCATAATGTGCATCGTACACTGCGTAAACAAAATCCAGTTGTTTCCAATGAAATAACTAACAAATTACTGCATAACTGCATTAATATTGCGTTTAATGCTGCATATTCATAATGCGACTACTTTCTATTTTGTTTCATTTCACCAAGTGTTACAAACCATGTCTTTGAATTTAAGTTGCTAATCACTCAAAAACGCTTAATTGAAACCATTTCCTGTTAAGAAGTTTTCTGTAACCCAGGCGCTATTTCAAATTGTTACCATAATCATGAACAGGACCCAAAATCACTGTAAATACGATAATCCTTATGAATATTTCTTAATAATCAGCGTTATAATTATATAGTGCATAGTTTAAGAAATAATTATACTGACGCAAAGTTTATTATTAATACGCATGTCTTTAAGACACTTAATTCAAAAGCATACAAATACATAAACATTCATCAGAAAAGGCGTGGCACAGACAACGATCTTTACGTCTATACACACTCACGTACATACTTACACAGTCCCCCAAAAGACAAACCACTTGGTGCTTATGTTACTTCAATTGTAATGTTTATGAGATGTTTTCATTAGTCTTGACTTTGTTGTATTTAATTGCATTCTACTTTTTTGTCTTCAGTGAGAACGAAATAAAACGTCTGTCAGCAGGCCACTGTACTCATCACACATTGGTGAGAAAGGGGAATATTGACCTTGAGAGAGGGATGCAGCAATGATCAAACAAGCCACGCTTTGTTTGTTCAGCGGACGTAGGCGCAGGCGGTGTGTGTGTGTCATCATTCTCTCGCTAACGGTAGTCTGCCACCTGATGTATTGTTTCTTCGCATCGTCTACTCTGTATTCACGTAAAATTGGAAGGGGTGGTAGAAACAAGGGAGAGAATACGACGCCAGTGAATCGTTCAAGACCGCAACTGGTCTCATATCCTAGTGAACATCGTTTTGTGGAAAGGAACTGCCAACACAGAGCGTTCATGTCAGTGCCAGGGTGGGATGCACCAGTTAACATCTGCGTCTTTGATCCGAAGTCCGCCATGTACGCGTCGTCTTCAATCTGGAACAAATTAGCCTGGGAAGGTCACCTAGTGCAAGGCATGCTCGACCTATTCCTTGTGGACTTTAATATGTTTCACAAGAGTGATTTAATCGATTTCGTTGACTCTGCCATCAACTCTTGGTTTCCTGGAAACACTCCAGAACTTAAGAAGACGGAAGCTTTAAGCTTGGTGGACCTAGGATGCAACATTGGAGTGTTTACATTGTCGGCTGCCATCAGGGGTTACTCGGTACTCGCCGTGGACGCTGCGGAGGCCAGCCTGCGATTGTTGTCAGCGTCGCTCTATGAAAACAATCGGACGGCCATCGTGACTCTTGTGAACAACGTCATTTCCGATACACGTGGGCCAGCAATGCTTCAGACCGATTCATTGAACAAAGGTGTATCCTTGGTCCAGCTCCAGCACGATCCCAATACAAAATCGAGCGTCACTGAGAATAATGTGTCGGCCATTTGTCTGGACGATCTTGTTCCGTACGTGCCGACGAATCGCGTTTTTCTCAAAATGGACATCGAAAGCTTTGAGGCCAGGGCGTTACGCTGCGCGGATGACTTCTTCCGGATTCTCGATGTCAGTTATGTTCTTGTAGAATGGGCGTTCCCCCACAATGGCAGTGAAGCAGCATACGTCATTAACTTTCTGACAAGCAAAGGCCTGAAGCCTTATGGCGACAGTGGAGAGGACACCCCTCTCCAGTTAGACACATACAGATCATGGCCGGATAATGTGTTTTGGGTTCGAGGTGATTATTAAGTGATGTTGTTTCGGACAGATATATATATATGCTCTTTAAATATTATCGATAATGATAGTTGCTGAAACGTGTGTGTGTGTGTGTGTGTGTGTGTGTGTGTGTGTGTGTGTGTGTGTGTGTGTGTGTGTGTGTGTGTGTGTTTCTTCTGGGTTTTCATTTTCCCAAAGACAGTATTTAATTTTCAAGTGTAATATGCACTCTTATTTTAAAGTAAATATTTTATTTTTTATTAATAAATCCTATATGTTTGTTATATGTTTGTAGATAACAACATTAATTACAAATAGGATCGATTAAAAATATTGACACCATTACAGTCTTGGCACCTCCCAATATCTATGACAGGACAACAGTTGATGTCGTCACATCCAGCAGCTTGTACAAGACCCCAGAGGAAATATTTCCTCACAGATAAGACAGACAGGTAGGATAGACAGATAAGACAATGGCAGACTCAGGACATACGTTAGACAGACGTAATAATGACACTTGAAATCATACTAGATGAAAATTATAATGAAATTGACACAACACTAATGCAAATTCAACAAGAAGCTTTATATAACAATCAAAGAAAATAAAAAGAACAATTATTAAAATGAATGTAATGACAGGTTGTAAAAGTGACCCCCCTAACTGATTTAGATAAATAATAGCCTCCCCTAAGTACGTAACTTGTTCTTGCCCAAACGTTATTCAATGTCAATCATCTTTTTTAAATATATTTCCCCCTTTCTGTATGAATAATGACTCTGTATGTTTAATAGAATTGCACTTCATTTACAATGCTTTGGTTCAAGTACTGATCTCAAAGTCCCATGACTGGCTGACCCGTGCAGCATCAACTTGGTACTGAGGCAAGCTGTTCAATGTGAGGCTCTCTCCCTCTTGACTTCGCATGTACAGCAAAATCTTAGTTGAAAAACTTGTTCGATGCCCAATTAGCTTATCAAATGATGAGCAAGTTCTGTGATTCTGCAAATCAATATTGCAGTGTTTAAGAGACTGCTGACTATAATTTAAAGTATTTAAATGTCAAAGGCTTTTAATTTTCTCTGATCACATTGAAGCTAAGCAGGTTACCTGGATAAAGATACATTAAATCTAACGGTCCAACCCTCCTAGGTCTTGTATTCTAGCAAACATCCCGTTAGTATCTTGGGGCGACTTGGTTAACTACATCAAGCAATGTGCATGTAGTGGACTTTCCTATACACCTTGTTTATCTAGATGTTATTTTCCTCGTTATTCCTATTTTAAAATGTTTATTAACATGAGGAAAGGCGAGGTTTTACCTTCGACTGACATACAACATATGTTTGAAGAGTTACTTTCCTTGAGAGGCACGTTAAAAAAACACAGATTTGACATTTGTATTCACTTAATTGAAAACTGCAAAGGAATTAACAGTGAATTGAGGATACGTTATAAGAATATACAAGAGTTCTATGAAAAGAATAGTAATTTCTTATTTTCATTTAGCGCTAGATAAATAAAGGGGATCGTTATGGATTTCTAAGCTGATCATTTTTATTTACACCCTCTATACCTATGCTGGTACACAATGCTGTTTGAGTCTAGACTCCTGTAATATTTTCTTTTAATGATATTCACAGTTCATAAAAATTACTACTTTTACTTCATAATATACATGGCACCCTCTCCACACACATATGTTTAATAGGTTATAAAACATTATTAATATTTTACTACAAAAAAATGTGTCACCAAAATAATTTTATAATATTCTTGAAATAATGAATAATTTTTACATTACTATTTTTTTCTAGAATCAAAGCTTGTTGCAAAATTCTTCAGAAGAATATTTTGTTGTTTTTAAATGTAGATACTGCAATAATGTTACCTTATTTCCTTGTATTAATATATGCGCTTTCATTTAATTTTGTAACATTCCATAACATCTTTGAAATAAACTGTATGATTTAAGAAAACAACATAGTGGTAATTTAATATGCTTTGCAACCATCAAAATTACAATCAGACGTATCACTTAAGTTTTAAAATGCAAGAAGAAACTAATTTTAAATTTAATAAACAAACGTATCTGCATAAATGATGTTTTCCGTTTGGATTACCAATATATATAATATTTATATTATTTATGCAAAACTGATTTATTAATTTAATACACCTTCTGATTAGGTTAGCATATTCAACCTGTTTTGGTTCTAAGGTGGTGGTGAAGGATGTATATAGAGGTTGTCCATTTATGAATTGCATCGTTTAAGTTAACACCCTAACAACCAAAACACAAATATTCATACTCACAGACTTACTAACATCACTACAAAATGTAGCTAGCCCCTTCCAAACCACAAGAGAACAAATCACCAATGCAATATGCAAACACATACACTAGAACAAAAAGAAATAAAAACAGCATTGTTATGGATCCCCAGTCACATAAAAAACAGGAAATGAAACAGCGGACAAAGGAGCAAATTATGGAAGCAAACATGGAATACCTTTAAACACCCAAATACACATACCAGAAGTGCAAGCACAAATAAAACAAATCTTTAAAAACAAGTTCCGCACACCATCCCATCCATACGTAACGAACATAACACACAACAGAGCAATATATAGACTAAGACACAACTCCACAAGATTTACACATAAACCAAACAATGAACCAAAATCATGCACTCACTGTCAAACAAACAACACAATAGAACACTTTCTACTACATTGTTACAAATACAGAAGAAAGAAAATGCTTGACTGACACAATGAGACTATTACATTTACCAGTTACCACACAAACACTACTTTTTCCAAACAAATATCACCAAAATCACATACATCAAGCCATCAACACATACCTCATTAACAAACACACTTCACCTTCTATAAAAATAAATATTAATAACAGTACTACCCTCCTAGAATAACAGAGTAAGGAGGAAGGCCCCAAAGGAACTCTACAGAAACTGAGAACATGAGGAAGATGAAAAGTTTCCACGCAATTCCTGTGGGGAAAAGAAGTAAACGTAAAGAGGAATAAACAGATTTACACAAGATAAAAAGTGATAATGATACTGGCATGCTAGATCATGTAACACATTAGACTAGCTGTCTAGCTTCCAGGTAAATAGCTGCAAAATAATACGGCACTCAAAACACTATGGCTTGATGCCATAAAAAAAATCAAAGGTGTGCGTCCTCCCTTCTGCTCTCATTTATAAAAAAAATGATACGTTCGTAAAAGAATTATCTATCGTCTGCACAGAATGTGCAAATACCTGAATAAAAGGTAATAGTGGCCACATAATAAACACTAAACAGACTTGCGGACTGCATAAACTAACGGCGTGTAGATCAGCGATGTCCAATTGCAGTCATGCGGGCCAAATGTGGCCCATGTGCATCTGCTTTGTATCCTGCGCTCATACAACAAAAGTATTTCTTTATATTATTTTCTAGAAAGACATTTTTAAAATTGATATTATACAAGTAGATTAAAAGTACTATTTCCAAAACCCCCTTATCGCAGACATTTATTTTTGATTCTCTCTGACTTCCAATACGGGTTTTATTTCCCAGGTACGAAGTCCTCTGCCATACGATAACTCACAAGAGAAAACGGTCCTTAAGAATGATTACATTGTTTCTTACCGACCACGTGTTGCTACAGATCTTTGTTGATGACGTTTCACTTTTATCTGTATGTGTCCATTAGGACAACCAATCAGTTTGTTCTGACGACGTGTTGCTACAGATCTTTGTTGATGACGTTTCACTTTTATCTGTATGTGTCCATTAGGACAACCAATCAATTTGTTCTGACAATCGTGTCCGTGTAAACTACTCCAAATCATTTCAGTTTAATCACAAAGGAATACACCCCACCCTCACCCCGCGGCCACTAAACGTCAATAAATAAAAAAAGAAAATTCAAACTCATCGCCACAAAACGAATTTAAATCCAGTCCACGCAGTTGTTCCAGTCCCAGTTCGACCTAATTTTCTCAACGTCCGGTTTCGGTTTCCTATTGTGGAACACGATTAACTTCCAGTTTTTTTATTTTATTTTAATTTTTATGTTATTCTCGGCTTATGACAAAGTTTCGTACAGATGCCCAGTTGCATTAAAACAGGGTCAGGGTTGGGTACATGTGTCACGATCACCTCTCTTTTAATGGTCACGACCAACATTATATACATAATCAATATTATAAAGATCATCCTAGTCACAATGATCAACATTCTACACATCATCAATATCAGCATGAAAACCAAATAATCATCAATTTAAGTGTCATCACCAGCAATACGATTGTCAAATTTCTTGTCGCCCATGTCAGTGTCTTGTCATTGTCAATGTCATCATCTTTATGATAGTTATTGTAGTAGCAATATTAATATTGGAATATTACTTTTGTCCTCTATATTGTATATATGTATGTGATTTTGACAAGTACCTTGGTACTGTTTGTTACAAATGCATTACAAAATCATGCTCATGCGATTAGATAAGAAACCCTTTTATAGAAGGGAGACAACCAATGAGATTAGAACGTACATGATGAAGCTCAATCAATGAAAAATGTTATAAGTGTTTTTTTTTTGTTGTTGTTTTTTTTCCCCCAAATGATGCGTTCTCTAGTCCTTAGGGCGTTTGCGTATGACTGCAGCCGCTTGAGGAGTCAGGCAGCTTGGAATTTTTCTTTGAAAAAATATTCCTTGTCACGTAAAGATGAACATAGTGAAAATTCGCAAAACACAGGGTAGCCTATTATCTGGTGTCGACTAGTTTCGCTAGATTAGCAAATAATCTTATACAGTGTACATGTGTAAAAAAACTGAGCGTGCTGTGTATTCATTTGTATTCTGAGTGCCAGTGTGTGAGGTGTCCCCATTAGTCTTACTAGTTCGTGCTCTGTGTGTGCGTGCGTGCGTGCGTGTGTGTGCGTGTGTGTGTGTGGTGTGTGTGGTGTGTTATGTTATCTCAATATTCTCTGCAGCATGAAAGTGATTTTTTCATGATGTCTCAACGTTAATGCAGTATGTGTGTGTTTGTCAATAGTGTCTGAATAGTCAGTACAGTAGGAGCGTACGCCTTTGTGTTTGTACACTTATGTGATTGATTATCGGATATGCGATTCGGATTATTGTTTCCTTAAAAAAAAGTGAAGAGAGAATACAAGAATATTAGTTCAAACTCTTGTAAAAATAATGATCTACTCACAAAATACATCACTACATAAAATGCAAATACAACACATCAATAGCAAAAATGCATGAAATATTTACAAGTCCATTACCTCTTAATCAGTCAGTTAACTCACCATTAAGCTAATGCCCACTGCTCATGGCTGGACTTTTTGCCACATCAAATACAAGTGATTAGACAGTAGAATTTTCGACAGAAGATAAACTTTCGATCTCAGACCATTGGTTGGCCTCGTTCTCGTAAAAGTTAAATATTGGATAATAGAACTACTCATCAATCGAAACTAGTTTGCATTACATCAACAGTTTCTAGCATATTCTAGTGCTTACTCCAACTCTGACACTTACAAAAATACCATCAAAAGGAGTGCCCAATGTCGGGTCAATGTCGACAGTTTAACACTTTATATAACAATTCAGTCTAGAAATAGGAATAGGCAAATTTACTTCACCACAGTAATGAATTCATTTGCAATATTTGGTAGTTTTTCGAAAAGACTAGTCTTTGCTAAATGCTCGCAAAAATGAAGTACTTTATTTGCAATAATATGAGTGGTGTACACACAAGCCAATCGTCTCAAAAGTGTTCACAGTGACATCCAATATCTCATAGCTAATCCTAATCTGACGCCCTGCCACGTTATGTTTACATTTCGGCAAGGGGAAGTGGTTGGGGGCTACTGTTCATTTTTGAATTTGAGCTGCATGAATGGGAACAGAAATGAAGGCGTTTTGACTTCCTGTTGAAGTTTGCGTGAACTGCACTGCAACTCTCCCTAAGTGTGTCAGCATTAAGTACACAGTGTACAGAGAGAAATTACATAATTGTATTTGATGAGGGAAACTAGCTTTGTCGTGTCCGTCTATGCGGAAAGCAATGGTACTGGTAGGGATGAAAATAACTTGATTTCCCGGAAACGCCATTTGCGTAATCGTTAACTTCATTCTATAAATTTGAATCGTCTCGTAAAACAGTCTGGTCTGTCTGGAGGGTGAGAACGTTTCTTTATTCTGTAATACGTAGTTAATGATTTTTTTCTTTAGATGTATATATGATATAATGTAGTACTTCATTGATGTTTCTAGTTTTAAATGCTGTTTGCTGTTGTCAAGTTGTATAAGCAGGAACAGAATTCATGAAAAATACTAAATAGAATGAATAAGTTGAAGAGAAGTTTGAAACTTAATAAGCATAATCTCTCGTATAATTGTAGAATTTTAATCCTATTACTATTTCTTGATACAGTCCGTATATTTTGTACAGCCAAATCAGTTAAGCTGCTATGTCAGTCATCTTGAAGCTTCCTTAGATTCATTCAGAAACATAACTAAAGTTACATGTAACGTGACGTCATAAATTCTTTTTCTGTCATCGTGTAAAATCCATTAATTAGATCACATCAATGATATCGTTTTCATTACGTCTGTAATTTCATAATGGATTACTCTACTATAAACTGGGAACTGATTTGTTACCTCAGAATAAACAATTAGTGAAAATAAAATGAATGTATAGCTAGTGTCTATTTTCATATGGCGATTATTGCCCTGTTACAGTTAAATATCTATTATTGTAACGTGTAAATACATCTAATTAACATTAAAATGTTTAAATAAGGATAAAACACTTAAGAACAGAATAATAATTTCATAGTGCAATCATTCTCACTCGCTACGGTGTTCCTACTTTATGCAAGAGTTGTCCCTGGTAATAGATAGGTAAATGTTGCGAGTTGTCTGCGCATCATTCATGCGTGTGTAAAGACTTATTTCTGAAGATTTTCTTTCAATGCAGAACTATAACTCTGTACACTGAAGTTGGCACTTGTCCATGTCAAACGCGGTATGACTTTTGTGTATCGAAAGGACTCAACTTCTAAGTTACATGGGTACACGGGAGTTAAATGTGCATATTTTTAGCGTCAGTTGAATGAATCAAATATGGTCTGGTTTGGGGGTATCGAATGTGTGTGTGTGTGTGTGTGTGTGTGTGTGTGTGTGTGTGTGTGTGTGTGTGTGTGTGTGTGCGTGTTGTCACAACTTCTTCAAACATTATTTCTTTATTTCTTGGGTTTTGTTTTGGTTTTTTTTTGTTATTTCTTTATTTCTTTGGTTGATTTTTTTCACAGATGTCAGTTTTTATGTACCATATAATTTTTCATATTTGTATTTTTGACAGAACAGTAGAAGTCTTAGTAGTTACAGTAGTACTTAGTATCTTCATCATGAGCACCAATAACATAATTTATTTTATCATCACTAACTTCATTATCATAATCATTACAATCATCATCTTTATTAAACTTTTTAAATAACAGAGCTTTAAATAACAGTCATTCGGAAATGTTCATCAATGTTCAAGTAAGCAGTTCACATGGTTACATGTAAATATTATTTTGCATGTATATATGTGTGTGACATTTAGCTTTGGATCTTGCGATAATGGGGAGCTACGTGAGAGTAGTCAGTGAAATTCTCTTAATAACTTTTGGTATGAGGCTTGGCGAGACCTGGAAGTGTGATCTTGGCATGACGATCTGCGAGGTCTGGCTAGAAATTAACCACAAACTCACAATGATGCATGACAGAATGCTGGTGACAACGAACGATGGTCACTTGTGTAATTATACTGAAAAGAATTGCGCGATCACCAATGCTATTCCTATAAGTGAGGTGGGTGTTAGCAAATATGTATGTGAGGTGGGTATTAGCAATTATGTATGTGAGGTGGGTATTAGCAATTATGTATGTGAGGTGGGTAGCAGCAATTATGTATGTGAGGTGGATATTAGCAATTATGTATGTGAGGTGTGTATTAGCAATTATGTATATGCATGGAGTGAAATACATATGTTTGTTTCCGTGTGTGCTTGTGAAAATGAATGTAAGTGTGAGTACTTGTGAATGTGCAGAACTGTGTGCAGGTATTTGTGTTTGTGACTTAGTAAGTGCGAGCATAACTATACGTGCATGTATATGCATGCGTGTCAATATGTGAGAACTGTTGAATGGTTTGGCCCATGTGTGCATTTGAGTATATGTATATGCATGAGTATGCATGTGTATGTATATGTGTATTTTTATATGTGTGTGACTAAGTAGAGAGAGAGAGAGAGAGAGAGAGAGAGAGAGAGAGAGAGAGAGAGAGAGAGAGAGATACATGCATGATTGGATGGATAGAGAAATAGACAGATAGATACATAGATAGATAGATAAATAGATTAATAGATAGATAGATAGATAGATAGATAGATAGATAGATAGATAGATAGATAGATAGATAGATAGATAGACAGACAGATTGGAAAAATCTATGAAAAATGTTATATTTTTAAAATAATATTTTCTCCATTATCAGCAGCTGGAGAAATATACATGTCGTTGCAAAATATAATGATATTTGAATAATCGTATTATATCGTGTTTGGTTACCTATTATCAAACACTGACAATTAATTAAAAATAGGTCATATCTGCGGACGGGTTTCTTGAGCCAAGAATTGTGATATCTATCAATGGCACCATGCCAGGACCGACCTTAGAAGTGCACGAAAATCAGGAAATTCGTGTGACAATAGTCAACAAAATGGCGTCTGAAGCGACCAGTATGCACTTTCATGGACAGCATCAAAAGGGAAGTCCCTGGATGGACGGAGTTGGATTTGTAACACAGTGTCCCATTTTACCTGGTCAGACATTCACCCATGTCGTAAGTATTGCAAGGCTTTACAAAGATATTGCTTACTGGTTATTTAGTAAACAATGGTCGATTTCTGACTGCTTAATTTAAATCATATAATTTAAACAATATGTATTTTTCATGAAAAGGACATTATAATAACATTACTTTCAACATTTTACATGCACTTAATTATATTTGGCTTAGTTTCGCGCCAATCCTGCCGGAACCTACTGGTACCACGCCCACGTGGGCAGTCAACTCTCCATGGGCATGTACGGCGCTTTCATCGTTCACCCGGCAACTGGCCAGTGGCCGCAGTACGATAAGGAGTACGTGATGATGGTCCAGGACTACAACCACGACTGGGACTCCACGATGGGCTTCTACAAGATGAGTTACGGTATGTACGTGAATGGTCGCAAGGAGGACTCTTCCAGTAGTCTGTCTGGCGCTCGTTATAGCCCCTTCCGGTTCCAATCTGGTCTCATCAACGGCAAGGGGCGCTATTATGATAACGGCACAAATCAGCACAACGGGGCGCCTTTGGAAATTTTTACTGTAAAGTAATTAATTTGTCTTTATCAGCTGTTTCGACAATATAATTATCACTATGTGTGTGTGTGTGTGTATGTGTGTGTGTGTGTGTGTGTGTGTGTGTTTGTGTTTGTGTACGTGTGTGTCTGTCTGTCTTTAACTGTCAAACTCTTGATGAAGTAGAATATTAACCCGTACACTTTTGACCACGTCACCTGTCAAAACTTGATTATCAAACCACCTTGCCTTATCCCTTCAATCATGTATAGTAGTAGAAACTCAAGATTGTTGCACGATGGCTCAAGTGTTGTCACGAGAGGGACTGAGTTGGCTGTGGACACACTTGTAGAAAGAATATTAATTAATCTAAGGCACTGATTCATTAATGACGATATATATATAGAGATATATAGATAGATAGATAGATAGTAGAAGGACGAGTGGATTAATGGATTGATGGATGGTGGATGGATGGATGGATGGATGGATGGATGGATGGATGGATGGATTGATGGAAGGATGGATGGAAGGATGGATGGATGGAAAAATATATCGCATGCTGACTAGCTAGATATTATGTATGGAAAAACGCATGCAGACAGTTAAGGGGACAGGCAGGAAGACAGATAAACAGTCATTGGGAGGACGTGGCTAAAGCTTATGTCACTATTGGAATCAAGTCGAAGACACAACAAGACCTGCCAGACAATAATTATGCAATCTAGTCATCGCTAATAAAATTAAAATATTCTTGTCTTCGCAACTATTTTGCCAGAGTCTTTCTTTATTTATGCTTTAAAAATGAACAAAAACAAAAATATTATCATATAATTATATGCATGATTGTAAGTAATTAATTTCTCATCTTGAGTTCTTTGTTGCATCTTAGAAATACATGTAATTTGTGTTCATGCCATTTTTTCATACAGGCGAGGTGACTTCATACACTTCTTTGAAAATATGAAACCAGAAAACATAAATTAGAAACACTAATGTAAAGGGTAAATCGTGTTCAAGTATCAAACATTTGCTTATAATACATACCTCATGGGCTCGTACTTCACAAAGGAGTACCGATGTAATCCCACCCTTTTAGATGAGATGCGAGTCACACCCATTCAATTAAACCCTCTAATGCTGGAAGTGGACGATGCCAGTCAATCATTCCCTCAGACATATCAAGTGGTGTGCCCCCTGTTTGCTTTCAGTAACTGTGTGTAGTGCATTATCAGTCAGCCCTGCTTTAATTCTCCTCAAAATGATGCAATAGTGTTTTCCTTTGCTTTGCAGACATAACCGTCTGTACAGGTTTCGCTTGATAAACTCTGGGTCCGTGTACCCCTTTCAAGTCTCAGTGGATGGCCACTCACTCACTGTGGTGGCTTCAGACGGCCTGGAAATTGAACCCGTGAAGGTAGATTACGTTATCCTTACCCCTGGTGAACGCTATGACGTTGAACTGAACGCATCAAACAAGGTCGACAACTACTGGATTCGCGCCATTTCCCTTGAGGTATGCATAACTTTTAAACTAGTACGTGCGAGTGTATGTGTGCGTGTGTGTTACTGTTCTTGAGTCATGATTGCTATGGATGCTTAAAGTAGGGGGCGCCCTATACAAAGGCCTACATTCATCTTATTAATTACTATGTCCACCACCATTATTCCTGAACTTTTAACCCAGTTAAAACGAGGTTGAGTGGTGTTGGTAAACAAGGAAATAAAATGTATTAACAATATAATTAACCTCACACTGCACAGCAATTCAACTTGATCAAGTACAAATAATGTCATATACAATATACATGTACACACTCGTGCATGCATGCACGCGCGCTCATATGTACATAAAACAAAGTTCAAGTGTACGACCTTTACAAATAACAATAGTATACGTATATGGAAAAGCAGATTTGAATAAAATTCATGTCCATTATGGACTATGTAGGAAGGTTTTCTTAAATGTGTGTCTGTGTGTGTGTCAGTGTGTGTGTGTATGTGTGTGTGTGTGTATGTGTGTGTGTGTGTGTGTGTGTGTGTGTGTGTGTGTGTGTGTGTGTGGATGCAGGTGGTTTGTGTGAGCGTATATATATATATATATAACCCTATTCCCAGACTTAAGCGGACCAAATAAGCTTAAAAACCAGACTTATGTCGACCTACAGCAATAGGCAGACCGCCTCTTGGTCTGCCTAAGTTTCAGATTGTTCATTCTTATAAATAAAGCTTAATTTTGCCATTTTTCTCTCATAGTTTTATCTTTGTTGTTATTATCTTTGACATAAACCACTAAATTTCACATTTTAATAGTTTTTCCTGTGAGTTTTCATCGAAATTCGGGTGCGATTTTGAAGGTTGTATACTTCGGGCATTATTGATATGCTTAAAATCCAGAGTTATGTAGACCGTTGAAAAAGTGGTTGTAACTATGTAGTTTGCGTGTATACTATATAGTTCCTAAATGTCATCGTTTAGAAAAGAATGTCTTTCATCGATATAACTGATTAATTTTACTAAATTCAGTTTATTTCTACATTTAATTAAGCGTGAGGTTAGAGTACCCTGTTGACAACGATTTTATGGTCACACTACGTACCTAATTAAACACAATATGGAAGTGAAAAGAATGCTCTGGAAAGGTAAAACTGAAACCGGCTGATATAATGTGTATATTAAAGTCATAATAATCAAATTAGAATCTCCATACACTTTAAAATAATTTTAAAACATATTTTTTGTAACTCGACTCGAACACGTTAAATTGGATTGCTTCCCTTTTCCTGTATCACTGTTTAAGGCCCCAAAATGTATATTTTTATTTTCTACAAACTGGCTTAAACTAACGATTCAAGTGGCCTTTCTCTAGGTCAAGAAATTACTTTTACATCTATTATAAACAAATAGAATGCCGCTTTTGTGGTTTAAAGATTAGAATATTGCTTAAACTCGCTCAATCGAAGAACTGATTTTTTTCAAAATGGCGGCTTACGAGTGTCTAGTACAGTAAGTAGGTTGCACAGAAACTATAAACTAAAATAAAGGCTAAAGGCTTACTTAAATTTGATATTAATAATGATATTTAATTTCTCAAAGGAAAAAGCTGCACAGTTTAAGAAGCATTATTTAAGTATTTTATTCTGAACTCGATCTCAATGTACAATGACAGCCTATATTAGTTATGCATGTAAACAACAAAGAGCAAATTAATTGTTTGGTTTAAATTTTAACAATTATTGTATTTCCAAAAACGAATAAACTTTTACATTAAAAAGTCTGCTTAGAAATCAGTAGAGGATTATTTGCATAATTTTCAGAGTTTATTTTCTTGAAATCACCATTAGCTATATAGATTTTGCAAAATTATTGATTAAATAAGTTGTGGAAATATATTAGATTTTATAAATCAACATCATATGAACAATAGAATTAAATGTAACATTAACTATTTATTTTTATTTTTTTATATGTCTATCTAATTAATACTCTTGTAATACAAGTTATTTCCATTTAAAGAATTGTGAAAGCACTAGAAGTAAAACTACTATTCAAAACAAAATTAAACCATGTGATACTTTGAAATATTTTTCAGATTTATACATAATATATTAATATTAGTATAATTTTAACACTGCAGATTTCATTAAGTCAGACCCATTTGGTACTCTGAAATCTTGTTTACAGCAGATGACATTTTTCCTAGTGAATATTACTTGCCTCTGAAATACACTCCCAACTGGTATTTATTTGGAAAAAATAATTAATTTCTATGCAACACTTTTATTAAATATTGACTTTTCCAAGGAGGATTGTGAGAGACTTGTGTAATATTCAAAATTCCTTTCAAGATAATATGTTCTTACCAACAAGAATAGCTATCCCACTTCTTTGTAATTAATTCTAATTTATACATGCATGTTTGTAAATCAATTTCTGCATCATAATAATACATTCCACCATTCATTTAACTGTGTACTGATGGATTTGACTTGTTATACATTGTCATAAATTTATAAATATCATTCAGCTTGTAAAATGCACTACTCAGTTGTTAAGCTCTCTAATTTATAGATGTATGTTGTAAATCCATTTCTGCACCATAATAATACATTCCATCATTCATTTTACTGTGAAATGATGGATTTGATTATTATACTAAATTATAGATACGTAAATATCATTCAGCTTGTAAGATGCACTACTCAGTTATTAAGCTCTTATATATTTCCAGGTCTTGAAAAAACACACTCTGCTATGTTTATAGCAGGAGTGCGATTATTACTGCTATGTAAATATAATAATTTCTAACAGTAGTAATAATACTGAAGTCCAAGAAACTGAAGAAAGATATGTCAAAACTGAATATTTACTGTTTCCATTTAACAAAACTGTTTGAATAGTGATAGTGATAGTTAACAGGTTCATAATGTATAACTGAAAGTTACAGGGCAATATTATATACAGTTAATACAGCTTATACAGCTACAAAATGATCATGGATTAGGAAAGTTGTTAAAAAATAATAGAACATACTACCAGACATATAATAGATAACCTGAAATAAGACAACTACCTTATATTCAGTTATTCAGTTAATAGTTAAATACACTAATAAAAAAAATAAAACATAAATAATAAGATTGTTGCATTGTATGAAGCAAATAAAGTAGCACTAAAGTGACAAATCCATTATGTTTTCAGCTTGTGTTGTATACAACACTTTAGACTCTCACTCACTGATCCACTATTAAAAATCACTAATCTTGTGAATACATATGAAATATTTTCTTAATAATAGAACTGACTCAGATTGGATTATGAGACTATTAAAAATATGTAATGTTGCAAATACATATGAAATATTTTCTTAATAGTAGAACTGACACATATTGGATTATGAAACTATTATTAGGCTAGTGACTTTAATGAGGGATGAGGTACAGATATAATGTATTTTAATGTAAAGGATATCCAGCAATATACAAATAAATAATAATTTAATTTGGAATATATTTTAGTGTTCCAGAATGTCAGTTCTAAGATATGAATTGATTATAAGAAATTGATAATAATAATAGTATATTACAAAATTTCACACTAAACAACAAAATTCACTAGCAAAAATGCCAAGTTCAGCATTTCAAATCTTACATATGCACATTGGATAAACTAAAAGATACATGAGAGCTATTAATAATATATGCCTACATGAGAAATTAAAACAATAATTATCATTTTAAAGTGGCTGTATCTCTACTGGTCACAAAGAAACTTTTTAAATCTTATATTTTTTAATTTGCTCTATGGATCACTATGCTATAATTGATTTATACATTTATGAAAACTAAATGTTTTCTTTAAATTAGCTGCAAAAACTAGTACTGTATT
Source organism: Sinotaia quadrata (assembly GCA_028829895.1). Lineage (NCBI taxonomy): Eukaryota > Metazoa > Mollusca > Gastropoda > Architaenioglossa > Viviparidae > Sinotaia > Sinotaia quadrata. The sequence goes on along the minus strand of CM054178.1, from coordinate 18,559,093 downwards.
AATATAACTTATGTATATACATATATATTTATTTCAAATGTAATTTAGAGTAAGGGTGTGCAGCAAGTATTATTTCATCCAAAAGTAAAAAGAAAAATTTCAATTCGGTTCAAGTTTAGGATGATTGGAAACACAACTGTGTACAGAGATGCAATGAATATTTCTTTACTTCTTCAAATCCTTTACAACTATGAACAATAACTGTATTAGTCTCAAGACTGTGTATTTACAGTAGCTGATGCAATAGAGTAACTTATGTGGAAACTATAGTTAGATTTAATTTCACTACAAAAAGAAATGACAATGTGTGCTATTTTTTGCAGTCCATAACGTTATTCAAAACTGTGTGGTAGTATTTAAAGTAATATTTATACTGGTAGTTTAAAAGTGAAATAGAAAAGATATAGAGCATTGTGAATGAAATGAAAATTGATTTATTTTTATAGATAAATAAAATACTTCTCCTTGTGGTTTTTGACTCGCACAAAAATGAAAGAAAAATAGAATACTCCGTTCTATCTTTTTTCTCTTAGCCAAATTATTTGACTATCAACATTTAGCACTGTCATATAGGTGCTACGAACTTTCTTGTGTCAGTTTTGCACGAATAGTAATTAAAAGTTTTCATTCGAATTGCACTGCCCCTTTTGTCACGTGGAGAGCTAATTCCCTCAACTCTGTCGTAGTGGAGATAATGGGCTTTCTTTTGTCAACTCAAAGAGACCATCCCTATTGTTCGTATCTTAACGGTTTATAGTGGGTTTTCCAAACACCCGGACCCCTGTCGTCTTCCTAACCGCCAGGCGGCTTATATCAAAAGTTAATCCTTCCTCCTCGCCTACACTCGTACACGTGAGAACAACAGTACCTATCTTTACTACTGACTGGCGATTGTTGTGCAAACATTTTTTTCTTCTTAGCAGTGTTAGTGAATGGCTACGCATTCTTTCGTACTTCCATCAAATCAACACTGCACACATTTATGTACACAAAGGTGTGTACGGTAGACCCAACAGCTCCATACACAATTGTGTTTAAAAACAAGGGGGTCATTATACGTAATATCGAAGGAGAGAAGTTATATGACATACATTTAGATACAAAGTGTTACTCGATGCTATTTTTACTGCAATATTTAAGTTATTAAAACACAAAATTTAACAGAAACAAAATCTAAATCAGGAATAAAAGATATATTCTAAAATTTATATTCGTTTTTTTTATTTACAGCTAATCCTAACCCTGACATTTCTCTTTAAAAAAAACACCAAAACTATCTCTAAAATTCCCTAACCATATTTTTTCTCTAACCTAAAACAAGAGAGTTGTGTATTGAGTCGCTTCTAATCAACGGTGAGCAATGAGCGGGAAAATATCAGGAAAAAAGTCACAGGAAAAAAAAAAAGTCATAGGAAATAAAATCACAAGAAAAAAGTTACAGGAAATAAATTCACAATATAAAGTCAAAAGTGTCAGAGTGTATATGTTATAATACTTATTAACAGTAAGTGAAGCAGGAAAAGGCAAGGAGGTTAACTGCTCGCTCAAAATGTGTGTGATTCAAGTGTATTTTATATACCGTATAAAAGCTTTGTAATACATACATTTAGTTAATTAATTTTCAGTGTAAGTCGGTATGCATGCTTATTATTGAGTGAATAACAGTAAATGGAAGTAAGCGACGGCTCATTAGGATCCTCGTTCGATTCTCGCTCGTTGAGGGTAAATGTGTGTGTGTGTGTGTGTGTGTGTGTGTGTGTGTGTGTGTGTGTGTGTGTGTGTGTGTGTGTGTGTGTGTGTGTGTGTGTGTGTGTGTACGTACTTGCGAAGTTTCAGTTCTGCGGTAAATTGCTTTATATGCAAGTTGCTGGAGTCCTTTCAAGTCTTCTATAAATGTTTCAAACTTGTTCTACCAAAATTGATCAGAGGCTCCCACTTTATACAGTTTATCAGCTATTAATTATTCACTGTGTTAAATTTGTAACCAGAAAACGTTAGTTTGCCTTCACTCGTGCGTATAATCCAGCTAATCAAACGTAGGCATGACATTTTAAGGAGTGTGGCATCTTGGAAGAGCAAAGAGCACTTACTTCGCGATCAATCGATTCACCGCACTCCCTGCAAAGTAGTATGTGCTCTGTGTACATAGAAGCCTACATAACTTTTTCTTGTTTTCAGTGTTTCAAGCCGTAAGTAAGAAGGAAATACGCAATGTAATAACCAAACTGAAACTGAAACAAGCAAACTGAAACTTACTTAAAATCATGTGAAATATTGAAACTGGATTTGACAGTTATTTCAAAACTTTAATTAAACTAGTTTATTTGATATTAGGAAAAATATTAAAAGTTTAAACTAGTTTCATATATCATCAAATAATAAGAAAGCTTCAATTAATAAACATTTCTATATGTGCCTTTGTACTTAGTAAGAAGAAGTGGCAGGAGAATGACCTGCTGTTTATTAGTCATATGCTTGAATCATGAATCTATTTTTATTAATGCTATCATCCTTTTAGTTCATTCATATGTAATGCTTGTCTGTAAATGAGGTCGTGTGGTTTGCGTGGAATGTGTACACGTTAATAAAACAAACAGATAGAGAGAAACAGAGTAGTAATTTACTAGATTATATTGTAATAATTCAGTGAATACACAAATGCGTTCATTTTTAAAGACACAAATGACATATTATCTTGCTAATCAGTATTGGCATACAGCTTAATTTTCGCCAAACATTTTTATCTATCTCTCTATTGATTTGACGTTAAATTGCTCGTAACATTGAGTAAGCAGATGCATTTCGATACGTGAAGAAAAAAAAATTTAAATGTGTAGTTTGTTTGTTTCCATTCTATTGGTTATTTTTTCTTTTCTTAAGGAAGATTAAATCAGCAAACATTTTTTTGTTTATAAAGTGAGTATGGAATGTCGTCTTTGTATTTAATAAAAAATGGCAAGAGAATGACCTTACAATAACTTTAGTATAATATTTTAACTTTATGCGCCCAATTATGAAAAAAACTACATTGTCTTCTTCTGCTTTGGTTTACAGAGTGACCAATAATATTTTAAAGATATCAAACGTAATACTAATTTACACCATCTCTGTTATAGAAAAATAAATATGGAAATACAGAATCTGAAATCAGTGAAACACGACTATAAAGAATAGAGTAAGCGATATCTTTTATTCAAATAAAAGTGATCATTGCTTAGAGAAACCTCTTAAAGCGTTCTAAAAGGAAATAAGCATTATTTAAACTTTTATTATGTTAATTAAGTAATTGATTTAATTAAAGAATATTAAGGCACTCTGATAGGTTAATTGTCTTCTTTTGTTGATTCTGATTCTGACAAAATGGAGCAATATTACAAATACCTCTTTGAACAAATAAAATGTTTCTGCGTGTGCTGAACCCGAATCTGAAGTTAGTTTTATTAAATTCCTCGTACTATTCCGCATAATTAGAAAAATAAAATTTTCGCAAAAAAAATCATAATTCGAGAAATATGAAATATTATCATTTCAAAATAAGCCACGCGTATTTCTGCATAATCCTGCAAAGGCTGTCAAAATTTCAGCGACTTTAGTAGAAAACGCGATTTGGCGCCAAAATTTCTTTGTCTCAAAAAATCGACTTTACGTACTAATAATGCAAGGCGCTAACTGAAGTCGACATTTTGACAAAAGCTGAATTTCTACAAAACTAATTGTCAGAAAAGGACTAAAATTGGTAGGCATGAAACTAAATCCTTTGTGACTCGGAATGTAAAATAAAAAGTCTGATATTCCAAAGTACTCTAGAGAAAAACCCGTTCCTGCAACCCTCCTGCAAAAATTGAGTTTTCTTGATTTTTCGAAGCGTTCGTCTTTTTATCTGACGAACGCTTTACTCTACATGCATTAAATTCAGGTACCTAATGCACAACCATGGGTCCTATGACCTCTATTTATTGAGTATTTTTAGAGTAATCCATGTCGGAAATAATTAGGTTCAAACTACTTAAAATGGCCCATTTCCCGCTTCGGCTCGTTCGGATGGCCACAGTCACCTGTAATGTTACTCCTCAGCTCCGTTCTCAGGGATGATTTCGAAAGAGGAATCTATGGGCTACGTCCAGAAGTTAAGTGTATGATTGTATGTCTATAACTGCGCGCACCACAATAGGGTAATCACGATGACAAACTTTGCAAATCGGCCAAAGGTGCGAAAATATCCAAACGTCAATTCTGACAAATTGGCGCAATATTACAAATACCTCTTTGAACAAATAAACTGTATCCGCGTGTGCTGAACCCGAATCTGAAGTTAGTTTTATTAAATTCCTCGTACTTTAAGAGAAATGCGCATAATTAGAAAAATAAAATTTTCACAAAAAAATTCATATTTCGAGAAATATGAAATATTATCGTTTCAAAATAAGCCACGTGTCTTCCTGTATCATCCTGCAAAATCTTTCAAAATTTCAGCGACTTTAGTAGAAAACGCGATTTGGCGCCAAAATTCCTTTGTCTCAAAAAATCGACTTTACCTACTAATAATGCAAGGCGCTAACTGAAGTCGACATTTTGACAAAAGCTGAATTTCTACAAAACTAATTGTCAGAAAAGGACTAAAATTGGTAGGCATGAAACTAAATCCTTTGTGACTCGGAATGTAAAATAAAAAGTCTGATATTCCAAAGAACTCTAGAGAAAAACCCGTTCCTGCAACCCTCCTGCAAAAATTGAGTTTTCTTGATTTTTCGAAGCGTTCGTCTTTTTATCTGACGAACGCTTTACTCTACATGCATTAAATTCAGGTACCTAATGCACAACCATGGGTCTTATGACTTCTATTTATTGAGTATTTTTAGAGTAATCCATGTCGGAAATAATTAGGTTCAAACTACTTAAAATGGCCCATTTCCCGCTTCGGCTCGTTCGGATGGCCACAGTCACCTGTAATGTTACTCCTCAGCTCCGTTCTCAGGGATGATTTCGAAAGAGGAATCTATGGGCTACGTCCAGAAGTTAAGTGTATGATTGTATGTCTATAACTGCGCGCACCACAATAGGGTAATCACGATGACCAAACTTTGCAAATCGGCCAAAGGTGCGAAAATATCCAAACGTCAATTCTGACAAATTGGCGCAATATTACAAATACCTCTTTGAACAAATAAACTGTATCCGCGTGTGCTGAACCCGAATCTGAAGTTAGTTTTATTAAATTCCTCGTACTTTAAGAGAAATGCGCATAATTAGAAAAATAAAATTTTCACAAAAAAATTCATATTTCGAGAAATATGAAATATTATCATTTCAAAATAAGCCACGCGTATTTCTGCATAATCCTGCAAAGGCTGTCAAAATTTCAGCGACTTTAGTAGAAAACGCGATTTGGCGCCAAAATTTCTTTGTCTCAAAAAATCGACTTTACCTACTAATAATGCAAGGCGCTAACTGAAGTCGACATTTTGACAAAAGCTGAATTTCTACAAAACTAATTGTCAGAAAAGGACTAAAATTGGTAGGCATGAAACTAAATCCTTTGTGACTCGGAATGTAAAATAAAAAGTCTGATATTCCAAAGAACTCTAGAGAAAAACCCGTTCCTGCAACCCTCCTGCAAAAATTGAGTTTTCTTGATTTTTCGAAGCGTTTGACTTTTTATCTGACGAACGCTTTACTCTACATGCATTGAATTCAGGTACCTAATGCACAACCACGGGTCCTATGATCTGTATTTATTGAGTATTTTTGAGTAATCCATGTCGGAAATAATTAGGTTCAAACTACTTAAAATGGCACATTTCCCGCTTTAGCTCGTTCGGATGGCCGTGGTCACCTGTAATTCTACTCCTCTAATTGTTAGAAAAGGACTAAAATTGGTAGGCATGAAGCAAAATAATTTGTGACTCTGAATATAAAATAAAAAGTCGGATATTCGCAATATCTCTTGAGATAATAAAATTCGTGCACCTGACCCCCAAATTTCTTTTTTTCAATTTTTTATTTGCTTGACTTTATATCTGTAAATAGAATTTTATGCATATTTTTAATATAAAAAGACACTATCAAACAACTGAAATAGTTACTCTGATTTAGAAAGCAATATTAATCAGTTCATGTTAGAATATTTATTGACCCTAATTAGAAAGTCGTTTTTATCAGTCAATGATCAATCCTGCTATTTTTTTGTTTGTGAAATATATTTTAAACAACAAAATCCATCTGAATCCATCAAATTCAATATATGGTTGCAATAAATTTATTGCATTGAGATAATTATAATGAATTTACAACCTCGTAATTTTACTCCTCAGCTCCGTTCTCAGGGATGATTTCGAAAGAGGAATCTACGGACTACGTCCAGAAGTTAAGTGTATAATTGTATGTCCATAACTGCGCGCGCAACAATACGGTAATCATGATGACCCAATTTCGCAAATCGGCCCAAAGTGCGTGTCAGGCGAAAACAAAACTTAGCCCGGCATCACTCCATAAACATTAAAAATTTAAAATAGTAAAATATAGATACACAAGGGGTATAGGAACAATAGCACAAAATACACATTCAAATCATTCAACCAAGACACAAATTACAAGACTGACCAACCACTCCAAGACATTAGCAGGATGTTAGAGTTATACAAGACTGACCACACATGGCTAGGGCACAGGAAATGGTTAGGGATCCAAGGGTCACTTGTAGCTAACTGATAGACTCACACTGAGCTATGGGCTAGGGTACAGGAAGCGGTCAGGGGATCAAAGGGCCACTCTTAGCTAACGGTAGAGGGAGGGGTTAGTTTTTAATTCATATTTAAATAACTGCAAATCAGAAAAAGGACACACCTGGTGGATCGCAGGAGAAATAATTCCTGAGTCATAAGGAAATGTGGAAATTCATATAACTTTAGAACTTCCCGACGGATCAACATCCTTGTACCCCACCCACCACAAAAAATTACAAACAAACACACACACACACACACATACACACACTCACACACACGCGCGCACACACACACACACACACACACACACACTCACAAACAAAATAAAAACATCTTTTACTCCGAACGAGAATTACACCATGATACTCTTGGGGGAGAGGTTATTAATTTCTGCACAATCACTTACTTCCATTTCCTGTTATTCAGTCTATAATATACGTGTTTATGGACACAATCATAACAACATATCTGAGTATGAATAAAATATATTATTAAATGTGTGAATTATAATATGAATTATTATATGTACACGATATACAAATCGCACGCACGCCTTTTTTCCCGTGACTTTTTTTCCTGTGACTTTTTCCGCTCACCCTTAGATTGGACTAGATCGTATGACGTTATTTTTATTACTGATTTTCTGTAAGTGACATTCTGGCATAGCGAACTCTAAATAATATTACTGCAGCTATTTGGTATAAATTTGCGACTTCATTATTAGTAGTATAGATATCTCGATTTGAGTAGCTCTTTTTAATAGACTATTTCATCATCACCATTTCATTGCTGAAAAAGAAATGTCCATGAAAAACTAATATACAAGCCTAGACTTTAATTCTAAAGATGCAGATATTAAGTTTATATGAGCATTTTAAGTGTGAGACCATCTTTTAAGAGACAATGACTTGATAAATAGAGAAGCGAAACGGTGTAGTTAATTTGAACTGTGGGAGCACGACCGTACCACTGTAGAACATTAATTTTATATGTGAGTTTTGTAAAAGAGAAATTTTTTAGCCATGGATATTATTGACAATAATAAGAGCGGTTCAAAATTTGTGTTTAGCCCGACAAGAAACTCTGAATATAGAGCCATACTTTCTTTGAGGAGTCGTTTGGAACATTCGCCTTAATCATGAATATTTTATCAGAAACAAAATATCAAACACTAAAATCATTCATAAATCATCCTAGCAAACGCATAATGGTAACCATAAGTAAATGAAAATTGTTTTAAATCTTAGAATCTTCAGGTGTTCAATAGCACATAATAACTTAATTATGCAGAAATAGAAACCTCATAAATTTACCAGGTATGTTTTGCTAATGTTGTTGAGTGTATTTGAAAATACTGTACTATTTTATTGTATGTTTTAAACAAGGCTCTCATTGCTTTACTTATTTTAAAGCAGGGTTTTTTTGTTTGATAACTATGATTGGTAACTGTGAGTATATTATGTCATGAAGTAAGCTCACTTCGAATGAACTATACTATTAAAAATATGAATGAATTATAATTTTATTTGACTGATGAAACTTGAAAATGCAGATGTATACGAATATAAGACTTAGTTTATAGTAAGGTGTCCGTGTTGTTTATGAACGGACGCGTAGTTCCTGTCAGTAAGTGAATGCAAAAGCATGTCTGGGGGGAATGACGATTGGGGATTATTCGCGTGGCGTGCTGTTCTTCAAGCTGCATTGCCTAACTGTACATCAAAGTTATACAAAGTACCGCCAGCGAGAAACCTCCCTCCAAGCTCACTAAGTCTCTTCTTTACTGAAAGTTGATTTCACTCACACCAAGGAAGGGTTGTTTAGCCAGCGTCTTTTGTCTAAGGATTTTAAGTGGTACACAAGGCGTGAAAGTGATGTTGGAAAAATACGACAACAGAATGAATCTCTGCATGAATGCATTCCAATTCTGAGAGCGAGTAGTCCACGCTATCTATCTATCTATCTATCTATCTATCTATCTATCTATCTATCTATCTATCTATCTATCTATCTATCTATCTATCTATCTATCTATCTATCTATTCTTATCATTAACGTTATATATTTGTCTCCTATCAATGTCAAAATCCCCTCTCTATCTGCCTGCCCGTCCGTCCACCCGTCTATCTGTTTCTTTCCTTTTCTTTTCTATCCATCCATCCACCCGTCTGTCTGTCTGTTTGTCTATCTATCTATCTTTCTGCCTATTTGTCTGTCGATCTGTACGTGCATCTGTCTTTCGATGGAACTGTCTACTCTCACATCCAAATTCTATCCATCTATTTATCTTACTAGTTACCAATCTACCTATCCATATATACTCGTCTATCTGATTGTTTTTATATTATTCGTACTGGTTGTCGCTTTGTTTGAATGTAGGATCTCAGCGAGTCTAGCTAGTACGTTATACGCAATTCGCTAGCGTTGCTTTCTATAAAAGCAGGAGGATTTTAAAAATAATAATATTGTTAAGCAGAATCAACAAATCAAAATAATTAACCTATCAGAGTGCCTTTATTTTCTTTAATTAAATCAATTACTTAATTAACATAATAAAAATTTAAATAATGCTTATTTCCTTTTAGAATCCTTTAAGAGGTTTCTCTAAGCAATGATCACTTTTATTTGTATAAAAGATATCGCTTACTCTATTCTTTTTAGACGTGTTTCACTGTATTCAGATTCTGTATTTCCATATTTATTTTTCTAAAACAGAGATGGTGTAAATTAGTATTACGTTTGATATCTTTAAAATATTATTGGTCACTCCGTAAACCAAAGCAGAAGAAGACAATGTTGTTTTTTCATAATTGGGCGCATAAAGTTAAAATGTTATCTAAAATTATTGTAAGGTCATTCTCTTGACTTTTTTTTATTAAAAAATTCCATACTCACTTTAGAAACAAAAAAATGTTTGCCGATTTAATCTTCCTTAAAAAAGAAAAAATAACCAATAGAATGGAAACAAACAAACTATACATTTTTTAAATGAATTTCTTCACGTATCGAAATGCATCTGCTTACTCACTGTTAGGAGCAATTTAACGTCAAATCAATAGAGAGATAGATAAAAATGTTTGGCGACAATTAAGCTGTATGCCAATACTGATTAGCAAGATAATATGGCATTTGTGTCATGATGAACGCATTTGTATATTCACTGAATTATTATTACAATATAATCTAGTAAATTACTACTCTCTTTCACTCTCTTTCATTTTTCTCTATCTGTTTGTTTTATTAACGTGTACACATTCCACGCAAACCACACGACCTCATTTACAGACAAGCATTACATATGAATGAACTAAAAGGATGATAGCATTAATAAAAATAGATTCATGATTCAAGCATATGACTAATAAACTGCAGGTCATTCTCTTGCCACTTCTTACTAAATACAAAGGCACATATAGAAATATGTATTAATTGAAGCTTTCTTATTATTTCAGGATATATGAAACAAGTTTAAACTTTTAATATTTTTCCTAAAATCAAATAAACTAGTTTAATTAAAGTTTTGAAATAACTGTCAAATCCAGTTTCAATATTTCACATGATTTTAAGAAGTTTCAGTTTGCTTATTTGTTTCAGTTTCAGTTTGGTTATTACATTGCGTATTTCCTTCTTACTTACGGCTTGAAACACTGAAAACAAGAATAAGTTATGTAGGCTTCTATGTACACAGAGCACATAGTCCTTTGAGGGAGTGCGGTGAATCGATTGATCGCGAAGTAAGTGCTCTTTGCTCTTCCAAGATGCCACACTCCTTAAAATGTCATGCCTGCGTTTGATTAGCTGGACTATACGCACGAGTGAAGGCAAACTAACAATGTTTTCTGGTTACAAATTTAACATAGTGAATAATTAATAGCTGATAAACTGTATAAAGTGGGAGCCTCTGATCAATTTTGGTAGAACAAGTTTGAAACATTTATAGAAGACTTGAAAGGACTCCAGTAACTTTTACAGTCGTCAGAGCCAAACTTGCATATAAAGCAATGTACCGCAGAACCGAATCTTCGCAAGTACGTACACACACACACACACACACACACACACACACACACACACACACACACACACACACACACACAATTTCAACACTTCCAGAGTGGTCATCGCTCTATCTGGAAAATTCAGACATATTCACATCCCTCCCTTAAGTTTTGATTCAAGTTGATTGAAGATCAGCACTCAGTCACTGAATACTCGCTAACAATTTCCCACCTGTGTTCAGTGGGTATTCCCAATCCTAAGCTGCATCCAGACAGATTAGCGCGTGCCACGCGTACACAACAATCACTGACAAATATCCGACGAGCAGCTCTCCCCCCTCCCAACCCTTCGTTATTTCTCCTTTACTACACTGACTTGGAGAAAACCATTTACTTCCCCAAAAGTTTTTATTGTCGTGGAGCGAACAATTATTTTGGACAAAAGATGCACTTGATGCACAGAAATATCTGAAAAATCTAAACACTCTTTGAATCAACATCACAAACCACTGTTCATCCACTAACTAATAAATAAATCGATAATTAATAAACAACGAATTATATTTAGAATTCGAAATTGACTCAATATGCATGGACATTCACATCGCCAAGTGTTGGATTTCGAGAGCCAGGGTGATAATGAAAATTTCGTTTCTAAATTGATACCTTATAGTCCAGTAGCATGAAGTTGGGGCATGTTGTGCACGGCTCCTTACACATAGTCTTTTGTATTAGGGGAACAACTTGAGCTCGATGATGTGTATATAGTTGGAAGTTAAAGTTCACCCTCAAGTTGCTTTCACCAAAAGCGAAAATCTATGAGTGATTTGCGAGGTATTTGTTTCGATATTCATCCATTAAAACCAATCACACACCCATACTCTGACTTTGAGCTAACAAATGAAAAGGTTAATTTAAACTAGGCTCTTTCCGGTCACTTGGATTATTGTAATACATTTAATAAGACCGAAACTAAAAACATGTTTTTGTTATGATAGATGTGTGGTAAGAAACATAAAATTACGTAATTAAAGAATGATTTATATAGGTATTTTCTTCATTAGAATTTATTTTTAATTTAATGTCTCTTTCTAATGTAAGCTGATTTTACAGAGAAGCGAATTGGTACATCACACGTCTCCATCAATCTTGCGATTGATACGCATAAGCAGAGTGGATATTTTATTGCACTCAGAAAGCAGCAAAAAGTAATAGAGAAAGACTGAGAAATTGCATATGAAAAGACAAATAGTTAAACATCGGGCATACCAATATACTGTCAAATATAAAAACAGACAGATGGATGGATGGATTGTTGGAGAGAGGGATGGATGGATGGATGGTTGGAGAGAAGGATGGATGCATGGATAGATAGATAGATAGATAGATAGATAGATAGATAGATAGATAGATAGATAGATAGATAGATAGATAGATAGATAGATAGATAGATAGATAGATAGATAGATAGATAGATAGATAGATAGATAGTCCTTTCCACCTGCGATCAAGAGATCATGTTTGCCTGAGGAGAGGTTCTCCCAGTGAGCAAAGTGTATGACGGATGAACCAATTTTAGTCCTTTTCTGACAATTAGTTTTGTAGAAATTCAGCTTTTGGGATTCAAAATGTCAAGACTTCTGTCAATAGTCTAGTGCCTTGCATTAAAGTGGATTTTTCGAGACAACTCTTGGACATTACGCCTAATGGATTGCCTAAGATTGTAAAAACAACATTTGCTGATGAAGTCGGGTCCAAACAGCTAGAATTGCTCGTAACACGCCGTCTTCAAAGTTAGTCACGACGGCTTGCAGGTTAATAGTATAGTTCATGTTGTACACTTATCAACTATTGTTTGAAACAATTCTTCATAAGTGGAACATGTTTTGTTTGGAAGAAGAGCAGAGAGAGAAATAATACTTTTCTCATCAACTATTGCTTGAAATAATTCTTCATAAGTGGCACAGGTCTTGTTTGGAAAAAGAGCATACAGAGAAATAATACTTTTTTCATCAACTACTGCTTGAAATAATTCTTCATAAGTGGTACGGGTCATACATAGAAGAGTATACAGCAAAGCAAAATAAAGTATATTCTCCTCAAAGGATATACGGATGACGTTGGTTGAAAATATTCGGAACCATAGCAAAGTTGCCATCCCTGAACACTGTTTCTGAATCAGAAAACATTTTTACGTTTTGACTGGAACCAAAAATTCTGTTGCTACAGTTTAGCCCGTTATAAGTCTTCCACATTGACAACATGTTCTTTGTACATATTTCAACCACAGATTGGTTTTGCGAGCTGCGTGCTTGGTTTACATAAATTCATCGAAGCATAATTATGAACCGCTCTTATTACTGTCAATAATACCCACTGCTAAAGTTTAAGTCATATTTACTATGTAAGTTGTGTCGGAGAGATAAGAGGCACATTCTTTTAATTTACAGCCACACACATACACACACATACACACACACACACACACACACACACACACACACACACGCGCGCGCGCGAGAGAGAGAGAGAGAGAGAGAGAGAGAGAGAGAGAGAGAGAGAAAGAGAGAGAAAGCGAGAGAGAGAGCACACAAACATACATACACAAACACAAACAAAATAAAACATATTTTACTCCGAGCGAGAATCACAACCACGATCAGCTTGGGCGATAAGTTATTCAGTCAATAATATACGTGTTTATGGACTACAAGCATAAATCATGACTATGTTGAATAAATCATTTTATTAAAATTGTGAATTATAATATGGATTATAATATGTATACGACGGACAAATCACACACACACACACACACACACACACACACACACACACACACACACACACATTTAATCCCGAGGAAGAATCGAACCGCAATCCAACTGAGCTGCCGCTTACATCCTTTTACTGTTATTCAGTAAATAATGAGCATATATATGGACTTACAAATAAAATTAATACAAACAGAACTAAATATATGATTTAGAATGCATTTATACGGTATATAAAATACACGCTCCTGCACACCAAAGACAAAAGCATATATTATTAATGTTTTTCACCACGAACGGTATTTGAACCACGCACATCTTCAGCGAGCTGTTATAATCTCCGTGACATTTCGTCCTTCACTTACAGTTAATAAACAGTATAACACATACATACTGACTTGCGACTTTATATTAAACATATATTGTGACTTTATTTCCTAAGACTTCATTCTGTGACTTTTTCCCACTACAAATGCAATAACACACTGGCCCTAGTTTTTTTCCTCTATATAAAACTTGATTTGATTGATTGAATGTAGGGGGGGGGGGGCGCTTCCGGCTTCCGCCGCTTTTGCTCTGGGTGGAGGGGTTGTGGGGGAAAGGGAGGGGTGGTTTACCCCCCTGGCTATGTCAACCTAGTTTTTATCTATTATTTCCAAATGGTCAGCTGTCCGCAAAGTTGTTTTTACTGTTTACTCATTACCTCATGTCTGGCCCGTCAAAATTTTCTAGGTCTCTGAGCTCTTGTTGTTCGGGTAATTATTATTATTAATTATTTTAAAAAAAAAAACAAACAATATATCCAACACCCTTCTTGTCTTTTCCTTACTTTCCCCCCTTTTGTCACGTGGAGAGTTAATTTTCCTCAACTCTGTCATAGAGGAGATAATGGGCTTTCTTTTGTCAACTCAAAGAGACCATCCTTATTGTTCTCATCTTAACGGTTTATAGTGGGTTTCCAAACACCCCGGACCCCTGTCTCCTTCCTAACAGCCAGGCGGCTTATATCAAAAGTTAATCCTTCCTCCTCGTCTACGCTCGTACACGTGAGAACAACAGTACCGATCTTTACTACTGACTGGCGATTGTTGTGCAATCAGTCGGAAGTCCTGCTATTTTTCTTAGCAATGTTACTCTTAGTGAATGGCTACGCATTCCTTCGTACTTCCACCAAATCAACACTGCAGGCATTTACGTACACAAAGGTGTGTACGGTAGACCCAACAGCTCCATATACAATTGTCGTGTTTGAAAAACAAAGGGGTCATTATACGTATATCGAAGGACAGAAGTTATATGACATACATTTAGATACAAAGTGTTACTCGATGCTATTTTTACTGCAATATTTAAGTCATTAAAACACAAAATTTAGCAGAAACAAAACCTAAATCAGGAATACAAGTAAAAAAGTTTTAGAATATATTTATATTTGTTTTTTTTTTATTTACAGCTAATCCTAACCCTAACATTTCTCTAAAAACAACAAAAACAAAACTGTCTCTAAAATTCCCTCATATTTTTTCTCTAACCTAAAACAAGAGAGTTGTGTATGGAGTCGCTTCTTATCAACGGTGAGCGGAAAAAATGTCACTGGAAAAAAGTCACAGGAAAAAAGTCATAGGAAATAAAATCACAAGGAAAAAGTTACAGGAAATAAATTCACAATATAAAGTCATAAGTGTCAGAGTGTATATCTTATAATACTTATTAACAGTGAGTGAAGCAGGAAAAGGCAAGGAGGTTAACTGCTCGCTCAATATGTGCGTGATTCAAGTGTATTTTATATACCGTATAAATGCTTTGTAATACATACATTTAGTTCTGTTTTAATTAATTTTCATTGTAAGTCGGTATGCATGCTTATTATTGAGTGAATAATAGTAAATGGAATTAAGCGACGGCTCATTAGGATCGTGGTTCGATTCTCGCTCTGGGGTAAATGTGTGTGTGTGTGTGTGTGTGTGTGTGTGTGTGTGTGTGTGTGTGTGTGTGTGTGTGTGTGTGTGTGTGTGTGTGTGTGTGTGTGTGTGACTTGTATATCGGAACATATTATAATTCACGCATTTAATTATATGATTTTTTCATACTTAGTTATATTGTTATGCTTGAAGTCCATAAACAAGTAAATTATAGATAGAATAACAGTGAATGGAAATAAGTGATTGTGCAGAAACTAACCTCTCGCCCAAGAAGATCGTGGTGTGATTCTCTCTCTGAATTAAAGATGTTTTGTTTGTGTGTGTGTGTGTGTGTGTGTGTGTGTGTGTGTGTGTGAGAGAGAGAGAGAGAGAGAGAGAGAGAGAGAGAGACTGTGTGTATGTGTGTGTGTGATTGTAATTTAAAAGAATCTGCCTCTAATCTCTCCGACACAACTCACATAGTAAATAAGATTTAAACTATAGCTCTATGTGTAACCCAATACTACAAGTGTAATTCCAAGAAACGCCAAAGAACTACGCTAAAACAAAATAAGACACCAATGCAATCATATGGTTATAGCATTCAATGCAATATAAACATGTTAGATAGTTGTATGGTAGGTGAGTTTTATTAATATTGCATGTCACCGTTCAAATTTATAGTTACTATATCTTACAGATATGCCGACCGTTTTGATCAATTAGTACTATATATTTCAACTTTATAATCGCCCACTAGTACAAGAACAATAGAACACTATCAATAATACGGCTAACACAGTTCAATTTTCTTTTATCTCGATCGAGAAATAATTTCCAGAAGTGAAAAGAATCTGACGTATTGACATAAAATGAAACTAAATAAAAATGTATCAATGAAATCATGTTTCAAGCAGTCATATCACACTAAACATCTGTTGGTAATGTTTGTTAGGTGATATTTTAAAGAACATTTTATTCACAGTTACCAGCCGTATGTATTAAACAAGTAAAGAGTTGTCGAACAATGCACGTCAGATTGAAGTTTCTAAAAAAAAAAAAAGGAATACATTGGTTTTGCGAGCTGCATGCTTGGTATACATAAATTCATCGAAGCACAATTATGAACCGCTCTTATTACTGTCAGTAATATCCACTGCTAAAGTTTAAGTCATATTTACTATGTAAGTTGTATCGGAGAGATAAGAGGCACATTCTTTTAATTTACAGTCACACACATACACACACACACACACACACTCGCGCGCGCGAGCACACTCAAACATACGTACACAAACAAAAACAAAATAAAACATATTTTACTCTGAGCGAGAATCACAACCACGATCCTCTTGGGCGATATGTTAATCTGCGCAATCGCTAACTGTCATTTATTGTTATTCAGTCAATAATATACGTGTTTATGGACTATAAGCATAAAACATGACTATGTATGAATAAATCATTTTATTAAAATTGTGAATTATAATATGGATTATAATATGTATACGACGGACAAATCACACACACATACACACACACACACACACACACACACACACACACACACACACACATTTAATCCCGAGGGAGAATCGAACCGCGATCCGACAGAGCCGCCGCTTACTTCCTTTTACTGTTATTCAGTAAATAATGAACATATATATGGACTTACAAATAAAATTAATACAAACAGAACTAAATGTATGATTTAGAATGCATTTATACGGTATATAAAATACACGCACGTGCACACCAAAGACAATAGCGGACATACACGCATACATTATAATTATTAACGTTTTTTCACCCCGAACTGTATTTGAACCACGCACATCTTCAGCGAGCTGTTAACCTCCGTGACATTTCGTCCTTCACTTACAGTTAATAAACAGTATACACAATCACACTGACTTACGACTTTATATTAAACATATATTGTGACTTTACTTCCGGTGACATTTTTCATTGTGACTTTATTTCCTAAGACTTCATTCTGTGAAAACGTGAATATGTTTCAAATGGGCAAGTTATGGGGTGTGTGTGTGTGTGTGTGTAAGAGAGAGAGAGAGAGAGAGAGAGAGAGAGAGAGAGAGAGAGAACAAAAAGACAGAGACAGAAAAGAAATTAACAAGAGAAGAGAGAATCTAATCTCTTTGATTATCTAAGTTTCTGTGTCAACAATCACCTAAGGTAGCAAGTCTAGCTGGCGGTACTTTGTATAACTTTGATGTAGAGTTAGGCACACTCAGGCCTACGCTCGCGAAAGTGGCGGAAGCCGGAAGCGCCCCCCCCCCCTACACTCAATCAATCAATCAATCAGTCCTACTCTCTGCTTTGTCCGAGTACCTTCTGTTCACGCTTCACAGCGTCTTGAACAGCACGCCAACGCGAAAGACCAATAATCTTAATCCCTAATCCCTAAAGGCATGCTTTACAGTTCACATCCTTATGCGTTCACTTGCTAACAGGAACTACGCGTCCGTTCATAAACAACACAGACAACTTAATATAACTAAGTCTATATTCGTATATATCTGCATTTTCAAGTTTCATCAGTCAAATAAAATTATAATTCATTCATATTTTTAATAGTATTATAATTCAATAAAAACAATAAACTGTTTCCCGAGTGGTACCACTCACGCTGATGATCCCTTGATAGTTAAAAATCGGAAAGAGAAAACGATATACCAGAGTTTGGGCTTAAACTCAACA
Organism: Sinotaia quadrata; assembly: GCA_028829895.1. Lineage (NCBI taxonomy): Eukaryota > Metazoa > Mollusca > Gastropoda > Architaenioglossa > Viviparidae > Sinotaia > Sinotaia quadrata. Next base: position 18,540,977 of record CM054178.1, on the reverse strand, counting down.
ATTAAACTCCATGCTATTATTTCTCTTCCTTTCAAACTATACATCTTTTTGTTATCCAGTCCGCAGTACCAAGCAATACCTACCAATAAAATTCAGGCGTTTTCAGTCCTAGGGATTTGGCATTGATTGATTGATGGTTGAATGCACAGTGAACCTTTGTTCCATCCAAACCACACCTTTCTTTTTAATTGTTACCACGATCTATCTGTTCTCTCTCTAAAAGTCTCATCTGAGTCTGTGGGAAAGGGTGAGATAAAGAAGTTTAAATTAGTCATCATGTTTCGCTCTGAATAGGGAGGGCATTAAATGAATGTAAAAAAAGAGAAAATGACTGAGTAGACCCGAACTTATCAGACTTTATTTCCAGTCTTTCGAAATCAGCGGTTTTCATCATTCAGTTCTCACACTTAAAAAAAAAAAAAAGATAAAGGATCTGTGACTGTACTTATTTCCGAAACAGAAAGCATGTACACTGCAGATCGATGTTTTTCAGCTAATCTCTGCAGTACTGTCTACAAAATAAGGTAAGAGATCATTTATTTTGATTACTTTATCATTAGCTTTCTTAATAGAGAGAAATATTCGGTGGCACTGATTCATGGCAAGAGCAAATACTTCTATTCTTTTCTTCATCTTTTACGAGGCGGAGGGGTATCAATTTTATGTGCAATTATGTCAGGCAGTGAGTAACCAACGGAGACATTCTTCGCTCTTTAATTGCCAGGCTTGCACGAGCTTTAGTAAACGTAACTGTTTTAGTAAACTAACCATTTTGTTTGTCCTATTTGATGGACTAGATACAAAGCCTAGAACCTTATCTGGGGATGGGGTAAGAATCACACTATCCATCCTGGCACGAATCGAACTCAGCCCCTGAATTAAGCAAGAATTGCTGTGCCTTTGCGGTTGTTCTTCAGTTCAATAATATTGCTTCAGACACTAATTAAGTCCTTCAATTTATGACAGAGTATTTCTTAAATAGAAATTTTAATTCAAAATCCACTTCATTTTATAAGTTTTAACAGAATGGATCTCGAGGAGTCCATTCTACATTACTCAATTTTTATTTTAGACTTGCGACTTTACTGTTTTATAGTGCAAGAGCACTGGACAGTTTCTATCTATGGACAGTATAATTTACGTGTTCATTCGGCCTTCACCCATAAACAAGTGTCGCCCCAAGCCTTATCGTTCTAAATTATAATCGTACTTAAAGACAGCTCTTTATAGTTATAATTTAATTCATCACCGCTGTTACATAAATAAATCTAAGTACAGTGAAATATCGCTATAAGGCGATAATTGGGGTCCATAAAATCGGATTGCATTAATAGTGGGCTTTTTACAATATTTGACTTTTTTCTGTGAACATATACGTCTATTCATGTCTAATGTAAAAGGTTGGGTTATTATGGGACGAATATTAAATGGAATGCATTATTAAGATATATTCAAAATAATGGACGGATATAATATCTATAGGTTTTTACTTTGCGTTAAATAGTTTTACTAATTTTTATTTGTTTGTACGATAATACACATTGTCCCATAATACCCCGAGTGACGTAATATCACGAATTAGGTTACACTGTATTACAACACCGCCAAGCCCAGCCAACATGTTTGCGGCTTTAGTTCTTTGATGTTTATTAAATTGTGAAAATATTTTATCAACCACCGCATTGTCTGCTGTTTGGTTTGTGCAACAATTGTATAATAATTAATTAAATATAATCACTAAACTACTTACTGGCCTTACTCATGGATCAGTAATAAGTAACATATCCGATAATGTTTATTTTGGAATAACACTTCAAGAACCTGGTGAAATCCTTACATTTCGGATCGTTTTATATTAAACGTAATATGCGAACTCTTCCCCAAAATGATAATACACTTTTTACACACTATGTTTCTTTAGTTTATTGAAAATAATTTTAAATAAAGAAACATGTACATTATTTATTAGAGTATAATATATGCTTATCTGCATAGCACTGGTTTTAAGCAAATATTGTCCACGTACCTCTAGTTGCATTAAACATTAATTTTCCAAACTCATCACTAAATTACATTTACTGATTTAGTGTCTCGTATAACATGAATTTGAATCTAAATCTTGTATTAAATAGTGATAAATTAAAGAAGCATTACTTTATTTATTTGAGTGACATGTATGCGGTCTGCATGTTGCTGGTTTTTAAGCACTTAATGTCCACCAAAGGATGGTTTTAAAGCATAAACCTTTTACTTTCCAATTTTAATACCAAATTAAATTTGGGACTTTTCAACATACTTTAAAATTTGAACAATTTATTAAATAGTGATACAATAATGTTAAATAAAGAAACTTAGCTTTATTTATTAGAATGACATATACATGTCTGCGTATTGCTGGTTTTTAAGCAAATAATGTCTACGTAAGGCTGATTTTTAAGCATACACTTATTTTTCACAAATTCAACACTAAATAGAAACTGTGGTCCTTTAAAATGATTTTGCATTTGAATCCTGCATTAAATAGAAATAAATTTAAGAAACGTTGCTTTATTTATTACAATAATGTTTAAGTTGCCTGCATATTGCTGCATTGCTGGTTTCAAAGTTTGCATTGTACAAGTAAGGGTGTTTTATAAGCATAACACTTTTACTTTCCAACTTTAATACCAAATTAAATTTGGGGTCCTTAAACATGATTCTGAGTTTGAATCTTTTTTTAAATGGTGAGAAATTAATAGTAAATATAGAAAAAATATAGAAAAATCAAGTTATTTCCAAAATTAACTTACAGGTATGATTACTTTTTTAATTTTTTAATAGCAAATTATGCTCACATAAGGTTGTTTTTAAAAGAAAAAAGCTTTTATTTTTGTAAGTCAACACTATATTGATTTTGTGGTCCTTTAATTTAATTTTGACTTTAAACCTGTATGAAATAGTGATAAATTAAGGAAACCTTGCTTTCCTTTATTTATTTGAGTAACATATATGTTGTCTGCATATTGCTGGTATGTAAGCACATAATGTCCACCTAAGGCTGTTTTTAAAACATTTACTTTCCAATTTTAATACCAAATTAAATTTTGGACCTTTTAACATGCTTTTAAATTTGAACAATTTATTAAATAATGAGACAATGGCATTAAATAATGAAATATAGCTTCATTTATTAGAATGACATATATGTCCACATATTGCTGGTTTTTAAGCAAATGATGTCTGCTTAAGGCTGGTTTTTAAGCAAATGATGTCTGCTTAAGGCTGGTTTTTAAGCAAATGATGTCTACTTAAGGCTGGTTTTTAAGCAAATGATGTCTACTTAAGGCTGGTTTTTAAGTATAAACATATATTTTTCCAAACTCAAGATTTAATTGAGTTTGGAGTTCTTTAACATGATTCTAAATGTATATCCTGATTTAAATAGTAATAAATCAATATAAAAACTCAACAATATATTTTTATTCATACCAAATTGTGGACTTTTAGATTATAAAATGAGATACATCTATACAAATATCTATTAAAGCAAATGTATTCTTCTACTTTTGATTTATATTTATAACCTATACATTTATTTATGCAGAGTCATGGTTTTTAAAAAGATTCATTTGTTTACAACTCTAAAATTGACCATTTTAACTAAGTGTCCACATAATGCTGGTTTTTAAGTACGAGTCCCATAATGCTGGTTTTTAAGTGTATGTGTTTGTCTACATAATGCTGGTTTTAGGGTTATAGGAATTAGGCAGACCACAAAACATGTATATTTTTTGTTATTTGATATTTTTTCTTCAAATTAAGTACGTTTGCTATTAGTGATGTCTAAAAGCAGAATGTGAAAAAAAAATGTTAATTTTATTATTATTATGGGATATACACTGTGTCCACCTAATGCTGGTTTTTAAGCATGGTCTACCTAACGCTGGAAATAGGGTTATATATATATATAAACTATTACTAATTTCTTTAAAATAACACGTCTTTGCAGGTCGGAGTTAATCACAGGACCGAGGCAATCTTGCGTTACGAGGGTGCACCTTCTAACGTTCACCCAGTTTCCACAGATCGTAATTGCAGTGTGAACAGCAAGTGCAAAGCGATCAACTGCCCTTTCTTGTACTTTCCGACTGAAGCCTCAACTGACTGCGTCAACGTGGAGAAACTGGTGTCAAAAGACTCAATGCCAGCAAGTTTTTCATTTTCTTACTTAATTTTATTTTCTGTCTCTCTAGTTCTCCGTCGACCCATCCACCAATTCTTTGTATTGCACTTTATCCCTCTGTGTTCCTCCATTAGTCACTCTACGACTAGCAATAAAGTTTAAAAAATAACTGAAATAAAACAGAAAAAGAATTATTTTTACCGTGTTGTTAATCTGCATAGTTACGACAATACTCTTCACTATATATTTTTTTATTGAAGCCTTTTGTCCAAGAAAGGAAATATGTTTTACAACAAAAGCATTAATCAGTACAATGAGTACAATTTTAGAAAAGAATGAAAATAAAAAAGACAAACTATGTTTTACTAAAACCAAATAAGAAACACAAGACAGTCGTAGTCTATGATTTATATTTTATCAAAGTGTCTTTCATCCTGATCCGGCGTATGAATAGCACGATCATATAAACAGTCATATTGATCTTTCCAAAATATATTAAATTCTAGCCTATCATACCGCTCTAGAGACCCCCCATCCTCTAGTACTACTACACTACTTTTACAGCAATTCCAACCTCAGCATCAATTTGTTAACTTAAATAACGAAATATGTATCAAATCACCCATTCTTCTATTCTTTTACATATATTCGATTTTCAGGAAGACATTGGAACGGGTGCTACCAATATTAAAGAATATTTTCTAAATTTTGCTTTTCCTGGAATCACCTTCACCCCAGCGTCTGTGAACGGCATCCAGAACACCATGCCATCTGTGTCTGCACTCACTCAACCTTTAGAAATTAATTCCAGGTGTCCAGGGGACGGCTACAGGTAATTTATTTTGTATTAAACAAGTTAACACAAATCCATTTTGAACATTTATTTTTTTTAAAAAAAACATATATTTTAGTAATGTCAATTTTTGAATACCTTGGGAAAGATTAGAAACTTTTATAAATATTGCACCATTCAGTTATTTTTTTTAAATATCAATTTAATTGTTGCATTTAATGACATTATAACTGTTTGATGTAACACTTAACAATACATTTGATGAAAGGCAACAATATTAGATGTGAGTCATTATCTTTGTATGGAATGAACTGATACAATGAAATCTTTATGAAACTGATTCAATGAACTAATACTATGACCTGATACAATGAACAGATTTAATGAACTGATACTATGACCTGATACAATGAACAGATTCAATGAACTAATACTATGACCTGATACAATGAACAGATTCAATGAACTAATACTATGACCTGATACAATGAACAGATTCAATGAACTAATACTATGACCTGATACAATGAACAGATTCAATGAACTGATACAATGAACAAATCGAATGAACTTATATTATGAATAGATTCAATGAACTGATACTATGAACTGATTTTGGAACTGATCTGCAGGTGTGATGAAGACAAACAATGTCAATGCTCCAGCGTGCTGGATATTCATGACGGTGAAGTGGTACAGCTGGTCATGACAAATCTGGGCATAGGAGAAGGATGGGATCACCCGATCCATCTTCACGGGTATTCATTTTGGATCATCAAGGTTGGGTATCCTACATACAGTAACACATTGGGGATGTTTCTCCAGGACAATTTTGATGTTGACTGCAGAGGAAACCAAAATAGGTAACAGCTTATGTGTTTTTATTCCCTATTGACTTTTTCAGATGTGTTAAATTATAGACTGAATGTCACCTTTTACACCTTGAACCCATGGTATGAGCAAATATCACAAATAACGTTAGATAGATAGACATACAGGTAGGTAGGAAGGTAGATAGATAGATAGATAGATAGATTGATTGATAGATAGAGAGACAGATAGATAGATAGATATAGATAGATAGATATAGATAGATAGATAGATATAGATAGATAGATAGATTGATTGTTTGATCTATAGATAGATAGATAGATAGATAGATAGATAGATAGATAGATAGATAGATAGATAGATAGATAGATAGATAGATAGATAGATAGATAGATAGATAGATAGATAGAGAGATAGATAGATTACTGTGGATAATTCCCAGTCATGAATTTTGACATCATAATTAAAATAAAGTAGTGAAGTGAATATAATGCTGTAAGACAAAATAAACAATGCTAAGATAATTTTATAAAGCGTTGTTCCATGGTTCAGTATGACATCACATTAATTGTTCAGTTCTACAGTGCACATTGACTCCAGACTACTAATCACCATAGAGCTATAGTATTGTGTGATCTCCACACGATTCATGAAACACTCTAGCCATTTTTTCAAAGTTTTTTTCAATATAAGTTTAATTAAATGGAGACAAGGTTAAAAGAGCCAATTCACATGGATTTGACACGAACATTTTAACTTCATATTCAGCACAGCATCAAGCAAATATATGACCTGTTGAAAGACGTGACTAACCGTTAAATCATTTAGGAACTCAGAATTGCCAAGCTAGTTTCACACAAACAAAGAAATTTATACATATTCCAATTTACCACACAACAAATGCAAGATGAAGACACTTACTTCAAAAACAAGACCAGTGTTGGACAGTCTTCACAATTGACTTATATATATTCCTATATACCATCTACCAATTAACCATAACGTGACCAAAAACCGAACACCTTCGACCAAGACAAAATAACTCCAAGAAAAGAGAGTCGTTTACAGCAGCATCTTGAGCATAAATGCTAAACAAAGAAAATAACACTTCAAAGAAAATAACACTTATTCTATTTTGAACAAAACATTCAAGGCAACAGTAATAAAACAACCATCTAAGCAACAGGTTAGCAATAACTTTATCTCTAGGGTGTATGCCCTAGTACTTTATTTTCTGTTAAAATGACTCCATAATAATATCACATTTGCCTAAACATGGATAGATATAGAATCTGTTTAGTAAACTGCCAGCTATTTTTTCCAGGTGCCTCTTGTGGAGGGGAGGGGAAATTTACTGTACAGTACTAAATAACAAATATTGATAATGCCTATGTGTTATTCAAAATAATCATTTAAAGAGCCTCTGCAATATTGATCAAATTATACATTATTAAATTAAATAAATACTTCTGTTGCTACGTGTACTTTACAAATAGGAATATTTATACGTCTTTAAAAAAAAAAATGTCTATCAAATACAGAAGCCTGTCCTTTTGCAACCATGCTACGTGGAGGAATCAAAGTTGGCTGAAAGGAGGTAACAGTGTGCCCGGGTTGAATCTTAACAAGCCAGTGCGCAAAGACACAGTCAACATACCCACGGGCGGCTACGTAATTGCGCGCATCAAGGTAGATAACCCGGGTTTGTGGGCGATGCACTGTCATGTTGAACTGCATGTGGCTGACGGGATGATGCTGTTACTGAATGCATCGTACCCGAATATAAGACCGTCTCCACCCGATTTTCAGAAGTGTGGCAGTTTCTATGCAACAGATCAAGGTAAGGATTGTAAGAATAACATAGTCATTAGATTAATTTAAATTATTATTTAGTCGCATAAAGGACTTAAAGTGACTAAGTGTATTTTGACTCAATTTAGGCTTCTTCCTTCCTTCTAGAGACGTCAATATGACTTTTGGCGCACGTATTGACCGCATAGATATGAACATGCCTCTCCATTTTTTGAGGTTGTAGCTTATTGAGCTCTTGATTTATTAAGGTATTTTTAAAATAAAATCCTGAAAGAATTGTGTGGTTTTAGCTCTTTGTTTTAAATAACGTTACAAGAAGCAGGCATATATTGCAGCTTCAAATTTTCTTTTTATATGTTTATCTAAATATGCATTTATTCTATTAGACAATATTAATATCAATCACTTTACGATCTTTGTGTTTTTGTAAATGTTAAAAATAATAAAGGGTTGGGTTCATAACACATAACAGGAACACTATTAGACATACTTTATTCCTGATGCTTTTATTGCATTCACCAGTCTCGTTTACATCAATATGCAAAGTTACAAGTCTACATCACAATTATAAGCATCTGTTTTACATCAGTATGCAAAATTACTAGTCTGAATCCCAATTATGTGTCCTTTTTTATCAGTATGCAAAGTTACAAGTCTATATCACAATTATAAGTAGTTTTTGCATCAGTATGCAAAGTTACAAGTCTGAATCCCAATTGTAAGTGTCTTTTGTACATCAGTATGCAATGTTACAAGTCTATATCACAATTAAAGTGTCTTTAATACATCAGTATGCAATGTTACAAGTCTATATCACAACTATAAGTGCCATTTATACATCAATATGAAATGTGTCAAATCTATATAACAATTGTGAGTGTCCCTTTTTACAACAGTTTACAATGTGTCAAGTCATATTCTCTAAAATATATCTAGAAGTCTTCACCACAAAATGAGTTCGGATTGCGCTTACATTGCAAACGGAATGGGTAAAGCGATGTTTGTTGTGCACGATTCACTATGTGATTATAAAATATATTTCTATAATCTGTTTCCACGAGATTACAAAATATATTTCTATAGTCTGTTTCCACGAGATTACAAAATATATTTCTATAGTCTGTTTCCACGAGATTACAAAATATATTTCTATAGTCTGTTTCCACGAGATTACAAAATATATTTCTATAGTCTGTTTCCACGAGGTTATAATATATATCGCTATACTCTGTTTCCACGAGATTACAAAATATATTGATATAATCTGTTTCCACGAGATTATAATATATATCGCTATAGTCTGTTTCCACGATATTACAAAATATATTGATATAGTCTGTTTCCACGAGATTACAAAATATATTGATATAGTCTGTTTCCACGAGATTACAAAATATATTGATATAGTCTGTTTCCACGAGGTTATAATATATATCGCTATAGTCTGTTTCCACGAGGTTATAAAATAAACATATTCACTTTACAATCGTTTTGTGATTTTTTTTATTTTATTTGTTGGCTGTGTACACATCACTCCGATTTCCTTTCATTTCAGCTGACGTGGAGTCTACTAAAGGGAAAGAATGGAGAACGGTGATTGCAATCGTTCTTCCTACCATCGTCGGGCTCATTGTTATTATCGTCATAGTATGTTTACTAATCAAGAATAGGTGAGTGATAGGCCAACTAACACGCTATTTGACACAGATTGCAGATGCATAGTTGTTCTAGAATAAATATAACTGCTACTGTAGCCGTTATATTTTGAACCACCATTATGCATTTTCTCGAACGTAGTCGTTAGCTCTCAGGTAAATATTCTCGTACTGTATTACGCTTTACAAGGTCACATGATTCATATATTTATGTCTCACACTGTCATTAAGCCTTACATAGTCATACGATTCATATATCTATGACGTTTCACACTGTCATTAAGCATTACATAGTACATGATTCATGTAATTATTGTGTCTCGTATGGTTGTTGTATGTCAATTGGTCCTTTTTCATTGCTGACAGATTTAATTCCGCGTTGTCATTTCACTGTGCTTAAGAATACCTGAAAAGTTACATATGTCTCCATTTGTCGTTATGCATTGCATAAACTGTGTCTCACTCAGCAGTTATTAACCCGTCCTAAAGCATTGGGTTGTACATGTCTCTAACTCTAAATATATCTATCTAGATGCCGTAGAGACATATATGACCCGTTCTCACGTACGCATATTTTTAGTCATTCAAGATGAGCCAATCAGTGTTAAGCAAATATGTGTTTCCCTTCGCAGTTAATCTGTATCAATTCTACCATTGGATAGTTGTAATTAGATTTGCGTCTTATGCCTAGAGATATGTTTGCAAGTGATGGCTCCAAATGGTAATGTTTTTGAATTGGGGGACACTTGTGACCCCACACTTTGGTCAGAGTATGACCCAGGTGATGGTTCATCTAGGTTTTCTTCTGAGGAGGAATATTTTTCCAGCCCCTAGAGATTACTTAGAAAACAGAGTGACAAGGAGACTGGCATGGCATGGCGTGGCGTTCATCATTCAATATTCCATAAGGAACACCCCCATCATTTTGCTGAAAGTAGTGGAGTACAAATCTCATTTGCACAAAATGTTACAGTACTTAATGTATTTCAATCAATTTACCTGAGAATTTCGTGCAAGAAATTGTCGAGCAGGGACCAGACATTCGTGAAGAGTTTCATAGACAGTGGCGTAATACAGAGATATGTGATTAAGGCTCATTCTTTTGATGGGAAAAGATAGGAAACCTGATCATTGTCAGGTTGCAGATTTCGTTTCTTGCTAAGCTGTTTACACTTTTTAGACAAGAGTATTCCTGCAGCAGGCGACCGAATCATAAAATCAGACTGACGTGTTTAAAAAAAGGTTTCTTTACTTCAGTTCGATGTGTGAACTTTATTCAGAGGACTTCTCACATGAAGTGTTTAAAAAACGGGTTTCTTTACTTCAGTTCGATGTGTGAACTTTATTCAGAGGACTTCTCACATGAAGTGTTTAAAAAAGGGGTTTCTTTACTTCAGTTCGATGTGTGAACTTTATTCAGAGGACTTCTCACATGAAGTGTTTTAAAATGTGTATCGGACTCCTATGCTGGGATATATGGAAAAGATTGTTTCTTTATTTCAGTTGGGTGTGTACATTATATTCACTAATCCTTTCTCTGGAATTGTTAAATATCCTAAAACTCTTAATAGTAAACATGTCTTTAGCAATCAAACGCTCACGTTTCTGTATTTTATACACTAATTAATAATCCAGTATTAGTTCTCTATGTTAATATTGCATAATTACTACAGTAAGTCATTAGTGAATATTCCAATATTACTTCTCTATCCTTAACACTGCATAATTACTACAGTAAGTCATTAGTGAATATTCCAATATTACTTCTCTATCCTTAACATTGCATAATTACTACACTAAATCAGCTTTACGAAACTGCAAATGGCCACCACAGTAAATTAACGCACTTCGGTCTGTTTGAATGACATTAAATAATCACTACAATACGTCTGTACTCTCTAATAAATGGGAAGATAAATAATAAATAAGGTAAATCATATTTTGGGTAGTTGTACCCTGAAATAAATAGAGGAAATATATTGTTAATCGACAGATGGGTGTCCTTTTTGCGTATTACATAGAAAAGGAAATAGTAAGTAATGATTTCAACACAGAGACATTAATGGATATACTGTAAAATAAAAGTAAACAAGAAATACAGCCAACATACATTAAAGTGCCTATAATGTATAATCAATAGTGAATAATAGATACATCTAACTGACACTAAAGTATATGCATGATATAATGATTAATAATAATATAGTACATAATAAACTCAGTTTATCTATATGGACGTGTCTGCACTCAACCTGATAGCAAACTAATGGCTGCAAAGAAATGCCTGATGCTCTTATTTAAAGGTAAATTAATTATAGCTGTAAATCATATCATGAAATCTTTTCATTGATGATGAATAATAGCTTTAAACCAAATTATGTTTAAAGCTCTTCATTAATGGTAAACAGTGGCTGCAAAATCAATGCCTAAAGTTCTTCAGTAATGTTCATGCAAGTTAAAAAATGTTTACAGCTCTTCATAAATGGTTTAAATTAGTTGCAAATAAATTAATCCCGAATCATCTTCATTTCTGGTAAAAAAAAAAAGATGAATGCAAAAATCAGCAATGTGTAAAGGTTCTTTACTAACGATAAATAATGATATTGCAAAAATAAAACTATGCTGAGGGCTCCTCATTAGTGGTAAATATTGACTGCACTGTGCAGTAACAATGGTGATGGTTCTTCTTTAATGATAATAAAATGACAGCAAATCAGATAATGGTGAGTGTTCTTTATGAGTGTTCTATATATATACATTTTGCATATAAAGTAATTTGAAGACTTTTTATACATTCTATAATTTTGTTTACAGTAAAAAGAAACGCCCGGAGGATGAAGAACCAATGATATAACTGGCCCTTTGACAACACTTGCTGGAGCGTGCGCATCGTATTTTCTAACACCAATGGAGCACTTCGCTATTGACTTGCCATTAGTACAAACAATCATGGTCTCTATCAACAGTAAGAAGGAAAAAAGTTCTGTTTATGAGGTGTTTAGATTGTGCCACAAAGTAATGCAAAGATATAGAGTCACATAAATAAATATAATCTGAATAAAGAAAGTTTTGTTTACACTGAGCACAAATTAGTGCACACAATCACAGGAAGGGCAAACACTAAAAAGAGCGCTTTCTTACGGTGTTCAATGATTAATAAGTTGATCAACTCATGTTAGTTTACAATTCTTAATAAACATTATTACTGCACTTTACAGAAATTATATAGTATTAAAAATAAGAAACGAATACAACAAAGATGCAATAATAATCACGATATAGAAATATACTGTGTATAGGCTGACTCAAATGTTGAATAAATATATATTCACACTTGCATGTACATAAGACTTTTAAAATATTAAAGATTTTTTTAATTAAGTGTTGCTTTGCGTTTTTTGAATTTTATGAAAATGTATTTGCTTGATTTTGTTTCTCACGTAAAGGACAATGGTCTTGAGAAAAGGATATCTAATGGTTATTGTATGAAATATGTTTACGAGTGATGTTTACAAGTGATGTTTACGAGTGATGATGTATAATGAAATGATTACCAAACGAGATAAATCTCATCTATCTATCTATCTATCTATCTATCTATCTATCTATCTATCTATCTATCTATCTATCTATCTATCTATCTATCAATCTATATCTATATCTATCTATCTATCTATCTATATATATCCCTTAGACCTGTCGACCGTGGGGGCACCACTGATGACCTGACAACTAGTTTCCTCTGCTAATCTTACCAAATTGTCCACTCTGAGATGTTATCCTCCCATCTTTTCCTCTGTCTTCCTCTCCTTCACCCTCCTTCCACAGTACCTTGCATGATTGTCTTAGCAAGCACTATTGATTGTGTGACATGCCCATACCTTTTCATTTTGCATTTTTTCACAATGGCTAATAGTACTTCATAGAACCCAATGGCTTACCTAATTCTGTTTCCCATTTCCTCATTCGTGACATGATCTCTATACGAAATGACAATCAATCTTCGAAAGCATCTCATTTCAGTCGCTTGTATCCTCCTTTTGAAATCCAATGTGAGGATCCATGACTCATAGGCATATAAAATCACAGATGCAACCAAGGATCGCATCAGTCTGATCGTTAAGCTGAATGAGATGTTTCTTTCTGTCCCAACTGTCTTCACCCTTGCCATTGCTGTTATTCTCATCGCAATCCTGGACAATGTTTCAGGTTTTGATATCTCGTCTGCCACGATGGCTCCTAGCACTTGAATTTATTAACTATTTCCAATTTCTGATCACCAATCATGATGTCATTGCCAATGCCACTGTGTTGTTGTTCATCGATTTGGTCTTATTTGCACTGATTTCCATACCAAAAGCAGTAGCTGTACCTCTACTATTACCACCAGCACTACTACTACTATTACTACTACTACTACTACTACTACACTACCACTACTACTAATAATAATAATACTAGTGTCTTCTTGAATTAGTAATAATAGTCGTAGTAGAAATTGTAGTACTAGTGTGTCTTCACATTAATAGTAGTAGTATTTCTTAGAATCTATTTAGTTTATGTAAGTTTTAGCAAAGGAATTGTATTCTTGTTTTAAGGGGAAAGGCTATTTATTTTGAAACCTGTGGTTCAATGTGTTATATTGCATCTCAGTATTGAGAATTAAAATATGTCAATGTAAACACAGTAATATTTGCTAAACCTCTTGCAGAAGTTCAATATTCATAGTCATTTTGTAATATGAGTGTTTAGTGTGTTTTTTGGTGTTATTTAGGGTCTGAACAGCTCTGAAATCTCAAACATATGTACAAAGTGCACTTGTACATGCATTGTTTGCATATGTGTGTTTGAGTGTGGAAGTGAGCGCATGCTTGTAAGATCTCTTCCAACCAAGTTCTAGAATTAAAGACTGTAGCAGATTTTTAATAATAGTAGATAGTCTGTGGAGATGATTGTCAGGGGAGTGTCACAATATGATTTACAGAAATTATAATTGCCAACATGATACCGGACAGGACAGCAACTTGTTGCCTGAGACGCATCTTGCAGTTCCAGAATCAATTACTTCCTAGGTACAGTCATTCCTGCACGTTCCTTTTCGTTGAAGTAGAAGTGAAAGAAAATCCCAGATAATTAAAATACAATATTCCAATGCAATTTCTAACAGTTTGAACCTTGTACAACGGCTATTATTAAAGGTGGTTACTGGTGTGAGTGTGTGTGAATGTAGTTTGCAAAGTTGTAGGTTCAAGGTAGCATGAACTGTAAACTTAACAATACAGTCCATAGAAGTATTAGATGGATAATCGCACAATTGTGAACAAGTATCACAAACTCTTATTTTTAAAACATTAAGTGAAATGTTTCATATAATCTTCAATTTGAAATCTGGCAATTTGTAAAGTTTAATTAACATAGCACAAGGCACTGTATGAAGCAGTTTAAACACAGTTTGTTAGGCCAACATTCAAAACCGTTCACTAGATTAAAAAATGTGAAAAGACACAATTGTGTATCGAGCAATACATTTATTTCAACCATGCGATGAGTGGCTCCATCTACGGGCTTTGCTAATCTTTTAAAATGTTGCTTACAATAGTGTAAAAATAGCATGGCTTTTCTTACGCTGATAACACATGATCATAAAATAAAATGTTCGTCGTTCATTTTGATTCTGAAACATCTACACAATTAAGGTAATGGTGCTTTAAGGTCCATGTGTCTGAAATGTTGCGCTGATATTAAATACATTACTGCGAGCAGCAACATTGTGGTGCAGCAGTAGATCATTCGAAATAATGATTATTTTTATGTTCTTAATATACTGCGGGGTATGTCAGGACTTGGCGAGAATTAGAATTGTGGCATTGAAGTGGGTGTCTGGAATTTAATCATCATTTAACGTTGATGAACGACAAAGCTGTGGTGAACACGATCAACTACTCATTCTTTGAAACATGCCAATACTACTAAACTGAAAGTTGTTTACTCAGAGATAAGATCAATTGAAACGAAAGGTAGTATATTCAAGCCAATACTACTAAACTGAAAGTTGTTTGCTCAGAGATAAGATCAATTGAAACGTCGCAGTTAACAAGTGTTTCGTGTCAGTGCTGACATTTACTCGAAAGTTGAAGGTCGAAGGTCGAAGTGATGTATCACTGGAGCCGTGAAATGTCGTGAAGGAAATCGTTGCCTGTTGATTTGAATTAAAATCTGCAGCGGGAAATGACCAAACACGTCCATAGATCGACTCCCCACACCGTGACACCATTATCTTGTTTTTCTCGGAACTAAAATGCCTACGCACTGATAAATGCCTCTATGGACGCTCTCACAGTCTACAGCAATCCTGTCAGGTTAAGTCGTGTGTGAGTCTATACCAAACCAGTTTTATCGTACAGCGCTATTCGATATACCCGTTTCAACTCGTTTCCGCATTATCAACAAACAAACATTATGTGGATGTGTGTGTGTGTGGGGGGGATTCTTCGCAACTTCAAACGATTATCAGTAACCAAGCACTGCAAGAACTTCACAACCACATTGACATAGAGCTATAACATACACGGCATAGATATTCACTAATATCAATACTAATCTGTTGTCTATACAACTGACAATAATATGTTAGTGAATATTACAGCAAGTGCGTACTGAACAATTTATAAATAATAAAGATTATATTCATCTCTCCCACACCTTGCAATTGTCATTGTCCAGTGAATGACATTGTTAATTGTGGACGTTACGTTTGTGAACGTCAAACCGGAGATGTTTAAGTTTGCCACTAAACAACACAAACATTTCTGATAAAGAATATTCTCATTCGTATAGTGCTTTCTGCGACAAATATCACCACCACCCCCTACTTTTATTTGTCACTTGATTTTTCATATTTTCTATCATTATCTGCATTTTTGTTTCTGAAATACATTTTGTGATAAATTATGGAGCACTTGCTCTTTTTGCTGACATTTACGTGTAATATTTAAAGTAGGCATCATGCACTGCACGATAAATACACACGCAATGTGCAGAATAACAGGACTCTTCAGAACGGATTATTAGACATTGCCCGGAGTACTAACATAATTAAATGATGACAGACGTCATTGCTAGCGGCGACTCGGTAGTGTAAATTCCAGTGAATGCCTAAGCCTCCTCAAGTCTTGTTATGAACAAATAGCTTTCTGTGTGATGCAATAAGTTAGAAAGTTAGGCTCAACCTATGGCCGTGCACTGACCAATTGTAGTTACCCATTGGCCCTCTACTGGATTATAATTGACCGATTGGCACTAAGGGAATTATAAGGGAATATCTTAGTGAAGAAAAACCTTGGTTCTTCACTTGTTTTCAAGCGTTGGTTCACAGTACATCTTCGAAGGATGCCTTGTTTTGATACACGTGCATGGATAAAACCATCGAGAGGAAGCAAAAAAAAGTATAAGTTCTAACTTGTAATGTTATGTTCTTTTCCAGCTAACTAGAGATGTATGCTTTATGCCTTTTCTTTTCATTTGGGTAATGATTTATTTAATTTCATTGTGTAAACTGTGAAAGCTGTTAGATAATTCTAGAGATACCTGTTATAGTTATTTTAACTAACAAAAACTCCATGTAATTTAATGTTGGCCAAATTAATCTTAGTTAACATGATACGTCTTTGTTGAGTAAACTTGTAGTAGTTAATGCCACGAATCTAAATTTCTGTGAAACTGATTTTGTATTGATTTGGAGATGTTCATGACATGACAAAATACCACTTGTGTTCATGACATGACAAATCACCATTTGTTTGGTTATTATAACATGTATTAATATGTATACATCTAGTAAGGGAAGCGTGCCGTACAGTTCATGTTTGTTTATAAATGTAGTGAAAGAATAAGACTGTCTGGTCTTGGCAGAGTGCAAAATGATTTAAATGTCACAGGGAATTACGGACACAAAAATTGTATTTTGTTTCACAAATAAAAACCACTAACAAGACTAGGGGAAGTAACCCGAGTTTTGTTATTACGCATTGTATGTTATGTAAATCCAGAAATAGTTCACCTAAGTTTCTTTAGTTAAACAGACGTTGTAGACACTGTGTGTTATCATTTCATATACATTTAGAGAAATATATACTGAGTGAATTAAAGTAATCACACACATGACTGATCACATTAAGTTGACGAGAAAGAAAGCCGATGCATAGAAAAATTGCCGACCAAAAGCGTTCTGCACGAGGAAAAATAAGCGTTCAAGGATAAATTATGTCACAAGACATAAAAGCTTCAAGAATTTTGAGGAAACTGTTAGGAAGTATATAAGGGAGGAAGGAAGATAAATACACCCATGCTGGAAACGGGGATTTATGCAATGACATCTCACTTCTTATGTATAAAATTCTCATGTACAGAGATTTCATAATAGGAAAGCTGTAAATAAATATCTTTCCATCCATTTTCCACCCGTTTGCTGCCAAATGTTGATGTGACGAGGCAAAATTACTTCAATATATTTCTTGGCAGAGTGGGAAAGTTCACTTTCAAGACAGCTTATGCACGCAACATTGGTTGTATAGGGTTAACGACATGAGAGGCCATTTTCATTCCCCTTGTCTGAGCTTGTTTGACTTCATTTACCTCGTTCCAGGGGATAGCACCTACATTTACCTTACATAGGACACGATAATTTCTACACTCGATAGTATGCAACGACTCATCCAACTGGACGATTCATCCGGTAATGTTCAACGTCATTGGTTTTTTCGTTGATATAGCAACCAAAATAGAAATGACGATTACCGAGGTTGGCAACAATTTTTTGCCCCTTGAGACAGAATCTGAGGGTAGTACCTAGACTCCTGCAGGTTTAGCTACCAGGCGATGCAGCCATTGCGTCATATCTTCACTTCAAAGTACCGGTATGAGTGACGTGTGAGATTACATCATCCTTCTTGGAACTCTGACATTACTAAGTGAGTAATAAATAGTAAGGCAAATGTGCATCTAGAACTTTTGAGAATATGAACATTGACTCTGTTCTTGTTTATATCCATTACTATTGCATCATTTGTGAAATACGAACTTTGAGCTAATGTTATAATTCATGCTAATTTGTATATGAATTATTGTTGAAGGCGATTCAATTTACTGCATAAGAATTGTGTAATTAATTTTTATGTTATATTTTGAACTTCATAACTTACATCTTCTTTTTAATTTCAACAGGGTGTATGACATTGGAAAGTTGAATGTTTGACTAATCACTGTGCGAAAGAGTAGTGCCCCTTTAAATCAGGAAATAAACATCCTGATTTAATCATCCTCAGCAACCCTGTTATTCATAGTTTTTGAGAGGGGAGAAAGAATTTGTATTTATGTTGTTTAGTACCGTTCGTCTGTTCATCTGTTTATTCACTTTCATGATACTTGCTCACAGCATACACAGCCAATAAAACGTTCCTTTGCATGTCATAATAAAGCTGGGCCCCACCCAAACATCTATGGTGTATGTCACTGTGTGCCTATGTAACAACTTTACACGACGTATTACTGGCACATGTCACACGAGCTTATCTTGTGTTTCTAACTTCAGCTCGAGCCGGATTCACATGGATTAACCCCCTTGTGACAGTAAATATCTCTCCTTAATACTTATCAAAATTAATTTAAGGAGAGATAGACGAGCAGATGAGTCATGCATGAGATGTCCAGAAGAAAGAACCAGTAATTGTGAACCTAAACATACTGTATTCACCAGGTTTAAAGATGTGGAATTTGCCACAGCTAATCTCAAATGAGTTTTTGGTGAATAATTGTCATATGTGTAAATAATTTAATATTCATTAAAAGCATTTACAAATTATATATTGATTACCTATAATGATTATAGTTCCAAAATGCAGTACAGTATATAATTGTTAAGTTAATAAATCATAAGAAATTAATATAAATGTATGAAACAATAACTTTCGAAATATGACAATAGTACTAAATTTTATTTGATTATGACTCATGTGCTTTCGATCAGCGGTGAAGTTTGGATAACCTGTGCTTCAGATAAAGCCATATATTGTGAAATCGATCGCATGAGACTCCACAAAACGGGCAAACGTTGTTAGTTTAAATCGTCAGGGTCATATGCTCAAATTGAATTTTTATTGAAAGAAAGAAGACTTTGGCCAATTAGGCAGCTTATGACTAGAGTCCGAGGTTCACCTGTCCCATTTCGTCAGATATGACTAGAAACCAGATATCAGGGTGGGAGATAAGGAGAAATGCATGGTATCAAAAACTAACCTTGATTTCCACAAATAGTATCAGGAAAACACGCAATTACCTTTTATTTGCAGCACATAAAACACTACAGTCTGCCATCGAAGAGGGACACGGTAAGATGACGCTTTCATGTAATATTTATGTGCACTTCACAGAAACAGACAAATAGTTGGCTATACGGCATGGCGATTACCTTGCAAATAAACTTTGACGGGAGGTTGTATTTTGATCTCTACATAGAAGAAAAAAGTCTAAAACGCTATTTATAGTGATAAACATAACAGAATGGTCGTCATGTTGGGACGTCCAAAATGTTTCTGTCACTCACACTTCGCTACTGGCTGCTTGTTTTCGTACTGACAGTTGGAGAGTTAGTGTGACGGGGGACGGTAAGCAAACAAAAATTATTAATAAATCAAAATGTTTGAGACGGGGATCATTACGAGGCGCATCGATATATAATTTGGAACAACATGACGAATATTATGTCTTTTAACAAAATGAATTACTAAATAACACTGCAATTATCTTGAAGGCAAGACTGCGAAATATCCCTGAGATTTGCATAATCTAAAATTTGGATGTGATCGTTACAAAAGGAAGATCTTCGTCTCGTCATTCAAAGAAATTGACGAAGATCAATTGTGAAATGAAGTTTAACACATTGTTTGCAACATTTATTCCGATGATAGATAGAAATATAGATAGATAGATAGATAGATAGATAGATAGATAGATAGATAGATAGATCAATGGGTTATTTGGTAAAACAGCTTTTCAAATATATAAACTGTTAATGCAGACATTAACAGATTATTGTACAGGGTGGTTTTACGTGAACTATAGAATAATTCGGAAGATTTGGCTTATCTCGCATGGTTTCTTTGGAGACTTACAAATACAAATGAGGTCTAGTTCTGACATCTAAGTCAAGTGTCTGTATCGAAATAACAGATTGCATAGAATAGGGAAAATCATTATCATGTTAGAAGTATGATCAATTCCTATGCAAGCAATTATATTTTTAAAACTATACAATAAGTACTACAATTTTTATCGAACTGGTAGAGCAAATTTAATAATTTCTGAAGAGACCCTAAATACATAGAGGAATGATATTTGAAATGTTTTCAGGGTATTATGTGCTTATAACAGTTTTGGGAATGCTGACGCCTCGACTGACAACCAAGTCTTTGATTTTTTTCCTGTTCATTCTCGTCAATTCTTCGCTTCACTTTATCTTAAGCACACGGGATATCTCTACGTGCTTAAGTATATCTCTATGCACGTCTGTTTGTGTACGTCTACATTTCCATCCGTCTCTCTTTCAAACACGCCCACGCGCGTGCCCTTTTATACACACATTTACATATATGTGTCTACGCTCATTCACACAGAGAAAATTGTTGCATAAAGCAGATTCAGTGCCAGAGACGAAGACACAACATAGAGTGAGTACAATTTTAACTTAATCTATGCGTTTAGACAAGATGGTCACAGCTTGGCTAAAAGGTTTCAATTACTTTCCTTGTGACCAAGTCCAGCTGCTGTTCAATGCTTTTTGTGAATATGCTTGCTGCATGGAACAAATCTTAGCTGTACTCCGCCAAAGTAGCATTAAAGATCATCACTTGGGGTAATATGCACTAAATCCACACGTTCATATCTTACTGTTCTATCCATTTACCTCAAATGGTTCAAATAAGTGCTGGTCAATATTTTGGTCAAAATCTATTGAGCTCTTTTTCGCTAAAAATGTCATTTGTACTCCAGGTATAGATTTCAGTACTACATAAACGACTTTATAAATTAATGTTGAAAACTATCTTTGTATTCCAGGTATAGATTTCAGAACTACATAAAAGACTTGACAACTTAATGTTGAAAGCAATCTTTTAATTCTCAATCATAATCATGTAAAACCAATTTTGGTTTGAATGTCTGTACACATATAAAATAAGTAACTAATTCATAAATTGAAATGCAAGTGTACCCTTTTCACACAGAAGTTACATCTCTCGGCAAAATTCATACTAAATAAATAAATAAAAGATAAAATAAAAGACTGCTCATTGGCATACATGGATATATGGTTCAATATATAAATTAGCAAACAACTAATAACATTTAAGAAAACGAGCGTAAAATAAAATGTAAAAACAAAAATACACAATATATTCATCAAATATTAACATCATCATAGAATGTTGCTTTTCCATTTTACAAGGTAGGTAACCTGCTCTGGAGCTGCAGTCATGAGGTGTACACTACTTTCTCTGCATTTCTTGCTTGTTGCCCAGCAACTTACTGGCGCCTGGAAGTGTGGAGTTCATGAGACAGTGTGCGAAGTCTGGTTGGAGATCAGTCACAGATTGACGATGATGAGAGACAAGACTTTGATTGTAGCTAAGGATGGACGCTTGTATAATTACGACGAAAAAGTCTTCATCGAAAGCAATTCTATTAATACCAGTGACGTAAGTCCTGATCTATCATATTTCTTTAATTTCGGATTTCGCTTCTTCTTTTCAAAGGTTGATAATTTCGCAGACGGGCGCGGAGATTTAGTGATTCAGATTTAGTGCCATGTGTGACTGAGAGTGAATTTTGAATGGATGCCTCGTGGAACGTTTGGTGCTATGGATAACTGACTATTCTCTCACAACTGCTAACGGTCTACTCTTCTTTACGGTGAGCATATTACGGGACACCGTTCTATCCAATGGTTTAGAACAAACCATTTATTTCTTAAATTATGGGAGCGGTTAAAATCGATGGCGAGTTAACTAACTGAGAGAGAATGAGCTTAGAAATATTTCGTTTCTTTTGCTATTGATAGGTTATACTTGTGTTTTAATAAGATGTTTAATGTGAGTAGGCTATTATTATTCCTACTCATGTTTGAACTAAAATGCTCGAGAAGCGTACTCAAACACTTTACATTGTTTGATAAGGTGTATTTATTTTGCCATGTGCGTGATTCGGGCTAATAAATATTGTTGCAGGAAATAGTAAGATTGTTGTATGATGGGGAATGTTCCCATATATATATTTTATATAAATTTTCATTTTGTTGAATTTAAATTGAACGTTAGAACGAGTGCGTATTGCGCCCTGTTGATTTAGTTGATTTAGAAGAGAGGTCCTGAACGAATGAGTGTGAAGGATGGGGGGAGATTATTGACCGGTGTTGGATGTCTGTTGACCGTGGTGGTCAGCATGAGCAGTCAGTGTGTGCCAGCGGGTGTGGTTAGAGTTGTTAGCGTAATCGTATTAGCGCTAAAAACTGGACAGGTCAGAAGAGAGTCTAATATACGCAGGGAAATAAAAGCTACAGTGAAAATTTTATCTTCACTACTTCCTGAAAAATCATCTGAGGGTGACGACTGGAAAAGGGTCCTTCCCAACATACTGGGTCGTATATGTAGAAAGCAAAACCCTGGCTGAATAGGGTTTTTTTCTTTGTTCTCGGCTGCTCATTTTTGTAGCTGTTGGTTTGCTTGCCTGTGTGGCTGTGCCTGTGTGGCCGTTCTACTTGTCCCGGCTGAATTGGGACGTGGCGATCTATTGACTGGTAAAATTCAAGTCTACAAGACTGACGTCATTTCAATGCATAAGCTAAGTTCCTATCCAGAAGTGACTCTAGTGCAATGAACTGGCTTAGGATGAACTTAATTTTCTAAACCTTGTTAACTTTTCTTTTTATTAAATTTCTTGTTATTATTTTAAACGCGTGTTTGTTAGTTCTATCGTTATTTTCGTAGTAATAACCTCATGATTACATCTTGTCCTCTGTTCGTTAATTATAATCATTATATATTATTCATAAACATTAATTCTAAGAGATCTGAGTGGGGGCGGAGACAAATTGGCGACGTACCAGTATATCAGCGTAACAGTTGCAGATATACATATTTAACCAGTGACACATACTCTGCACC
Source organism: Sinotaia quadrata (assembly GCA_028829895.1). Taxonomy (NCBI): domain Eukaryota; kingdom Metazoa; phylum Mollusca; class Gastropoda; order Architaenioglossa; family Viviparidae; genus Sinotaia; species Sinotaia quadrata. Next base: position 18,517,511 of record CM054178.1, on the reverse strand, counting down.
GGCACTTGTAGATGCCTTGTATCATAGCTAATTATACATAGTTGGTATAAGTCATTATTACAAAGTCACCCCAGAGTATAGCGGCGACAAAGATGAGACTGAAATGTAAGAAAGAATGCAGTTATAAAGTGATAAACAAGTAGGCTTTCAAGATGACTATTTTCACGTGATTATGGAATGTACTGGTTCACTGATTATAACCTGAACAACCGGGAAATGTGGGGAACATCTGTTGTAGTGGTTGTAACTGTAAGGGAGTGCACTATACACTTTTGATGTATCATGGCACAGTATGTTGAGTACATCCGCACAATGCTAGTACAGTGAAGTTACCAGAATTTCTGTAATTTTGTTCTGCTTGCAGGAACTGACAAAGCGAAGAGGGTGCTTAAACTGGTTTCCAAGAGAAAAATAGCGCATCAGTGATTTTCACATGTGTGTAGACATATTAATGTGGACATTGTGTCATTTTGACATTATTTCAAAAGCAAGTGAAAGACCTTTGAAGCAGCACTTAATCCAGGTTATATAATCACCTATTTCTAAAAGCTCCATTTCTATTATCTGACAGAACTAACATGTTAATTGTATTTATGACAGACTGTGTAATTATAAAATTATTTGAACGTGGATTTGTAGAAAACGTGATGTCAAGTAATCTATTTCATTGTATTTGTCATATGTATGTTTGATTTTTTATTTAATAAATTTATTGTCAAATTTATTCACCTTCGTACTAATATTATGTTGGAAAAGAAAGTGGATGGACGTGGCTTGCTTAACATAGATTAAAGGTGGATTTGTTTTCTCCTTTACTAAAATGTTTTCCATCTGCGAAAAGATTATGTGATCGTGAATATTTATCTTTTATCTTGTGGAAGAGAGAAAACATTTACAGTGTTAGTATATCCGTCCAGTGAGACAGACGAGTGGTGTCAGCTGGAGGATCATTAATAAAATAAAATTAATATTCTCTTCACTTTTAATTAGTTATGAAAGATTAATTGAAAATAAAATCATCATCGTCGTCGTCGTCACCGTCGTCATCAGCATATCTCTCTGCTTGTCTTGGTCATTTGTTATATTCTATCTGAATTTACCAGTAGGTTTCTTATGAAAATAAAAGTAATAAAGTTATTTTTATGATACTAATCTTAGTCTGAACTTGATGAATGAACTTCGCGTAACTTAGATTTCCTCGTGTTATGACGCATGTAATAGGTCATCACCTGTGACGGCTTCTCGGAACCCAGAATTGTGATCGCCATCAATGGCACCATCCCAGGACCAACCATAGAGGTGCACGAAAAACAGGAAGTGCGTGTGCACATTCGCAACAACATGGCGTCTGAAACGACCAGCATGCACTTTCACGGTCAGCATCAGAGAGGAAGCCCCTGGATGGATGGCGTCAGCTTTGTGACGCAATGTCCCATTCTGCCTGGTCAGACCTTTACCCACGTTGTAAGTATGGCAGAGTTACATTTGTCATGAATCACAAATTTCAGTAATTGTTACAAAGAAAATTGCTTAATGGTTTATTGTTTTAAGTAAAGACTGAAATACTATCATCAGCTGTAACTGTCAAATGTCCTTCACAGTAGGAAAGGAAACAGTAGCACGTAGTTGTCAAATGCCCTTGACATTAGGAAATGAAACTGTTGCGCGTATGTGCAAGACTGTGAATACACAGTGAAGCAGCACATAACTATAGTTACTTCCGGTATGCATCTCTTTCTTTTAATTTCTTAGTTTCGTGCCGAACCTGATGGAACATATTGGTACCATGCACACACGGGTGTTCAACTCTCAATGGGAATCTACGGTGCATTCATTGTCCACCCGGAATCTGGACCAATGACACAGTACGACAAGGAGTACGTGCTGATGGTCCAGGACTACAACCACGACTGGGATTCCACGATGGATTACATGAAGATGCAGTACGGGATGTACGCAAAGGGCAGAAGGGAGAATGATACTACCAATCTATCGGGCGCACGATACAGCTTGTTCCGGTTCCAGGCAGGCCTCATTAATGGTAGAGGGCGCTACTACGACAATTTTAAGCAGCACAACGGTGCTCCACTAGAGAAGTTTAGCGTAAAGTGAGTAGACAAGAATTTTAAAAGTTTGTAGTGACGTGTGCATACATGTGTGGGTGCGCGCCGTATTGGCATCACAGGCCTTGAGGTGGAGTGAAGTAGGTGCGTGAAATGAGTGAATCAGTACCATTGTACTGTATATAATTATTTCGTAGTGCGTCTGATCAAACTGACACGTGGTGATGGCTTCTGCACCACTGCCCTAAAGCAAAAACAAACTGTGTCTTAGTTATAGTGCATAAATCTCCGACACAACCCCACCCCCACTAATTGTTATCTGACCAATGGGAATACAAGACTCAAGAAACTTTAGAGATACTCAAGAAATGACGTAAAGTTGTATTCATAAAATTCACGAATTGAATGTGCATAATAAACGGTTAACAATCGATGATGTTTGTATCATTAGGACATTTTTAATCCACATATATTTTTCGAATCAATCTTCGCGTTGTACTCCAGAGATCACTAGATATGTCTGGAATGGCTGTAACAATTTTCAGATTCATGAAAGTGCTTGATCATGACAGGCACTAGGGTTTAGTTATGTCTACATAGTAGTCTCCCCTTGGTATTTCCTCCAATGTTTTGTCTGAGAGCTAATGAAAGCTTTCTTTTAACCAATGGACAACTGACTATGATTGTTATTAGTGGTCATTTACCATTGCTAGTGATATATCACGCCCACTCATCTCGATACCCCGGACAAACCGCAGGCCTAAGCAGACCAAATATGCTTAGAAGCCAGCCATATGTCTACCCACAGCACTAGGCAGGCAAATATGTGGTCTGTCTAAGTCTTGTATTATTTATTTGTATAAATAAAACATCATTTTGCCATTTTACTCTCTTACTATTATCTTCATTGTAAAAACATTTGACATATTTCTTATTTCAATAGTTTTCCCTGTGAATTCAAGTGTAGTTTTGAAGGTTGTATATATACATAGAGGTCCTGGTTTTTAAAGCATTGTCTACGTAAAACTGGAAGTAGGGTTATATATATAAACTGTTTTAATTTTGAGATTAAAATTGTTTTAATATTTTTATTTATAAATACGTGTTCTTAAATATGATAGTAAATTGTTGATATTAATTAATTAGGTGATTCCATACTGTAAGTGTAAGGTTTCAAATAATTTCAAGAATGTTTACTGCATTCACTTAAAATATTAAATTTTTATTACTGCCAATTATTAAAAACAAAATATGCATAAAGATATTTCTAATAACATTCGTTAGATATGATTCTGTAATTTATAACTAGCATTATACATATTTTAAATCAAAGTGGCTCCATCATTTGTACGAAAGGCTACCACTATGTACTGGCTGAAAAGTGATTATCCTATCAGATCATTATAACTGTACAAAAACAATTCATTAGTTAATGAGTGGTATACGTTCTATTACTGCATACTGACATACAAGTCATTGTAAGTAGATAGGGAAACTCAAAAGTAAAGGTAAAATCAGACATGATATCCATGGTTAATACATATTTATTTTCAGTTACAATTATAAATCACTCCCACACTTATCAAACTAATACTTTTTACAAATTTGAAAGATTTTCTATAATCTGGCTTTCCCCTATATTCATATATACGCTAGTGAAATACAAAATTCATTATGCTTTAAGTTTGTAGTGATAATGTTAGTAGAAAATGTTAAGTTTAGTAGAAAAATAATATGAGAATAAATAATAATAAAATAAAATAATATGAGAATAAATTATATTTAATGTATTTATATTTAGTAAATATTCACCCACCACACTTTCTTATATATTCTTTACCTTGAGAAAATATAGTTTGTGTACTTTATATAAACATATTTGCAAGTGTATCTATGTGTAGGAATACTTTGATTTTGATGAATGCTTTCCAGCATGTTGTCTTTAGCAATGTTTTCTCAACGTTAATTTTTCCACAGATGACAGCAGTAAACCCCCAGTACTGACAAAGGAAACGCTTTCAAATACACATAACGGGCATACATATCAATGGTTTAAGATTGTGTAGTAAAAAACATAATAATAAATCTTAAATGCGTCACAAATTAAAAGGAAAAAATCGAAATGACTTTGTTTCCATAAACCGTTGTTTTTGTTTCAGTTACCCAAAATTTGGTACAATATTTGTTGAAAATCATGAAGACCTACTAATTAATTTCCTGTAGAAACATGAAATGTAGTCAGAAAGTGACCAAGTCGTATTTTAAATAAATGATACTAATTTATGTTTCTGGAATGAGTGGTATAATCTGAATATGTAATAGTTACTCCAAACTTGAATTACACTTATGCACTGCCAACAATTAGATTTACATTTGCGTTTATTCAGGAACTAGTATTTCAGCAAAAGCGATTATTCACTGCCGTTTATTGAGGAACTAGTATTCCAGCAATTGGATTATTCACTGCCGGTTGGCATTTGACATGTGTCATCGTGTTAAGTGTTATTCCCATAATTTGTTCATGCCTTATGTACGTCCTCCATAGAGAAGTAAAACTGCGATCAGATATCTGACATACGTAGTCACGTAGGCACTCACATTCAAACACACACTCAGACACTCACACTCAATCAGTCTCATTCAAACACTCATATTTAAACACACACACACACAGAAGTGTATTCGTTTGAACAGATAATTAACGTAGCTGGGCAATCAAAGAATGTTGTTAGCGGATGGAAAATGCCATACCGCAATCAGTCGTTCAGAAAAAAGGTGACAGATAAACTGACTTGGGAGACAAAAGGTAACGGATCAAATGACTAAGGAAACGATAGGTGATATATCAGCTGACGTAGGAAGCTTGTTGCTATGGGATAAAGGTGCCAGCCTTACATGCAGAAGACAATGGGATTGAACATTTGGGTATTTTCTCGAATCGACCAATTCCACTCCTCACCTCATGAATTTGTATTGTCATTAGTGGCATTATATGTAAAGGCTTAGAACACTGGAGAATCAGCATATAGTTATATTTATTACTATCATTAGTAGTAGTAGTAGTAGTAGTATGCAAACAACCGTACAGAGAAAGGACATTAGACGAGGTGATTGAGGTAAATGGATTTAGAGCTAATAAACACGTACAGATTAAAAGTCTGAAAATCTTTTGAATAAATGTAGGACAAAGGAATCAGAGGATAGAAGGAAGAAATAGTGCTTTATGGAGGAGTTGGAAAGGGTTATTTATGAAAATACATGTTAGCAATAATCAACGCAAACACATTTCATTCACAACACATTTATAATACATAAGTTTTATTTTTTAACCGATGATGTCACCAACCGCAAATGTTTTGTTTTTCATATTGCCCACAATTAAGCATCTCCCTTAAATCGCAAAAACCAAAATACTTTGCTCAAATAAAGTTCTACCGTTCATTATTGCTTGTGCAATTTGTATTTGTGTATGCAATTATCCTGTCATTAACAAGCCATGAGTGACTTGAAGCAGAAACCATAAACTCACATTCTTTTCATTTCTAGACGATACCAGAAGTACAGATTTCGCTTGATCAACGCTGGAACAGTATACCCATTTCAGATTTCAGTGGATGGACACTCTTTGCGTGTGGTAGCCACAGACGGTATGGAGATTGAGCAAATAATTGCAGATTACGTGATTATCGCCCCTGGCGAACGGTATGATGTAGAGCTGGATGCTATCAATAACGTTAACAATTATTGGATTCGAGCAAAAACTATGCAGGTACCACTTCTGCTTTATTTTTTGTAGGCATGTGATGATATATTGTTTCACCCTATCTCTAATTTCCTATGCTCTGTTATGATAGAAAGAAAAAAATATTCTACCTCTCATATTCGATTTCATGAACGAAATGTTGTGTGTGTATGTGAGTGTGCGTACGTGCGGTTTGTGTAGTGTGTCTAGTATGTTGTTGTGATGGTGATTGGTGCGTGTGTGTGTGTGTGTGTGTGTGTGTGTGTGTATGTGTGTGTGTATGTATGTATGTATGTGTGCGCGTGTGTGTGTATATGTATGTGTGTGTGTGTGTGTGTGTGAGAGAGAGAGAGAGAGAGAGAGAGAGAGAGTTGTAGGGAGGGAGGCAGACAGGTGGCGTACATGATGCTTATGTTTGTTGTATGAGAGCTGACAAGAGTTTTGGAAATCTGCTCACATTTCGTTCTATAACCTATTAATTTACATCTTAATTATTGTATGTATGTACGTATGTAAGTAAGTATGTATGTATGTAAAGAGTGTTTAAGAGGGAAATGGGTAGTCTGATTTGAGAAACGGTTGTGATTTCCTTTTCATTTTTATCATTGTTTTCATTAGAACTGGTAATGTATCTGTCGTTTGTGATCCAAATATTTTTCGTTCTATTAAGCTTCACAGTCACCCAAAATATGGGACAAACTTTGTTTAAAATCATGACGGCATAATTAATTTCCTGTACATACGTGAAATTTGATCAGAAAATGGCCAGGATGATGCATTTAAAGAAATTATACTAATCTTTCAGAAATAGCCTGCATTGTAGAACTAGCCCAAACCCAGTACCAGAGACTGAACTATAATACTGTCCACATGTAGGGCTATAGTATGAACAATATCACTGTATTAGTTTTCTAGGTATATGTGATACCAAACTGAAACTTGTGCTACAATTTTGTCAGAAATACAGATTAGGCGTCCACATTTTTTAATATGTAATGAACATGGGGAAAGGATTTCGGTTCGTACCAATGTCTCTACAGATGGGAGTATGTGTACAAACTCGCAGGAATATCTGACAATAAATGTGAAAAATAACTGGAAGACAGTTAGAACAGTCTTCGTTTTCTGTAAACTTTCGGCATGCAGAAAGTTAATGTTTGTTCTACCTAAAAGCAGTCAGGACCACCCCCAGCTCGGTATAACCCTCTCTTTCAGCTTCTTGCTCATCAGCACCAAGTCTTCTGCGTCGTCTAACCTGACGAAGAATCTTGGAAGCCAAACATGTCTGCCGCTGCGCAATGTCTACACACAAACATCAGCATCTTCACAGAACAGTGCGACAGAACTGTCCCGGATATACATCCCTCATCCTCAAAATAGCCATTAGACTGGTGCTGCCATCATTGAACATGGTTACCGTAACTTCCACAGCAGTTTCAACAATATTCGGTCCATGATTCTTCCGGGGGGGGGGGGGGGGGCACAATTTCCATGTAATGCTGTTGATTGACTCATTCAGTTTTTGTGTGAAACTACCTAGACACTTTGTTAGTAGCTATGTCATGGCAAGATCTTTCCAGATTGGTTATATAGCCTCCATGACTGCGGAAGTGAAATAATAGTTAGTTTTTATGAGTGTAATGTTTACCTTCTCTTCTAGCCTTCAGAAAGGTCACTATCTAGCATCACAGATGTTGTGAACAAGATTTTCCTCTGATGGACACTTGTAAAAGTACACTACCCGAACAGCTTCTTCCGTCTTGACAATGTCGTGTTTATTTTCCCTGATTGCATTTCCATAGTAACATTGTAGCTTATCAATGGTGGTCTCTGTAAGTCTACCCTTCCCACCTAGTATCTTTCCATTGGGCAGAGCTTCTTTGGTGTTCTTTTTGAAGTTTCTGAGTCGTGTGCCGATACGCTTCTGTACATGACCTACACATTCAAATATGTCAATCATTTACTCTCCATACGGCTTACCCTCACACATCTTTTATATGTGTTAGTATCCCCGTCATCCAAAATCCCTGTATATCTTCGCTTGTATTGCTCTACTGATCTTTCAAAAATCTCACATGTACCGCTTTCCTCCATTGGCTCACACAACCCTCATGTGTCAATATTCATTATGCGCCATGAGCGTGGGCCATTTTTTCTATGCTTTTCTGTTTTGGGTCTTGATTTTCCAATTGTCACACGGCTTACACACTTTGCTTTTACCTTGACTGTGAAGAACCTTTCCAACTTTAGATGAGTGACCTACAGTCATGCAAGTCGCTTCACTGGAAACATGAATGCCTCTGCTGTCATCATCTTCTATCTCTTCTACCTGTTCATACTCAAGTGATGCAGCTGCCAATAATACAGGGAACAACGCCGAGTAAGTGTAGTAGGCGGTGATAGTGGCGTAAAGAACAATTGTCTTAGTACTTATATTCAGTAGTGTATCTTATTACGATGCATTAGAAAGATAACTTAACAAACATGACTCTCAAATGAAAAGGCAAAGCAAAAAGTACCACAGTGTTAGTAAATTCCTTAAAGCAGCAGAATGTAACCGTAAAAGACACAGTGACATTAAATTAGAAAAAAAGTGTCAGTTACAAAGTATCATACTTTACTTATGAAATGTTTTACATTAATCATAGACGCGAAAAATTATTAAAATTATAAATGACAATAATGTGCACACAATTTGATGGCATAATGAAAACAAAAAGTCATCCATTGATTCATAGGTGTTTGCACTCTTAATATTTACACTCTGGAAAATATACCTGGAATGATTCAACAAAACAAGTACGAACTTAAACGATAACTCAAATTCAGTCTGACCTGCATGTAAACCTACGATAACGCACTTTTTGTTGATAAATTTCAGATATATTTCCTGAATATTATTTTTATGTAACACATCTTGACCAGTCAAAGAAGGCTGCAGTTTGTTTCAATACAGCTTATACCGAACGTATCATTAATTATTCATATTTTTTGCCAGCTTACGTAATTTTTATTTTGCCACGTGCACTTTTAAGAATAAATTATGTGTTTAAGTCCTTCTACAGTTGCTGCCTTCCTTTCCAAACATGTTTCCTTTAAGAAGCACTGGAATTGATTTAATTGTTTTTCTTATATTGTGCAGGTTGGAGTTAATAACACGGCCGAAGCAATTCTACATTACGAGGGAGCGCCTGACTCTGACCCTACTTCCAGCGAACGCCAGTGCAGCAGTAGTGTAAAATGCATTGCGGTCAACTGCCCTTTCTCTTACTTCCCTCAGACCGCCAACATTGTCTGCGTCAACCTGGACAAAATGTACGCCAAAGACAAATTACGAGTAAGTTGCTTCCTTTGCTGATTCAGGTTTATCGAAAACGACACATCAGTTGTCCTATACAATAATCTTTATCAAAACAATTAAACAAGTTCCCCATACATTGAACAACAGTTAAATAATCACGAAACAATTGTCATATGAGGAAGAATGCGTGTGATTCATTTTTAAATAAGAATTATTCAAATGCTTGTCACAGACAATAATGAAACTCAAACTACAAGCTCTACCAGCAACTTAAATTAACCAGAATTTAAAACAACTACCACCGAAAATAAAAAGAGATGCCAAAAAATCTCTAGCACACAAACAGTACATATCAAGACGCAAGAAACAAGACTACAAACAGAAAAAGAAGTGAAGACAGCTGACGCACAGACCGAAATAGAAGTCGACAATGCTCCAACTACACCACGAGAAACAGCAGCAACGACTACACCTACTGCCAAGAATCCACTGCCAGAGTCACCACCAGGGGCTGCAACAATGACAACCACAACAGACACACAAGGAAAAACTACAGAATGAAGTCCCAAAGCTAAAGGACGGCGCCCGCCACAACACATCAGATGACTACAACATAATCAACTACTACAACCACAACATCAACATAATCCACAACAACGGCAGCGCTGCGACAACAACCACCGCCGACAACAACAACAATGTTGGCAACACAGGGAACAACATCACATGCAGAGGGGATATTATAATCACCCCATTGCGGATCTAATTCAACTAATGCTTGACCACCTATACTGGCCGCCAACTCCCACCTACATACAGTCCAACGGATATCGGGGACATCAATAACAACAGCGCCAACGACAATAACAACATGTCACGGTCCACCTATGTTGTTGTTGTCTGACTGACTGTCGCTGGCCTCTCTCTCCTTCTCGGTCAAAGGGGTGGGGTCAGGTCAGTTACCGTGACTTGCCGGGATCACATCGAACGATCAGATGTTGATGATCATTCTCACACTCAGACACCACGAATAGTTTTGTGGGGGGTAGGATTAGCTTTATTCTGAGATGTGGGGTAAAATGTGAAAGCCAGCGTGTATGTATGAATGCGGGATGAATGTATTTTGAGGGACGGACAGAATGAACGAACAAACAACCGTAGCACCGCACTTGCACCACACACAGAGAGAAAAACCCAACTCTTGATGAAGAGTTAAAAAAAGAAGAAATTTATTCTAACAACTTGGGGGCTAACTCTCTCGAACGGTGTTAGTCATTCATTCAAAAAAATACGTCCGCTCGGCAACATTCATGGGATAGGGGGAAAAGAAAGAAAGAAAGAAAGAACAATGGATATGATAAATGGTATAAAATGACAAGCAGAATTTATAATAGATCTAGCAGTGAAAACCGCAATACTATCAAATAGTATCAAAATTTCTAATACCAATTTGTGGGTAAAATCCCACCACAAAAGATGAACACTAAAATTATCTCGACTTAAATTAAATGTCTGTAAAAGAAAGTTTAGGGTAAATACCCTATATCAATCATAAATGTTTATATAAAGAAGTGTCAATACTGTTTCAATAGAGTCCTAAATAATTAATAAACTATGCTAACCTACCTAAATGAATGCACCCTGAGAAAAGTTCTTCTACTTACTAATTTCAAGGAAAAGAAAACGCACGTCTGCGTGATGAAAAATAAACGTAGTGGTATTGGCCAACAAACTAGGAAAATCACGATGATACCGCAAATAATGTACGTAGTACATTCGACGAGTTGAGGTTGTAGAACCGTCAGGCCTCGTTGACTGGCACTTTCGCGTTGATAAACGCCGAAAGTATAACTCTTAACTCCTCGCTGAAGAATAGCGGGCGAAGTTATATTGATGAGTGGTGGCGAATATCTTTCTCCCGACCCAGTCTTGTCCCGTCAGCACTTGGCGCAAAGTCACTGATGGACAACCACTGTCCAGGTTTCGGTCCCAACGTATGATACTGGCATCCGACGCAGGTTACCATAAAAGAGTTGGGTGCGACAAAACACACCTCCAACACTGTATAATACTTGGAAGATATTCTGGTCTTTCTTCCCCGATTAACGAGAATAGAAAAGACGGTCCGGACTCGGTGTAGGCGAACCATACAAGACCTCACACCTCTCTGTAGTCCAGAATGTACACACACACACTGATTCAAAATGGTCGGGTGAATCCTTTTATTCTTTCCCTCCCAGAAAAAAAATAACTCATTAGTCATGACTGCTTAGTCTATTGTTCTCGGTTTTTTGGTGCATTCATTCTAAGGGTGCATTGACTAAGAAAATAGTTCCTAACTAAATTTATATGTAAGGACTAAAATTGACTAGCTACAACTTCTATCTATTATTAAAATGACTATCCAACCTTAACATAAAAAGACATACATGTGATTTTAATTATAAAAGTAAAATTACAAAGTAAGTATTCACACTCTCTAACACTCTGACAAAGCATGAACATTGTACCACTCGCTCATTAATACATTGAGAAAGTGTACACAAAATACGCCAAAAGCCCTGATGGCAATTTGGAACAAACTTGCTGTCAGCACCATTTAATTAACCTTTCACCCTAACCCGCAGATGAACCTGAGAGCGTGTCCCGAACGGGCCACGTATGGACAAGGGGGAGACAATTCACAGGGACAAAAATAAATTTTCTGATTACCCCCCTCCCATCCCCGTGACACAACAACGACAACACCACTGGTGAACATTACAGGGGTTGAACATCCCGGGCGCACATACACACTAAGTATAGAGTTGGTGTAGTATTAGCCTGGGCTCTGTAACCCCCCAACCTGCCAATACAACAACAGCGACAACTACAATGTTGACTTAGTCAACGGAACCTCAGACTAAAGCCCCCCCCCTCCCGACCGGACATGCCGACAAACAGCACAACACAAGCTATCATCACCTACGACACGCACCGACACACACTACATCTACTCGACACACAACCACCACCCGCCCTGTCCAGAAACAATGAGGAGAGGAAGTTTTTTTTCCAGAAGACCTCCAAACCTGAGAATATCACTGATAAAAGGCTTACTGCATCCTCTTTAGAAAAGTCAGCAAAAAAAAAAAAAACAGATCCAGAAACTCACCCCTCTCCAGAAACAAGTGAGGAGAGGAAGACCCTCCAGGGGACCATCAAAGCGGATACTATCCCAAATAAAAGGCTTCCTGCATCCTCCGGAGAGTGCCAGCGAAAAAAGAACAGACCCAGAAAGACACTCACACTCTTCGCATCGGACCACCGACGAACACACTCCATCCATCGGACCGCCGGGAAGAGAGTCATGTCAAAGCACCACACCAGACAAGCTAGCACCAAGCCTCATCCTTTTTCAGGGCTGGCAAAACCTCCTCTACTGCCCACTCCACCAAGTGACATTTTACGCGATTCTGAGCCAGTCATGGAAAATGCGGACGGTCCTCCCTGTTTCACAAAAGAGCGCATATCCCAGCTGAGACAGTTAAAACAAAAGAGGCTTGAAGAGGTGCAAACATTAAGAAGTACACACGGAGAAAACTGGACAAAATACGACTGCGAAATCAGCATGCCTACCGAAATGGGGGTAAACGAAAAGTTACCCCCCTACACATATACACTAGAAACTGAAAACGATGAACTAAAAATTGTATTCACTAATTTGCTGTGTGCCCTCTTCCACACCAAAACGGAAGATGAAATTGCCACTAGACAATTAGCCATCTTAACCGCATTGGGTCTCCACCAGATTTTAAACAAGCAACTGACAACGCAACCGGAAAAAAAACTACATCAACAGACTGTAAAACAAACATCAGCTGGAAAATACCGCCGACAACAAAAAACACACTCTTCACAAACGGAAAAGGAGGAAACAAGACGGGCTTTCACCCAAACCCCGACCACCACCATAGAGAATAAGAAAACCCAAACTCCCGCCACCACTCCAGAAAGCAGAGAGACACAAACTATGAACAACGACGACGACGACAAACCAAAAAGCACAGGAAAACAAACAAACACGAAAAAGATGAAGAAAGATAAAAATAAATTGAGTCCTAAATCAGCTGACCTTCCTAAACAAGACAGACAAACGGAACTCACAGTAGCCATCGCCGAACTAACAAACACACGAGTGGCTCCTGCACTCTCACCATTAGTAGAGACATCACCATGGGCCGCTACAACAACCACACCGACCACGATGACAATAGACCAAAACAACCACACAGAACAAAGCCGCAAAACAAAACGACGGCGCCCACCACCAGGCATCAGACGACAACCACAGCACCAACAGGAACTGCAACAACTACAACGCCACCACAACAGCCACCGCCGACAATATCAACAACAAAGGCAAAGGCGCAGTGAGCATCAGTGTATGCAGTGGGGGGTTTACAACCACCCCATTGCAGACATGATCCAACTATTACTAGACCATCTATACTGGCCACCAGCACACATCTATACACAACCCTACGGACGCCGGGGACAATAACAACTTCAGAGCCGACAACAACAACAACAGTAACGACAACAGCGCCCATACCACTAAGCAGAAAAGGAGGGTGAACATCCCGGGCGCATATACACGCTGAGTACAGACTTGGTGTATTTCTAGCCTGGGCTCTGTAAACCTCCCTCCGCCATCACAACAACAATGGCGACAACTACAACGGCGACTTATAGTCAACGGATCTCCGGACTGAAGTCTAACTCCACCGTCCAGACACGCCGACAATCAGCACAGCGATCATCACCAACGACATGCACCGACACACTCTCTACGTCTACTCGACACACAACCCCTCGCCCTCTCCAGAAACAAGTGAGGAGAGGAAGTTCTCTCCGGAGGACCTCCAAAGTTGAGAATATCTCTGATAAAAGGCTTCCCGCATCCTCTGGAGAGTCAGCGAAAAAAAAACAACAGATCCAGCATTGTGAAGCTGTTGGATCCCACTGAGGCAATCCAGATCAGATAACGTCTGATGACGAAATGATCAACGCAAGCTCCAGTGGTGAAGTTAAACTGCTATCAATCTGCACCACACCCACCCTCATCATCGCTATTGCCCGCCGCGTGGTCCTACTGCATTGCATTCAGTGCATAAAGCCACGAAATTAAGCTTAAATGAACGAATCTGACCAGATCGATTGTTTTTTTAGTAAAACACGCCGTGCTCTTCAAATTTGCTCTGCTAGCCACTGACCTATCACCACTGGTTTACATTATCTATTAGACTCATCTTTCTTAGACTGCTCTTCTCTTTCCTTCATTTTATAAGGCATACTGACCTATCAACTCTGGTTTACATTATCTATTTGACTCATCTTTCTTATACTACTGTTCTCTTTCCTTCATTTTACAAGGCATATTAATATTAACTCACACACTAATAGTTTTCCCAAGCAGACAGGACGGGTAGCGGTGGCATTAAATGCTCATTTATCTGTACAGGAGGAAATCGGAGCCGGGGCAGAAAACATTAAAGAATATTTTATCAACTTTGTTTCTCTGGGCGCGGATGATAGGCCAGGGTCTGCCAACGGAATTCAGTTCGAAATGCCACAAATGCCAGTTCTGACGCAGCCGTTTGGTTTTACTACACGTTGTCCAGGAGATGGATACAGGTTACGTTTTGGCAAATCTTGTTTGTGAACTTTTACGTTTTGCAAAATTTTGTTTTGATGGATGGATGGACGGACAATGAAATTAACAATCGTAACAATTTTCCTTAGGTTGCTGTAGACCATAATTAAAATAAACATGTGTTCATTAGTAATAAAAGTATTCTTGTTGTTTATATTGTTTGTATTGAACCATTTGTAGTATCAAAATGTGCAATGGCAATTATAGACATAGTACTCAATAATTAGATGCAATGATAGTCAGTACTGGTCGATAGAAGTAACAAAATACGCACTAGTAGTCTTATTTAAATGGTAAGCTAGTGAAATTTAGTACTCAGTAATTGTCTAGGGGCCGGTACTAGTCGACAGAAGTAACAAATTACGCACTAGCAGTATTACGTAGTTAGCTGATAGTTAGACGTATCCCTCAGTTATAAAAGTCATTAGTAGTCGATAAAAGGGAAAGTCATTAGTAGTCGATAAAAGGGAAAGTCAATACTAGTCGATAAAAGGGAAAGTCAGTACTACGATAAAAGGGAAAGTCAGTACTAGTTGATAAAAAGGAAAGTCAGGAGCAATAAGTAGAAGACAGCCGTAGTCGCTGGTATTTCGTAGTGATTAGTAGTTAGCTTTACACAATCCGGAACTGTAGAACCAAGAAATGTATTCTCTCCATTGTACTGTGACATGACAATTGCCATATATTTGTATGGTGTTTATTTTTAGCTACAGGTGTGAGGAAGACAAGACATTTTATCCATTGTACAGTGACATGACAATTGCCATATAGTTTTATTGTGTTTATTTTTCACTACAGGTTTGAGGTAGACAAGATATTTTGTATGGTGTTTATATGTAACTACAGGTGTGAGGGAGACAAGATATTTTGTATGGTGTTTATATGTAACTACAGGTGTGAGGAAGACAAGATATTTTGTATGGTGTTTATATGTAACTACAGGTGTGAGGAAGACAAGATGTTTTGTATGGTGTTTATTTGTAACTACAGGTGTGAGGAAGACAAGATATGTGTATGGTGTTTATTTGTAACTACAGGTGTGAAGAAGACAAGATATTTTGTATGGTGTTTATTTGTAACTACAGGTGTGAAGAAGACAAGATATGTGTATGGTGTTTATTTGTAACTATAGGTGTGAGGAAGACAAGATATTTTTATGTTGTTTATTTGCAACTACAGGTGTGAGGAAGACAAGATATTTAGATGGTGTTTATTTGTAACTACAGGAGTGAGGAAGACAAGATATTTAAATGGTGTTTATTTGTAACTACAGGTGTGAGGAAGACAAGATATTTAGATGGTGTTTATTTGTAACTACAGGTGTGAGGAAGACAAGATATTTAGATGGTGTTTATATGTAACTACAGGTGTGAGGAAGACAAGATATGCGAGTGCTCTAGTGTGCTCGATATTCACTATGGGGATGTCGTACAACTCGTCCTGACAAACATGGGCAAAGGCAAGGGGTGGGACCACCCTATTCACCTTCATGGATACTCATTCTGGGTGGTCAAGGTCGGGTACCCAAAGTACAATAATATTACTGGAGTGTTTACCTCTGAGAACTTCGATATTGACTGCAAAGGAAATAAAGACAGGTATGAATGTCAAACGTGAATTTGGTGGAACACACTCAATAAATTATATATTAGCATTTTCGTTTTTTTAGTAAGGCTTCAAATAATTAAATTCATTTTAAAAATATCTGGTTTTATGATTACTATATCCAATACGTCAATTTGTCAAAGAAAGTATATATTAGATTATAATTATATAATTATAATTATTTATGTAAATCAGAAATCAATAACAAATCAGCAGTAGATAATGACGATGACTGTGGTGGTAACGATAATGATTGTGGTGGTGGTAATGATGATGACGCTATATATTTAGTAGTAGTAGACTAGAAACAATTTAATTTCAATTTACATTTGACGTATGTTAGGATTATGTTGTTTAATAATGTTGTAATTATTATTAAATGTATTAGTAAAGTTGTGCAAAAATTACTTAGCTTTCTAATAACTATAAATAAAAACAAATATAAAATTACAGCCTGCCGATTAGAAACTGATTTTGTATAATTGTGTTGCTTGTTTTATCAACCTGCTTAATATTTGCTACTGATAATTTTAAAAATATGTAACAAAGACATATGATTGTGTGAATGGGTATGGAGTCTCTGATTGTTTAATGTGTGACAATATTCATATTTTTAATAATTATTTCTCCACATTCAATTGATCCGC
The DNA here is from genome assembly GCA_028829895.1 of Sinotaia quadrata. NCBI lineage: Eukaryota > Metazoa > Mollusca > Gastropoda > Architaenioglossa > Viviparidae > Sinotaia > Sinotaia quadrata. Next base: position 18,500,458 of record CM054178.1, on the reverse strand, counting down.
TCATACAATCATACACCATAGCCACGACAGGGTTTTTGTCCTTCGCGGTCTGGGAGTGACTAAGTCAAGCCCTGGGTTCGTCACTATAATTACCTCCTTCCCCAAATGTTACTTGTCCAGATAACCTGCCCTCGCTGAACTATCTCGTCCGTCTAATAGTCGTTATCTTCGTCCTCACATTACCTCCCAATTCGATGACGGGCCTATCCTAAGAAATGCGTTTTTAGACAGTCTTAGTCGTCGTTATTACGTCATTGGCAGAGCCCCCACCGTCATCTACACATTTACCCCTCTTTAGAAATAACGAGATTGGATAGGTAAAATAATATCAATTTATTAAAAGAAAAGAAAACAATAATAAATCATTGTACAGATAAAATAACAATTGAATTTCACTCAAGGCGAGATGTTAGAGATTCACAGATCTCTCAAATGCTTATCACACTAAACTTAAATTAGGATTATTAACCCTGTGTTAATTCCCTAGAACAATTAATAGGATATTATACAATCGAAATGGATAATTTCAGTACATTGCCTAGAACAATTACTTGGACTTCATGTAATCGAGAAAATATATCTACGTTACAATCACTATAAAATAGACTATAGAGAAAGAATCAGAATAAGAAATTACAATAATCAAGGAACATTACAGACATATGACACAAGCATAAATATTCATTCACCTGATGTATTTTGTAGCCGCTGTCTTCTGTCTACGTCCTGGCATAATCGGCTGGTGAACAATGCTGGCTACAGTTTAGCAAACCTGGAATAGTCTTTCACTTCACTCTTTGCTGGAATGTTCAAATAGTTCATTTCTGTCACAGTTGTTGCAATTCACTTTGCTAAGTGTCCTGGGTTACAGTTAAGATTCAAAGGAATTCTTACACACATATCAGCTGTTACGTTCGTTACACTTAATGCATGTCACTCATTATCTCTGTTGGTACGTCCATTTCATTGGCTTCCCCACTTGGGAGACAACACCTTGTTACTCATGAGTTTCATGTACCAATACTCATTTCCTAGATAGCATTCTCAGGTCAGGAAACACTTTCCCATCGTAGACCTTCTGTCTGGGTCACACGTAACACCAGTCATGTTCATTTGCTTTTCGGTAGTATATGGATGGAGCTGAGTTGGGTGAAAGATTGTATCATAGATGAAAAGTAGTTTAGGTCATATTTGACAGGAATAAAAATTTGGTTTAAAGGAAATAAAACGTTTAATATAAGCGTACAAAAAGACTAAGCACAGAGTATAAAATACAATGTTCTTTAATCCAACACGTTTTGTAATAAATCTACAATAGAATTTCCATATATTAGGATTGTGCTCCAGTTTACTAAAACATTTTTTAAAATATCAATTTAGAAATGAAATAATTAGTTGTGGTCTTTTGGCAAATTATAAATGACATATGCATGATAAAATATATCGCTCGATGTACACCTGATTTGCACGTAATATTTCGTACGCCTTCAGACATCCTTTTATGCAGGATTTTCATAAATTTTGAGTAATTTTAATTTGTTAATCGAAGGCCCTGTTATTATCCAGTTTCATATTAGCTTGCGTTTATTTAGAAACATTGCTCATTTACTAATATACTTTATTTATTAATCGGCTTTATTTTTTGGGTCACATATTTTATCATTTTTTTTAGTCATATGTCAAATTGTGCTTTTTTCCTTAACTCTCACAGAAATCAATCTTACTGCAATCGTGCCACCTGGTCAAAGGAGAGCGGATCAAGTGGAGGTAACAGCGTCCCCGGTCTGAATATTATACAACCAGTTCTTAAAGACACGGTGAACATACCTAGTGGTGGATATATTGTAGTTCGCTTCCAGGTAAATAACCCGGGGCTGTGGGTGATGCACTGCCACGTTGAACCATATGCGGCGAACGGCATGATGCTTATGTTTAACGGATCCTACTCGCAAATACCACCCCCGCCACCCGACTTTCCGAAATGCGGAAACTTCATTGTGCAGTCTTCAGGTAGTTGTATTGACTGACTTCTTTAGATAGTTATGTGACATATAAATATTGTATTGCATTGACTGACTTCTTTAGGTAGTAGTTGTATTGACTTACTTCTTTAGTTAGTTGACTGACATCTCAATATTGTAGTTGCATTGACTGACTTCTTTAGGTAATAGTTGTATTGACTGACTTCTTTAGATAATAGATGCATTGACTGACTTATTTTTTGGTAATGCATGTATTGACTGACTTATTTTGGTAGTAGGTGCATTGTCTGCGCTTATTTTCTCGATGTTTGTTTAGTGTGTAACTCATTCTCATATGTCATGTGCACACGTACATAATGTGTATATAAAAATCGTGACAGGAACGTCACTTAACTAATAAAGATAATTTTCAATTTTAATTAATCTTTCATAACTAATTTTAAGTGATGAGAATATTAATTTTATTTTATTAATGATCCTCTATTAGACACCACTCGTCTCTCACTTGGCGGATATTTTGGCGTAGTAAACGTTTTCACAATTCCACAAGATAAAATAACGTTTACAGTCATGTAAGGTTTATGCAGGTGGAAAACGTTTTACTAAAAGAAAAGACAAGCCCGACTTTAATCTACATTTAGCGAGCCCCCATCCACACACTTTCTTCTCACTTTCTTTTCCAACCATACGAATATTAATATCAATTTACGTAAGGAAGTCAATAAATTTAACAATAAATATATTAAAAGAAAAATCAACTATTCAAATTACAATTACAATGAAACGGATCATTTGACATGAATATTCCATGAATCCATGTTCTGGTGAGTATAGTTTACAGTCTCTCTGTACACCCACACACACACACACACACAAACACACACACACACACACACACACACACACACACACACACACACAGATATATAATTACAGCTAATTATGGGTCAACAATAGAGTGAATACACATTGCAGATTAGTCCTATCAGAGAACAGAAATGGAGTTATTAAAATTAGTCATTATAACCCTCATATAACCTGGACAAATACAGTTTCCACAGACCTTTCACTGGATTTTGCAATGACGACACTGTGACAAAATATCTGCATGACAGCACGTGTTTTCATCCTTACGCGTAAAAAATCTGAGGAGTGTTTTCTCTCAACCAACCTGGCGCTTTCTTCCATCGTCAGTTTCTTGAGCAGAACACATTCACAATGTTTGATTTATCTTCACTGGACTGATGTACCCAGCATCCTTGTTTTGGTACATCAAAAGTAGGGGTATAGCATACTCCTTCACGCTTACACACTTCCAGCAACATACGTTGGAAGTTTCCCGCTCTTTCTCAATCACTCAAGTCACGAATAGTGAACAAGCAAGTTTAGCTAGGAACTTGAAAGTTGAACTTGAGGCTCACAGCTCAGTGTCGAACTCACACTCACAGAGTGAGACACAACCACAACCAAAAGGAAAGAAAGAAGAAATCAGAATTCTGCTTGCTGACGGCAACATTCAATCAAGGAGCAAGCCTAGGTTTCTTATTCTTTACAATATAACTCCATTCTATCTGAAATTCTATTCTCAATCTTTCTACAATTCCTGCAATGGTATTCATTATCCCCATGTACACGTGGTACATAAATACAATGTCACATATTAATATACCACATGAGAGCAGCTTAGTTCATACATATGTAGTAAATAAATCAACTTACAATGTACATCTTTACATAACAGAAGAATATCATATCAATAGAAAAATGTATGAAATGTATGTATGAAATGTTTCCAAGTTCACTCTTTCACAATCAGTCAGTTTAAACTCACCACTCAAACTAATGATTGCCTTCAGAAACGGACTTCTCTCTTTGGCTTCAAATTCAAAAGTTAATATACAGCAAAAGTCTCTACCGCAAGTTAGTAAACTCCTTAAACTCAGCCCATTGGCTAGTCTCGTTCTCATAAATCACAACAATCATTGGACAATAAAAAGAAATGCTCACTCAGTTTCCACTTTGTCTGCAAATGTAGAATATTCTTGCCTTAGGCGGTTTACTTCAAACTCAGACACTCTTGAAGTAACACTATAAGGAGTGTCCAAGGTCGGGTCACTCTTACAATTTAGCAACTTAAATAACAATTAAAGTTAAAAATATGGAGGGGCAAATTTACTTTGTCACTGTAATATATGTATGTATGTGTATCCAAACATCTTGCTTATGATGCTCGGGAAGAGCGTCCTTTTATATTAGTTTACAAATGCCTGCAAGTTGGTTTTGTGTGTCTTTTATCCACATATTCTTGTATAAATAGTCTTTCATCCTAAACTTTTTTTCCCGTAAATAAGTTGAATCGTAAGAGTTGTTTGTTTTCATTAGCTCTGCTGTGTGTGCGTGTATTAATTTTAATATACAAGCATCAAAATAGTATGCTTAATTCTGACTGGTTTGCTTGATAACTATGACCCTTCCTCTTTCTCTCGCTCTCCCTCTCCACCTCACGTTTGACATGAACTTGCAGTTTATTGACATTTTAATGTCCAACTCGTTTTGGTTTTAGTAAATGTAAACCAGAGTAAAGGGCAAGCTGTGAACTAATGAAAGGTTGAACCATTACTACAAGAGTTGTCTCTAAATTCGAAATTGGAGTTTGTATGTTTCTAATGATAGTATTTTTGTATGCTCGTTTGGATATTTATCAGAAGGTTTTATTATTTATCGCATTAAATTAGTCCAGTCACTAGTGGTCCTCCCATATCCTCTTGTAAACAACTTCTATGGTGAGTGCGCTTTCTGCTTTCTCGATCGTTTAATTTCTTTCTTTCTCGAGGATGCGACTTGTCCAAACACAGGGATGTATTTATTCATAATAATCAAGTGAATTTATACGATCGTCGAGCGCTTTATAAACGAGGTGAAAAACTACATCCCAGGACATAATAAAATGTTCATCTTTGGATAAATATAACCTGAAATTTCTGCCTTGGCTGGGTGGGATCTGAGGACATTTTGACGTCACTCACTCTAGCTTACGACCTTGACATCGACATCGCTTAAGTTCGACATTCCGTTTATCATTATGTTTTAAGCAATGAAGGAAATATTGTCTCGTTCGCTATACTAGGCACGCATGCCATCTACCGCAACCACATTCACCGACATTAGCAAATGAATGCTTTATAAACTGTTTTATAAAGAACTAATTTTTTAAACGAACACTTAAAAGAGCTGTCGACATGTATTGACCTTGACATTGCTTGTACAAAAGATGTCGATGTCCATTAATTCCATCATTTGTTGTAAGCGAGTCGTATTGTATTGTTGGTATTCTCATGGCACGCTGAATGTATAAGTTTACAATCTGTGTAAGAAGATTATGTGGGGATCTGACTTTATAAACGACATTTCGCTGGTTGATTGTAGGCCTAACTATTTTGTGTGTATATTTGTAATTTGCTAGGAAGGTGTGTAGTGTGATTTAATTCAGTAGTATAACGCTACAAAGAGTGATGTAGTTAATCAGCCGAGTTGTCTGAAGTTTGGTATTCCCTGAAATTTGAACAATAAGGACCTAATTTTGAATTTATATGTACTTACCGTTATCAATATCTACTATTCAATGTACACTACTCAACTTTTGTAACATTTAATAAATGAATTATGTTAGAAAACAATTTTCTTCAATTTTTTCTTCAATTTATTTTTTTTAATTAAAAAAAACTATTTTGGAAGAGAAATATTAACAGAAATTGCCTAATAATGTTACAAAAATGTAAACAATTTAGCTATAAGATCGGAATTTTTAAAAATCAAATTAGATCAAAAACCTGACCTGATTAAAAAAAAACGGATGTCATTTTCAAATTTAGCAGTGCAAAATGATTCTAAATCAGTTGAAAAATCCTAGACAACATTCATTTTTTCTTTTTTGTGACGCAGTCTAATAAATAATATGCTAATGCTTGATGATTGGACCCAACAATGATAAACGGTTAGATTACAAGAACTGTTATATATCCTTGTTGTCTGGCTGGGTGTTTGGTCTGGGATCCAGGTATTTAGGTCAGGTGTACAGTTGATTAGACAGTATGATACTAAAGGGGACAATCCACAACTATCATGTCAGAGGAATCAAAACAAAATCAACTCCGGGTACGAAAACGTCATAGACTGTATGACCGCCTACGATTCAGATGAGTCAATTAGGAGAAAATACTCAGAACCATTGTGCACTAAACTGCCCTAAACAATAAGGGAAGTAGTGTGAGGTTACAGTGCATGTTTGCTTAAACTCACTAAAACTTTTAAATTTTCTTTAAAATTAAAAATATTGTTATCTTTCTCCGCTTCTTAAATAATTCTTTTAATAACTGATAATTGGGATTGACTGGAGCGAGCCGTGTATTGGATGACTGAATGTTAAGTTTATTAAGAGGAGATACATTTTGTGATACCAAAGTCAACGTTAACTAGTCTTCCTTTAACCAAAATATAGAGAAGATCCATTGTGATAATGAAGTCTAGCTTCAAATAATGTTCATTATATGTAAGCCTGCTTGCAAATGAAATAGAATGTCAAAAAATATAATTGCCCGAGTCAATTACTATCAATGAAAAATACTTCTAAACTTGGGTGCTATTTTTTAAATCACGAGAAGCCATCTTTCCCTAAACTGTTGTATGGTAGCATACCTAGCACCAAACCAAAGTAAAGCATTTTGAATTTTCATGGAGATGATGTTTCCTAAAGCTTTATACTCTTTTCCTCTCGACTTAGCTACCATAATGCTCTACTTTCAGATTTGGCAAAAATATGTTTCCGAAGAGACTTCAAAGACTTCAAAGGAGTAATTACATAAGACTTACAAGTACATTTTCTGTGGATGGTAACCCTAAGTCGTTATGGCATAGTAAAAATAGACTATTCGGTAAAATGATAATATTTAGAAGCAGACAAAACAGTAGAAATTAAGGAGCAGACATTCGGTAATTCGGTAACGTTTTTTTTTGTTTGTTTTTTTTGGGGGGTGGCGGCAGTATATAAACAATTGATTTCTGGGCAGATTAAAAGCTTACATTTCCATAAAGAAATATACATAACATTAAATAGATATATGCATATCTTACTAAAGAGGTTTCTACAAATTTTTGCTAATAAAAAAATTCTCTTTATGAAAGCGTAATAAACATTCTACTCAAAACCCTCGGCTAATCTGAAATAGAAATAAAATTATCTGTCGCAAACGCGTGTGTAAAATGAATAAAAGATGTTTGGTATAGAATATGTATAAATGTCACTAATTATAGCAAGCGTTATTGTAACATTACTCAAGGCCATTGCATTGCAGAATGTTGAAATGTAACTGTGAGAAGCAAACTTTTCCTTAATATTTATCTCGAACACTTCAGTACAAAATGAGTTCGGATAGAGCTTACAATGATTGTTCAGTCATCGTTGTTGACAAGCAAAACGGAATGGGTAAAGCGCTGTTTGTTGTGCAGGATTCACTATAGGATTACAAAATATATTGCTATAGTCTGCTTCCACAAGATTACAAAACATATTGAAATAGTTAGTTGTGCAGGATTCACTATAGGATTACAAAATATATTGCTATAGTCTGCTTCCACAAGATTACAAAACATATTGAAATAGTTAGTTGTGCAGGATTCAATATGGAAATTATAAAATATATTGCTATAGTCTGTTCTGCAGGATTCACTATAGAGATTATAAAATATATTGCTATAGTCTGTTTCCACGAGGTTATAAAATATAATGCTATAATCTGTTTCCACGAGGTTATAAAATATAATTGTCACAAAACGGGAGGCTCGTTACAAGCCGACCCGAGCTGAAGTTAGAGATGCAAGGGGTGAAGTCTATTTTTGGCCTGCTCCGGTGCACCTCCAAGAAAAGCCCGTGACGTGTGCCAGTACTACGTCGCGTCAAGTTGTTACATAGACACACATGACATACGCCATTGATGTTTGGGTGGGGCCCAATTTATTAATGTCATGCCAAGGAACGTTTTATTGGCGGTGTGTGTTGTGAGTGTGTATCATAAATGTGAATAAATGGACGAACAGACGAACGGTGCAAAACAATAGTACAAATTCTTTCGTCCCTCTCAAAAACTATGAATAACAAGAGAGTTGAAAGATGTTTAAATCAGGTTATTTATTTCCCGATTTAAAAGGGGCACTACTCTTTCGCACAGTGATTAATCATTCATTCAACTTTCCAATGTCATACACTCTGTGGGAAATAAGGGGAGATGAAAATGATGAAATTCAAAATATAAAATAAAGATTAATTACACAATTCTTATGCGGCAAATGGGGCCGCTTTAACAATAGTTCACATATAAATAAGCATTACTTTTAACATTAGAGTTCTTATTTTGCAAACGATATAATAGTGTTCATTTTCTTAAGAGTCCTAGACTTAAGTATGTGCGCGTTAGCCGTGCTAATTGATTACTCACTATTAATGTCAGAGTTCCAAGGAGAGGACGTAATCTCACACGTCACTTATAAGCGGCACTTCAAAGTGAAGAATCACGACGCAATTGAGGCGTCGCATTACAGGTGAAGATTCTGCAGAATCTAGGCACCACTTTCAGATTATCACTGGGGAGAAATCTGAAATTTAGCTGACTGTTGTCAGCCTCGATAATTATCGTTGTACCGGTTGTCGTGGAAACGGACACCCCAACGACGTTTAGCATTATCGGGTGGAGTCGTCCAGTGGGATGTGTCGTCGCATTACATTGAGTGTAGAAATCCGGATATCTGTAAGAAAATCTCGGTGCTAGCCTCTCAATTAGCGGGATAGACTGCCAAACGAACTCAGACAGGGGGAAGACAAAATTGGTCCCTCGTGTCGTTAACTGCATACAACCAGCGTCGCATGCATCGGGTTTTCTTTGACAGCGAACTTTCCACCTTGCCAAAAGTTATACTGAGTAATTTTGCCTCGTTACTCAATATATGGCATCAGACGGATGGAAAACGGATGGAAAGAGATTATTGCAGCTTTCCTTTATGAAATCTCTGTACATGAGATAATTCATACGTGAAGTTAGACTGGCTTCAGACGAATCGACGTTTTCAACATTGAGAGTAAAATCTTCATTTTGTCCCTTATATAGCTTTCACTGAAGGTTTCCAAAACTTCCAGAAGCTATGTCCTGTGACATGATTTTTGCCTTGGATATATAGTGGTAATCGAGATGCACGCTTTTCTGTGGTCAATTCTAATGCGCACTGGCCATTTCACTCGTCAACAACATGTGACGGTATTGCGCAGTTGTCCCAATTTATTTAATATACATATTCTTCATAAACTAATATATATATTCAATATGATAATTAACACACACTGCGTCACGAACGTCTGTCTACTAAAGAGATCTTAGGTGACCGTTACTGGAAGTTACATGCTACATACGAAAAATAACAAAACTCGGATTACTTCAATTAGTTTTGTTAGCGGTTTTTTAAAATGAAATAAAATATAATTTCGGTCCCTCATTTCCTGTGACAACCCCCTTCTTAAAATTGATTGGAGCTCACAGAGTGGAAATCAAATAGGAACAAAAAAAAATTTTATTTCACACGATAGTCCCCACAGGAATTATATGCGCATCTGTGGAGAGACTATCCTCTCTCTTGTTTATATCGCGGTTATGGCATGCCGGGATAATGCATCGGCACCCGAATTTTCTCTGCCCGCGATGTGTTCGACAACGAAGCTATACTCCTGTAGCAGGAGTGTCCATCTAGTTAGCCTAGCGTTATCGTACATGCTAGTGCGCAGATATGTAAGCGGCTTATGTTCGCACTGCAGGATGAATGGTTTAGAGTACAGATAAGCACTAAATTTCTTGAGTGCCCATACGATTGCTAAGCACTCTTTTTCAATCGTAGAGTACCGTGTCTCACGATCTAACAGTTTCTTAGAAGCGTATGCTACCGGTAGGTATTCGTCATCTGTCTCTTGGAGAAGTATGGCACCGAGGCCTTCGTCTGATGCGTCGGTCCTGACAATAAATCTCTTGTCAAAGTCTGGTAACTGTAGGACGGGTTTACTGGTCAAGATGTCCTTCACTTTTTCGAGGGCGGTGCTACACTCTGCCGTCCATCGTATTTTCGTGGGTTGTTTGTTTCCAGTTAAGTCCGTCAGTGGTTTAAGAAGCGTACTGAAGTTTGGGACAAATTTTCGGTAGTACCCCACTAGCCCCAAAACTGCCCTGACCTGTTTCTTTGTAGTCGGTAAGGTCATGTCACGAATGGCTGCAGTTAAGTCTAGGTTAGGGCCTATTTGTCCGTCACTTATGATATGGCCAAGAAACTCAATCTCCCGAAAGCCCGCGCGTACTTTGGTGGGTTTCACGGTCAATTTATGGCGCTCGAGAATATCAAGTAGACCACCCACTGAGGATAAATGTTGGTCCCATGTTCCTGTTGCTACCAGTATGTCATCAAAGAAATTCAATGCGTCAACGCTCTCTAACGGTAATTTTCGCATGAAGCGCGCGAATGTTGCGGGTGCGTTCGCTAGTCCGAACGGTAGTCGGCAAAACTGAAATAAGCCTAGCGGGGTTGGAAAGGCTGTTTTTGGTCTGTCGTCAATAGCAACTGACAGTTGCCAGTACCCTTTGCACATGTCAAACTTCGAAAAGTAATGTGCCTTGGTTAGTTTTGCGAATAATTCGTCCTGATTTGGAATAGGTTCCGCATCGAATTCAGTTATCTCATTTAACTGTCTGTAGTCCACACAAAAACGAAGCGTACCGTCTTTCTTTTTAACTAAGACGACCGGTGATGAATATGGGGAGATTGACTGTTCAATCACGCCCTGTTTTTGCATTTCACGCACCTGTTCTGCTATGTACTTTGTGCTCTCATATTTCTGTGGGTACTGTTTTAAGCGTATCGGTTTGTCACTTAAAAGTTTGATGCGGTGTTCAACCAAATCTGAGTGGCCCGGTTGGTCGGTGAATATGCGCGCGTGTCTGTGTAAGAGCTTTGACATTGCGTCGCGCTGTTCGACAGTTAAGTTCGAGTCAATCTCGACTTGATCGACTGTAACTGCGGAGTTAGGCTGGGTTTCGGCGGACATCATGTCTGTTCTGAAATTGGAGTCTTCCAATTGTATCAGTGCGACATTCACGTTTTGTATCTGTTCGTCGCTGCGTTCATAGTAACGCTTGAGCATATTTATGTGATAGATTTTCTGCTTATTTCCTATCTGTATGCTATAATCGTTCTGCTTCACACGCTTAATAACGCGGTAGGGTCCACGCCAGTGCATTTGCATGCGGTTGTTATGCGTGGGCCGCAAGAGTAACACGAGCTGACCTGGTTCGAGGTCACGTTCCACAGCAGTACGGTCAAAATTTCGCTTGTATCGGGGTTGTTTTTCGCGAATGTTTTCCTGTGCTAAGTGACATGTCTCGGTCAGACGTTGACGTAGTTCGGCTACGTACGTGTGAACATCTTTACCATCGGTCACAGTGTCTCCCTTGACCCATGTTTCTTTTATTAGCTTAAGGGGACCACGAGGTTGTCTGCCGTATAGTAGTTGGAACGGTGAGTAGCCCGTACTCTCTTGTGGGAGTTCGCGATACGCGAAGAGTAATGGTGCTAGAAAACGCGGCCACTGGTCGGGTTGTTCCGAGGCCATTTTAATTAACATTTTCTTTATCGTACCGTTGAAACGTTCAACGGCACCATTAGACTGAGCGTGATATGGTGATGAGAACAACTGTTTACACGCTAGTAGACGCATTGTTTCAGCCATCATTGCTGAGGTGAATTGAGTGCCCTGGTCACTCAATATTTCTCGAGGTACACCAGTACGAGAAAATACGTCTATTAAAGCGTCTGCGACTTCGATCGCTGTGATGCCCTTTAATGCGACTGCTTCCGGATATCGTGTTGCAAAATCCACGATTGTTAGGATATAGCGATATCCTCCTTCGGCCGCGGGAATGATTGGGCCAATAATGTCTACTGCGACTTTTAGGAATGGTTCCTCTACTGTTGGTACTATCTCGAGGGGAACTCGACTGACACGCCCTCGGTCAATATGTTGTTGACACTGCGTACATGTACGAACGTACGAGCGAACATCCCTACTCAGGCCTGGCCAAAAAAAGTCCTCACGAACTCGCTGCTCAGTGCGCCGTGCGCCCTGATGTCCGGACATGATTGAGTCGTGTGCAAAGCTAAGAATCAGCTGTCTGAGTGGTGTAGGGGTAAATAGACACGTGGTGCTTCTAGTATCATTTTCCTTATAGTCGGTGCGCCGAAACGCTAGTCCGTCCTTCAGGAAATACGTCATGGTTGCGTACTTGCTGGACGTAATAGTGTTTTTCCGTGCCAGCTGTAGCATTGAGGACAAACTTTTGTCCTCCTGCTGCAGGTGACTGAGTTGACTTGGGGTCAACTGCGGAAATGTATTCTCGACTATCTTTAGAGCTGGGGGTCCTTGTTTACTACGTTCCCGTTGTGCTCTAGTGGTTACGGGGAGAACAGGATAGATGCCCTCAGTGTGTGTGTCACACTGCCCGGGCGATAGTATGAATCCGAACTGCATGTCTCTTATTACTGCGGCGGTGACTGTACCGGAAAATACGGATGACGTAACATGTACAGTGGCTCTTGGACATGTACTAAGGTGTCCCATAACACATCGAATGCGGACACTACCTCTTAGATACTGTTCAGGGCGTACAAGTTTAGCATTTATGCAGCTTATGGACGCGCCTGTATCGACCAGTATTTTGACTCTTTGTCCGTTTACTGTAGCCTGTTGGGTCTTTAGAGTTGCACCTGTTTCAGTGCATACCTTTACATCACGTGGACTGGGACAGTTCTGAGAACTATGCCCCTTCCCTTTGCAAGTGTAACATGTCATAGGTGGGGAGTCACGTGTGTGACGTCGTACGTCTTGTGACTTAGTATATGTCCGCTGTACCGGTTCGGGTTTTTCCGATTTCGTCATTGGTCGGTTCGGTTTCGGTGTATACTTCTGCCGATTTGTAGGAGGAGGGCGTGGTGCGCTCCTCGTAATTACCGGATCAGGGTAATCATTATACGTGTCTGCTAACCTCAACATATCACTGAAGTTAGCCGGGGGGTTTCGCTGCAAATATGTCGTCATTGCAGGCGGAGCAATATGGAGAAATTGATCTCTTAATATCAAATCAAATAGGCCCTCATACGTCTTCCGGATGTCTGTCAAATCAATCCATCTATCAAGATAATGGCGTAACCGGGTACCGAAGGCTTGCATGGTGTCATTTGCTTTAGGTATGGCTCTCCTAAACATTTTTCGAAAGCCTTCTGCTGTACATTGAAAAGTACGCATCAAACCCGTTTTGAGATCTGCATAAGTAATAGCGGGATCGCGCGTTAGATCAGTAAATGCGCGCGAGCTTTCACCTTGAAGTATTTGACCCAGTTGTTGTTTCTTTTCAATGTCAGTGTAATTAAAGTTGGCAATGAAACTGTCAAAGCGTGTCAAAAACTCGTCAATCGTCTCGACTTCAGGGTTAAAGAAAGCTAGCCGTGTACGGGGTTTATTTAATTCGGCCTGTTGCTTAGCAGTCCCATCTAACAACTTCTCTCTAGCTGTTACCTCTTGCTTAGCTAATTCAAGCTGTTCCTGATGTGCTCTAGCTTTTAACTTAAGCTTTTTCTCTTCTACTTCCTGCCTTTTATCTTCTAAATCCCTAGCTGACTGAATCTTTAACAACTCTATTTCTCTCATATCTTGGATTTCTTTCTCTTTAAAATCTCTCGCCTCTTTCGCTCTTCTTTCCTCTAGCTCTCTCAGGTCTTTCATCTCTAGCTGTTTAGCTAACTGTCTCTTATCTTCTAGCTCTCTCAGGTCTTTCATCTCTAGCTGTTTAGCTAACTGTCTCTTATCTTCTAGCTCTATAGCCTCTTTCGATCTTTTTTCCTCTAGCTCTCTCGCCTCTTTCGATCTTTTTTCCTCTAACTCTCTCAAAGTTTGCATCTCTAGATCCTTAGCTACCTGTCTCTTTTCTTCTAGCTCATTTTTCTTATCCTCTAGCTCTCTCGCCTCTTTCGCCTCATTTTCTTTCACAACATACCATTTAGCTATCTCCTCATCCACGTATTTCTTTAACTCGGCTTTTTCATACCCGAATTCTCTGCCCATAGCCATGAGTTCTTTCTTTATGTTTACTAGCTCGGCCATTTTTAAAATTGCTAGTTATCACGAGTATGGATAAAGTGACTTAGAATATTCGCGGGATTTTGACCACTGTAGGTCACAAGTGGTGCAATGGTGTGCGTATGAACACCAGCCACCACGTGATTAGGATTATTACAAACACGAGTAAAAGAAATCCTAATCGGAAATTTGCAAAGTTAGCAAAATTAGCAAAACAACAGTTGCTAATGTAGCGTACAAAATATCGATCTATGTACGTCTAAACACGAGTCGGTACGCGTTAACGATAATAGCGTAAAGATAATAAAACTTATTTCAACACAATAATAAGTCTTATCAAAATCCAGTTCACCTAAGTCTCAATAGCAAAGCCCTAACATGCAATAACAATGCATAATGGTGATGAGATAGAAAAGCAGGAAAGAGATGACACTTTCTTACAACAACACAATTTACCTTGTCAGATCACGGTCAGTGGTCACCAGAATGTTTACAAAACGGGAGGCTCGTTACAAGCCGACCCGAGCTGAAGTTAGAGATGCAAGGGGTGAAGTCTATTTTTGGCCTGCTCCGGTGCACCTCCAAGAAAAGCCCGTGACGGGTGCCAGTACTACGTCGCGTCAAGTTGTTACATAGACACACATGACATACGCCATTGATGTTTGGGTGGGGCCCAATTTATTAATGTCATGCCAAGGAACGTTTTATTGGCGGTGTGTGTTGTGAGTGTGTATCATAAATGTGAATAAATGGACGAACAGACGAACGGTGCAAAACAATAGTACAAATTCTTTCGTCCCTCTCAAAAACTATGAATAACAAGAGAGTTGAAAGATGTTTAAATCAGGTTATTTATTTCCCGATTTAAAAGGGGCACTACTCTTTCGCACAGTGATTAATCATTCATTCAACTTTCCAATGTCATACACTCTGTGGGAAATAAGGGGAGATGAAAATGATGAAATTCAAAATATAAAATAAAGATTAATTACACAATTCTTATGCGGCAAATGGGGCCGCTTTAACAATAGTTCACATATAAATAAGCATTACTTTTAACATTAGAGTTCTTATTTTGCAAACGATATAATAGTGTTCATTTTCTTAAGAGTCCTAGACTTAAGTATGTGCGCGTTAGCCGTGCTAATTGATTACTCACTATTAATGTCAGAGTTCCAAGGAGAGGACGTAATCTCACACGTCACTTATAAGCGGCACTTCAAAGTGAAGAATCACGACGCAATTGAGGCGTCGCATTACAGGTGAAGATTCTGCAGAATCTAGGCACCACTTTCAGATTATCACTGGGGAGAAATCTGAAATTTAGCTGACTGTTGTCAGCCTCGATAATTATCGTTGTACCGGTTGTCGTGGAAACGGACACCCCAACGACGTTTAGCATTATCGGGTGGAGTCGTCCAGTGGGATGTGTCGTCGCATTACATTGAGTGTAGAAATCCGGATATCTGTAAGAAAATCTCGGTGCTAGCCTCTCAATTAGCGGGATAGACTGCCAAACGAACTCAGACAGGGGGAAGACAAAATTGGTCCCTCGTGTCGTTAACTGCATACAACCAGCGTCGCATGCATCGGGTTTTCTTTGACAGCGAACTTTCCACCTTGCCAAAAGTTATACTGAGTAATTTTGCCTCGTTACTCAATATATGGCATCAGACGGATGGAAAACGGATGGAAAGAGATTATTGCAGCTTTCCTTTATGAAATCTCTGTACATGAGATAATTCATACGTGAAGTTAGACTGGCTTCAGACGAATCGACGTTTTCAACATTGAGAGTAAAATCTTCATTTTGTCCCTTATATAGCTTTCACTGAAGGTTTCCAAAACTTCCAGAAGCTATGTCCTGTGACATGATTTTTGCCTTGGATATATAGTGGTAATCGAGATGCACGCTTTTCTGTGGTCAATTCTAATGCGCACTGGCCATTTCACTCGTCAACAACATGTGACGGTATTGCGCAGTTGTCCCAATTTATTTAATATACATATTCTTCATAAACTAATATATATATTCAATATGATAATTAACACACACTGCGTCACGAACGTCTGTCTACTAAAGAGATCTTAGGTGACCGTTACTGGAAGTTACATGCTACATACGAAAAATAACAAAACTCGGATTACTTCAATTAGTTTTGTTAGCGGTTTTTTAAAATGAAATAAAATATAATTTCGGTCCCTCATTTCCTGTGACAATAATGCTATAGTCTCGTTTCAACGAGTTTATAAAATATATTGCTATAGTCTGTTTCCACGAGGTTATAAAATATAATGCTAGAGTCTGTTTCCAGGAGGTTATAAAATATAATGCTATAATCTGTTTCCAGGAGGTTATAAAATATAATGCTATAGTCTGTTTCCAAGAGCATATAAAATATATTGCTAGTCTCGTTTCAATGAGTTTATAAAATATATTGCTATACTCTGTTTCCACGAGGTTATAAAATATAATGCTATAGTCTGTTTCCAAGAGGTTATAAAATATAATGTAATAATCTGTTTCCACTAAGTTATAAAATATAATGATATAGTCTGTTTCCACGACTATTTCTTCTTGTAAATGGATCCATAGTGTGCCCATGCATGCATATTTGTGCTTGTGAATCTTTAAAACACGTGTCTAATATATCTAAAAGAAACAAATTCACTTTACAATCTTTTTGTGTCTTTGCTTTTCTTTTATTTGTTGGCTGTGTACACGATTTTCTTTCATTCCAGCTGACGTGGAGAGTCCTGAAAATGGAAAATTGAAAATTGCGATTGGAATCGTTTCTACCGTCGGGATCATTGCTATTATCGTCATAGCATATTTACTATACAAGATTCGGTGAGTAATATGCCGACTAACGCGCTATTTGACGCAAAGATTGCATATTCATAGTTGCTCTAGAACAAATGTAACTGCTACTGTAGCCGTCATGTTTCGAACCACCATTATGCATTTTCTCTAACGTAGTCGTCTCACGTAAATATTCTCGTACTGTATTACGCTTTACAAGGTCACATGATTCATATATTTATGATGTCTCACACTCCTTACATAGTCATACGATTCATATATCTATGACGTCTCACACTGTCCTTAAGCATTGCATAGTACATTATTCATGTAATTATTGTGTCTCGTATGGTTGTTGTATATCAGTTAGTCCTTTGTCATTACTGACAGATTTAATTCCGCGTTGTCATTTCACACTGGTTAAAAATATCTGAAAATTCACAAAGGAGATATGTCTCCATTTGTCATTATGCATTACATAAACTGTCTCACTCTGCTGTTATTAACTCTTTCTAAGACATTGGGTCGTATATGTTCCTAACTCTAAATATATCTATATGCCGTAAGGATATATATGAGCCGTTCTCATTCACGTACATTTTTAGTCATTCAAAAGAAGCCAATCAGTGTTAAGCAAATCTGTGTTTCCCTTTGCAGTTGATCTGTATCAATTCTACCATTGGATAGCTGTAATTAGATTGTTCATGTGATAGAAAGAGAACGTTTCTCTAGTACACACAAACTCTGTATTAGACAGTAGCCATTGCGTCTTGTGCCGAGAGACATGTTTGCAAGTTATGGCTCCAAATCGTAATTATTTTGATTTGGGAGACATCTGGATCAGAATATGACGCAACTGATGATTCATCTAGGTTTTCTTCTTCTGAGGATTTTTTCCAGCCCCTAGTGATTTCATGGAAAACAGAGTGACAAGGAGACTAGTCGCCAATATGGCGTGGCGTTCATCATTCAATATACCACAAGGAACACCCTATCTTTTTGCTGGAAGTAGTGGATGTCACAGTCGGGAGGGGGGGGGGGGCGGTAATCAAGAAAATTATTTTTGTAAGGTATTTTTCCTCCCATTGTAATCTTGTACGATATATTCATTCTTTTGTAATCGTTATATAAAATGAATGAGTGTCATTACATGTACTGTCAGTAAGTGTTTGGGCATGTATGCTTATTATGTTCTTTTGGTATTTTAATTAAATTTATTTGTTTATTTTTTTGCTTTAAGATTAGCTAGTTATGTTAGGAGTAGGAATAAAGTTTGATTAGTCTTTATATCTCTTCATTGTAATTTTTAAATAGGGATTATATTTTGTTATTAGGAGTTCTTGCATCCTAGAAGTAATGCACCCATTGTTAGGAACTATTTTCACAAATTGCACGTTTTTGTCGTGCACATTTTCTAGAAGCCCTTGGAAGCATTAGAAAATTCGCTGGCTACATAAAAGAACATTGTCGCCATTTTAGATTCAGAGTGCATATTTCGTCCGAGCTGCAAAGAGGTGTGAGAGTGCATATTTTTACAGTTTTCTACACTGAGTTTTGGACGTCTTTCTTATCTCTGTAATAAATTGAAGAAGAAAGAGTTTCCTCAATATTCGCCATTTATGGTGTGGAGTTGGTGTTTGTTTTGTCAAACACAATTCTTTTTTGACAATCTTCATAATATTGTCAGTACTCTACGGTGGATCCGAGCCTCGACACTAGTAACTGATCGGTGACTGAAAGCAGTACTGAGGGAGGAAGACTGGCTGAGAAAAAAATATTCAATGCCACTCATATTTTCTATGGTCATCACCATCAACGACTTCCATGCTTTTCAACTGAGAAGGTTCCAGTATTTTCTAACTGTGAATAATATAGCGAGTTTTCACTTGCATATGCGAAAGTGTATATCCACTCGTCAGTGTGTTCATCGACTTTCTGCTTATGCCAACATATTGGCAAGTTTGTACATCGACTTTGTGTTATTGTAGCGTGTTGGCAAGTTTATTTTTTAACTTTATAACATTGTGTTTATGCCAGTGTGTTGGCAAGTGAATTCACATCTTCATTCTCTACTGACAGGTTTCCTGCATCACTTCAATGTTTTCTTCCAAATTTGTAAATAGGAAAAAATAACTAGGGACACATTGCTTTAGGTAGTTAGGTTATTTATAGTTTTTTCTGTTATTTATTCCGAACTTTCTTATCATTGACACTTTAGATTTTTCACACGGAACTTTCTATATAAACGTTTTTTGTTGAAAATGTGTTTAATATAACTATTATTTTAATTTTTGCGGTTATCACTGCCACTATAATTAAGGTTTAACATTTGCTTTGCGTTTTCACTAGCATTTTGTTTTTGCAGTTATCACCGATTGTTACTATTGTCACATATATATCTTTTATATCATAATATTTTGGGGTTTTCACCCACATATTTGTGACATTACAATTTTATTGATACTTGATTGTTGCAGTGGTCCCCCACTGCATGGATGTTATGTGCCAGTACGTCTGGGTGAATGACTAACAATCATGCGAAAGTAAGCCCACATTATTAGAATAAATCTTCATCAAGAGTTTGGCTTTCTTTACTGCGAGGAAGTATGCAGGCGCGGTTCGTTTGTCCCGATCGTCCCTCATACTCACATTCATATCTGCTTGCTCACACTCACCACCGACCCTCACACTTTACCCCACATTACAGAATAAATTATTCCTCTCCACAAGAACATGTGGTGTCTGTGTGCGAGAGTTGGTTTATTTTTACATCTTGCCGCTCGGTGTGTCGTCGGCATCACTACTGATCCAAATCCAGGAGGGGAGGCCGTGACAGTGGAGTACAAATCCCATTTGCATAAAATGCTACAGTACTTAATGACTTAAAAGCAATTTGCCTGAGAATTTCGTGCAAGAAATTGTCGAGCTAGTGCAACCATACATTCGTGAAAAGTTCCATATTAGACAGTGACTTAATACAGAGGTATCTGATATTTTCAGTTTTAGGGCTCATTCTTTTGATGGGAATAGATAGGAAACCTCGTATTGATCATTGCTTCCAAGAAAATGAAATTTATGATAATCTTTAAATTTCGTAAAGTCATGTCAGGTTGCAGATTTCGTTTGTTACTAATCTGTTTACATTTTTAGACAATAGTATTCCTGCAGCAGGCGAAAGAATCCATAAAATCAGACTAACTTGTGAAAAAACAGTGTTTCTTTACTTCAGTTTGACGTGTGAACTTTATTCAGAGGACTTTTCACTTGAATGTTTTAAAACATGTGTATTGAACTCCTACGTTGGAATATATGGGAAAGTACTGTTTCTTTATTTCAGGTGGATGAACAAACTATATTCAAACCTTTCTCAGGAGAGTTAAATGGACAATGAGAATCATTTTGCAAGATCAAGAAACGGTATGGGAACGTTTTTATTATTTACTTAGTTTGAATTTTAAATAATTTTAAAATAATACTTTCAAAATTCTTTAGTATGTTCAGCATATGTAGGAATATATTTTTTAAAAATCCATTTATAACTAAAACCGCTTTCCATTTTTAATAAGGTTACCCATTCTATAATCGCTGAGTGGCCAAACAACCTGCCAGAATCAAGAATTGTGTAAAATCGTGTGGCCTGACAGGCATTGTGGTGTGTACATCACATTTAATAATTTATATAATTGCTTTTGTTTTATAATAGAGTCATATATTGTAATAACTTATGACTATTATACTGTTGGTGTTAATAGATGATTATTAAAATGTCTATAGTAATGAATTATATGTTTAGTATATTAGAGGTTGTAATACGTTCAGCTAATAATAATGCATTGTGTATTAATATATCTCTGTATTTATATAATATTAATGATATCCTTATCAAAATTATTTTGTGGCAAATATACTTCTTAGCAAAGAAAGGTGTCTTTGTTTTAAACTTTTAATAATGATAATAATAACTACATAAAATATCCTAAAACTCTTAAAATTGTAAACAGGATCATGTACTTTATACACTAATTAATCAACCAATATTAGTTCACTATGCTTATCATTTCATAATTAATACAGTAAATCAGTAGTCAATATTCAAATATTAGTTTGCTATCCTTAACATTGATAATTACTACAAAAAATCAGCTTTACTAAACTGTAATTGACCACAACAGTAAAATAACGCATTAAGTCCGTTTGAATGACATTAAATAATCACTACATTAGGTCTGTACTGGGTAATAAATGGGAAAATAAATAGTAAATAAAGTAAATCAAATCTTAGATTATTGTACGATGACTAAATAGATAACATGTATTGTTAATCGAGAAGAGGAGTGTTCTTTGTGTGTAGTAAATAACTAAAGGATAGTTACGACACAGAGACATTAATGGATATACTGTAAAATAAAAGTAAATAAATACAGCAAATATACATTAAAATGCCTATACTATACAATTGTCATGGTCGGGAAAGGGGGAGTTATCGAAAAAATAGTTTTAAGGTATGTTTACCTCCCCTTGTCATCACGCAAGGTTTATAATTTTTATATTGCGTGGAACGAATGTAGCGTCGATACATGCACTGTCAGTGATTTTGTATGCATGTACGTTCGCCACGAATATGTAGTATTTTAATTTAAATTATTTATTTATTTATCGACTTCAACATTAGTTAGTTATGTTAGGAGTAAATAGAAATTGTATTTAATCTGTTATATTCTTTAATGTAACTTTTAGTTAGGAACTATATTTACTTATTTATTTCTTTTGTATAGTTAGTGAGAGTGCGTGTTTGCACTAGAAGAGAATGCGCCAAAATAATAGTGTTTACCAACTATAGGACTTTTTTGGCATGTTTTAGGCGTGCTAACTATCCAGAACATTAGACGTTTTGGGAGATTCTGCTAATAATTTATAAGGACTGGGGATATCTTTTCCACCATTGTGTGTGTATGCGGGACGTGAGAATAGGTGCAAAGTCGTCAACGTTTTTCTTCTTCTGCATTATAGTCAGCGCCGTTCTTTTCCAAGTTTTCAGACATTTTGTGAAAAGACCCTACTGTACGCTTTTGTAATGGACTTTGACTGTTTAGTGATTTGTATTTCCCACTATTCAGTCTGTTTGTGACTCAGGTCGGCATGACCCGGAGTCTTGTTTTTATAACGGACCACATCCCAGAAGGCAGCTATCATCAGGGTCCCAAAGGAACTGAGGAAACAGGTCGGGATTTGGAGATGACATTCATCACCACCATTCCCATTGAACATCTGGTTATCACCATTTGGAGTTTCAGCATGCATCAACGTAAACACTTTTCGACATGTATCAATGAGAAAGGTAAATCAGACTCTTCAGCCTGCAGCATGTAAAGTCAACCTGCTCTTCA
Organism: Sinotaia quadrata; assembly: GCA_028829895.1. NCBI lineage: Eukaryota > Metazoa > Mollusca > Gastropoda > Architaenioglossa > Viviparidae > Sinotaia > Sinotaia quadrata. The sequence continues at coordinate 18,478,072 of CM054178.1, read as the reverse complement.
GCCAGCATGTATATACCTCCGTCCTGATCAGAAGAGGTTAATCATCGTGTTTTTGTTCTGGGTCTTCACTGAGGAACATTGTGTTGTTGATCTTCTTTTGTTTCCCTTATCATTCACAGACATCACATTTCATCTTCTTCGTAACCTGTGATACTTTTTCCTTTGTACAGTTTATGTGTTCATCACTATTGTCACCAGAACTTTGGTTATATTTGTAAGTAGAAAATATTTAGGGTGCATTCTCATAGGTAGGTGGTTAGGTCATTGTTAGACTTTAACTTTGACATTTAAGATTGGTGGACGTCCTTTACGCTTTTTCATTGATAAAGTTTGTCACCCACATATTTCTGTTTGCAGTCATCACCGCTAGTTATATTGTATATTTAGAGAAACTGTGTTGCGTTTTCACCCACATATTTGAGATATTGTGCTATCGCTGTTTTAAATGCTTTATCTCTTTCATTTTTCAATTCTTTGTTTTTAAATTCATATTGCATTGCTCTGGTCCCTCACACCATGAATGTTTTGTGTGGATGCTTCTGGATGACTAAGAGATGTGCGAAAGTAAACCCATATTGTTTAGAATAAATTCCTGTTAACTCTTTCTTCAAGAGTCTGGCTTTCTTTGGTATGAGAAAGTGTAGTGAGGTTGTTTATCCGTTCATCCTGTTCATCCCTCATATTCACATTCATACCCGCATGCTCACACCCACAACCAACCTTTTCACTTGATCCCACACGCAGAATAAAACTCCCCCAAACACAAAAACATCATGGTATCTGTGTGCGAGTTTTGGTATATGTTTACATCTTGTCACTCGGTGTGTCGTCGACGTCACTGCTGACCCCCCCCCCCAATCCAGGTGGGAAGGTCGTGACAATAATCACTAGTAAATAATAGATACATCTAACTGACACTAAAGTGCAATTATGGTATTTTAATAAAAATAAAATAGTACATAATAAACTCAGATTATCTTAGAAGCGTCTGCACTCAACCTGATAGAAAAATAATGGCTGCAAGGATATGTCTAAAGCTCTTATTTAAAGGTAAATTAATTATTAAATTAATAAATTAATAAAGGTAATTATAGCTGTAAATCAAATCATGAAATCTCTTCATCAATGATGAATTATGGCTGCAAATCACATAATGCCTAACGTTCTTCAATAATGGTAAATTGTTCATGCAAGTTAAATAAACTTTACAGCTCTTCACTAATGGTTTTAATTAGTTGCAAATAAATTAATCCCGAATCCGCTTTATTTCTGGTGGAAAGATTACTGCGCAAATCAGCAATCTGTAAAGATTCTTTAATAATGATAAATAATGCTATTGGAAAAATACACAATGCTGAGGGCTCATCATTAGTGGTAATTATTGATTGCACAGTGCAGTATGAATGGTGAAGGCTCTTCATTAATGGTAATAAAATGACATCAAATCAGTTAATGTTGAATGTTCTTTATGAGTATTCAATAACAATTGTAAAATAAATTTGAAATCTTTTATACATTCTATAATTTTGTTTACAGTAAATTGAAAAGGCGGGGGGATCAAGTGCCCATAATGAAATATGACAACACCTGCTGACACCGTTGACAACACCTGCTGGAACACGCGCATCGAATATTCTGACACCAAAGGAGAATTTTGCTATTGACTTGCCATTAGTACAAACAATCATAGTCTCTATCAACAGTCCGAAGGAAAGAACGCTCTGTTTATGATGTGTCTAGCTTGTGCCACAAATTAGTTCAAACAAATAGTCACACAAATTATCTAAAGAAAGAAAGTTTGTTTACACTGAGCACAAAATAGTGCTCACAATCACAAGAAAAGCCAACACTGAAAAGAGCACTTTCTTACGGTGTTCAAAGATTAATAAGTTGATCAAATCATGTTAGTTTACAATTTATAATAAACATTAGTGCTGCACTTTACAGAAATAACATAGTATTAAAACTGTGCAACGAAAACAACACGAATGCAATAATAATCACGATATACAAATATACAAGGTATAGGCTGACTCATATGTTGAATAAATATATATTCGCATTTGCGTGTACATAACGCCTCGTAAGATCAATGAGACAATAATTCAGTTTCTTGATTTCTTTTTAAACACAATATTAAATACATTTGTATTAATTGTTGCTTTGATTGTTTTGAACTATATGAAAATTTATTTCTTTGATTTCAGAGATCCAGTTCTCATGTCTCACGTAAAATACGATGGTCTTGAGAAAAGAATGTCTAATGATTATTGTATGAATTATGTTTACGAGTGATGATGTATAATGAAATGATTATCATACGAGAGAAATCTCATCTTCTCTCTCTCTCTCTCTCTCTCTCTCTCTCTCTCTCTCTCTTTATATATATATATATATATATATATATATATATATATGTCTGTATGGCTGGCTGGCTGTCTTTCCGTCAGTCTCTCTGTCTATCTATCTGTATCTATCTATATATCCCTTAGTCTTGTCGACCTTTGGGGAACACTGATGACCTGACAACTACTTTCCTTCATTCCATTCTGTTCTCTACTAGTCTTACCAAATTGCTTAGTTTCAGTCCTGTCCACTCTGATATGTTATGTTAGGGCCCAATGGCTTGCCTAATTCTGTTTCTCATTTCTTCATTCGTGACATAATCTCTATACAAAATGCCAAGCAACCTTTGAAAGCACCTCATTTCAGTAGCTTGTATCCTCCTTTCGAAATCTACTGTGAGGGTCCATGAGTCAAATCATAAGAAACACAGATACAACTAAGGAGTGCATTAGTCTGATCGTTGAGCTGACTGAGATGTTTCTTTCTTTCCAAACTGTCTTTAACCTCACATTGCTGTTATTGTCATCGCAATTCTGGACAATATTTCTGGTTTTGATCCCTCCCGTCACGATGGCTCTTAAGTACTTGAATTTATTAACTATTTCCAATTTCTGATCACCAATCATGATGTCATTGCCAATGCCACTGGTGTTTTTGGTCATGAATTTGGCCTACTTTGCACTGATTTCCATACCAAAAGCGGTAGTTGTCCTGCCTGTCCAGTTTTGCTACCAAATGAGCTAACTTTACTTTATTTCCTGCAAGGCCAGCAGAGTTCGTTATTATTCTGCCTCCAATACTGACAATTCCTTCATGATCTTCCAGAGTATCTGTCACGATTCTTTCAAGAAAGATGTTGAAGAGAATAGGCGAGTGTAAGTAGCTTTATCTGACTCTCACTGTTGTCCTGAATCAATCTCCTATTTTGCCTTTAAAGCAGACTGCGCTGGTGGACTTGCTGTAAAGGCTTTCTATGACTTTGATCAGGTAGGCATTGATGTTGTACAGCTTCAAGTTGGTCCAAAGGGCTACATGCCAAACCCTGTCAAACACCTTCTTAAAATCTACAAAGATGTGATAAAAGTCTTGTTGGTGCTGAGGGTACTTCTCACATAGCAGTCTCAGATTAAATATCTGTTCAGTTGTGCTTCGCGCTGGTCTGAAGTATGCCTTTTCTTCATCTATGATTTCCTCTGCCTGCAGTTCCATCTGTTTAATATGATCTTTAGCATGGCTTTGCATGGGTGACATATAAAACTTATTGTTCGATAGTTTTGACATTGCTACAAATTACCTTTTTTCGGGAGTATTAATATGAGTGACTGAGTCCAGGGTGTTGGCCATTCCCCTGTCTGCCAGATCTATTGCAGATTGTTAGTAGGGTACTTATCATGACTTCTCTCTTTTCTTGGACTAACTTTGCAGGGATGTTGTCTATGCTGCCTTTCCCTTTTTCCCTGATTTCACTGCAGTCTCTACTTCTCGGAGGAGGGGTAGTTAGCAGTGTTGGTCATTGGTGGGGTGTTGAGTATGTATGTGGTTGAATAGGTCTGAGCAGTATTCTGTCCATCTCTTAAGAATGTTTTGTTCTTCTGTAAGAAATTCCCTCCATCTTGAATGATGGAGGAGCATCCGTGTTTTACACTGTTGAGGTCTTTCACCAGTTGGTATGCATTTTTGCTATTATTTTTATTAGGTTATTTTCTATATCTTTACACTAATCTTCAATCCATATCTCCTTTGCCTTGCTCATACTTTTCTTGATAATCTGAATTGTTTTGCTCCTTCTACTTCTCATTTCTTTTTCTTTATCTCTCGACGCTTGTCACAAAGATCAAGGGTGTCAGCTGTATGGTTTATTTGATCATCTATTTTACCAAGGATCTCATTGGCTGTTTGGATCACTGAGGTGTTAAATATGTCAATCAACATGTTTGTGTTCTCTGTACTAAGATTTAACAGTGGTGCAAAGGCTTCCGGCACCTTTGGAGCTTTTAGCTTGTCAATTCTGAACTTGATATTTGTGAGGTCTTGCTTGCTGACTTTCTGTAGACGTAGTTGGAGGTTCATCATCACTAAGTCTTGGTCACTTCCAATGATTCTGAGAAGCTTCTTGTCTTGGCAATGTTTACACTGATACTTCAAGCAGCACAAATAAAAGCACTAGCAAATATAAATTCCAATCATGAGGTCTTTCCACACATATATTTATTAAGGTCTTAGAAAGAATAGCATTCAAATTTTCAACTAAACTGTTACATGTAGGTTGATAAGGAATAGTTTTAAACTGCTTTACTCTCAATAGCTGGTTAAGATCTTTCATTAAATTGCTTTTGAATTGAGTCCTTCTATCAGACAAGATTTCTTCTGGGGATTATATGCTTGAGAAAATGGTGAATTACACAATTGCTACCGACATGGTGCTAATGGAACTAATCACAAGTGACTCAGAGCATTGCATAGCATAATCAATTACAGTGACAATCCATTTGTGGCCTCGTCCAGATGGGGGGCACAAATTCTCCAGTGAGATCAATTGCTACATGCATAAAAGGAATATCAATCATTGGGGTCTCACCTAGTGGATTAGGGCATTCCATCTTTCTATTCCTCACTGACAGCTATCACATGACTGACAGTACCAAGTGACATTCCGTGTCATATCTGGCCAATAAAACTCAGCCTCAACATGAGCTAAAGTTATGTTTGGTCCTAAGTGACCAGAAGTTGGTGAGTCATGAGCACATACAGCACGTTCGCTCAGTAGCTCAGGTGTACCACCATCTGACTGATATAAAACCTTTACTGTTTACAAATCAAGATATCCCCATCATTTCAGTGAAACTCAATAGCTTTCAAAGAACGATTATGATCCTGAGAGTGTTGCCTTCTCTCGACATTTCTGCAGAGAATCATCTTCCAATTGCGCTACTCTGAGCAGGGCCCTCTCCCCCACAGTCTGACGGTCGGAAACCATTATCTGTTCTGCTCTGGCTGAGTCCTGTAATGACTTTCTGGTGACACATACCACCAATGACATTTTCATCCAATGTTATCAGTGCATCACCTTCACTCTTACCACTGACCATTCTTGATTCACCTTCAATAGCTTCACACATGCCCTTATCTTCAGCTTCCTGTGCTGCAGCTTGCCCTCATGTGAGTGTATACACACACACACACACACACACACACACACACACACACACATTGTCACATGTATCTGGGTTGTTCTCACCATTGAGAACATATTTACATCCCATTATAGCATTCTCAACACAATTTACTAGATATACAGCCTGAATGCGTCCGCATAAATACTTGTTACATATGTCTACCATCACAATGGTTGGTTTATCTTTTGCACCATTGGCTAGAGGAGTGTATGAAGCTGTCTAGTGCAGTCACTTCCCTTCATTAGGCTAGGATGAAATACTAACCCTACTGCACAACCAATGTCACAGGGGACTGGAAGCGATCTTTTGCTTTCATGTTAATGTAAATAACCTGTTTATGTTGTGCATCACATACTGTTTCATTTGCTTGGTTTGAAGTGTTGTAGTTATGTAACTAATACAGATTGTGATTATTAATATTACAATTACCGATCAGTTAGAGTAAAATGAACAAACTTCATTTATTGGCTTGATTAAAGGCATATGAAACAAATCAATGTATTTACGTCATAAAGTGTTGTTGTATATAATGTTTCTCTTAATGATTTTGCAGTGCCAGAAAAAATATGAATAAAGAAATAAAACTAAAAGTATAAGAATAATAAAAAATTATTCATTGAGTTCATTGAGCAGATAAATGAAGCAATAACTACAATATTTAAAACCAAAGAGATGAGAAAAGTAATTGTGAACCTACACATACTGTATTCACCAGGTGCAAAGATGTGGAATTTGCCACAGCTAATCTCAAATGGGTTTCTGGTGAATAATTGTCATATGTATAAATAATTTAGCATTCATTAAAAGCAATTACAATACTTATAAAGATTATCTTTCCAAAATGCAGTAGAGTATATTATTTTTAAGTTAATATATCATGTGAAATTAATATAAATATATGAAACAATAACGTTTGAAATATGACAATAGTACTAACTTTTATTTGATTATGACTCATGTGCCTTCAATCAGCGGTGAAGTCTGGATAACCTGTGCTTCAGATAAAGCCAATACATTGTGGAATCGATCGTTTGTGACTCCACAAAACGGGCAAAGGTTGCTAGTTTAAATCGTCAGTTATACGCTCATATTGTACTTCGGTCAATTAGGCAGCTTATGATTATAAAGAGTCTGAGGGTCACCTGTCCCATTTCGTAGAGATGACTAGAAACCGGTTATAGATATATAGACGAGAAGTAATGCATGCTATCAAAAACTACTCTTGACTTCCACAAATAGTATCAGGAAAACACGCAATTACTTTTTAATTGCAGCACATAAAACACTACAGTCAGCCATCGAAGAGGGACACCACGGTAAGGAGACGTTTTCATATGTAATATTTATGTGCATTTCACAAACAGACAAATAGTTGGCTATACGTCATGGCGATTACCTTGCAAATAAACTTTGACGGGAGGTTGTGTTTTGATTTCTACATAGAAGAAAAAAGCCTAAAACGCTATTTACAGAGACAAACATAACAGGATGGTCGTCATGTTGTTTCTGTCACTCACAATTCGCTACGTGCTGCTTGCTTTCGTACTCACATTTGGAGAGTTAGTGTGATGGGGGACGTTAAGTAAACAGAAACCATTAATAAATCAAAATGGCTGGGGTGGGGATCATTACGAGGCGCATCTATATATCCGTTGGACCAATATGACGAATATTATGTCCTTTAACAAAATTAATTACTAAATGACACTGCAATCATCTTGAAGTCAAGACTGTGAAATATCACTGAGATTTGTATTATCTAAAATTTGGATGTGGTCACTACATAAGGATAAGATAGATAGATAGATAGATAGATAGATAGATAGATAGATCAATGGGTTATTTGGTAAAACAGCTTTTCAAATATATAAACTGTTAATGCAGACATTAACAGATTATTGTACAGGGTGGTTTTACGTGAACTATAGAATAATTCGGAAGATTTGCCTTATCTCGCATGGTTTCTTTGGAGACTTACAAATACAAATGAGGTCTAGTTCTGACATTAAGTCAAGTGGCTGTATCGAAATAACAGATTGCAAAGAATGGGGAAAATCTGTATCATGTTAAAGCAACAATGAACAATTTCATTAACTATACAAGCAATTATATGTTTAAAACTATACAGTGAGTACTACAATTTCTATCAAACTGGTAGAGCAAATTTAATAATTTCTGAAGAGACCTTAAATACACAGAGGAATGACATTTGATATGTTATCGGGTATTATGTACATATAACAGTTGGGGAATGCTGACCCCTCGACTGACAGCCAAGTCCGTGAATTTTTTCCTGTTCATTGCTCGTCAATGCTTCGTTTCACCTTATTTTAAGCATATAGTATATCTCTTTGCACGTCTGTTTCTGTACGTCTACCCTTCCCCTCTCTCTTTTTCAAACACGCCCAATCCCGTGCTCTTTTATACACATATTTACAGACATGTATACACCATATTCACACAGGGAACATTATTGCATAAAGCAGATTCAGTGCCAGAGACGAATGAACAATATCGTGTGAGTACAATTTTAACTAAATCTATGCGTTTAGACATGATGGTCACAGCTTGGCTAAAGGTATCAATTATTTAATTTTCATTGTGACCAATTCCAACTGCTGTTCAATGCTTTTTGTGAGTATGCATGCTGAATGGAACAAATCTTAGCTGTACTCCGCCAAGGTAGCATTAAAGATAATTGCTTTGGGCAATATGCACTAAATCCACACGTTCATATCTTACTGTTCTATCCATTTACCTCAAATTGTTCAAATAAGTGCTGGTCCAAATTTTACTCACAAAATCTAAATTGAGTTTATTTGCGCGAAATGTGTCATTTGTATTCCACTTGTATAGATTTCAGAACTATATAAAAGACTTGACAACTTAATGTTGAAAGCAGTCTCAATCATAATGATGGAAAACCAATGTTGCTTTGAATCTCTATACACATAAAATAAGTAAATATTTCATGAATTGAAATGCAAACGTACCGTTTTCACACAGAAGTTACATCTCTTGGCAGAATTCATACTAAATAAATGAATAAAATAAAAGACTGCTCATTGGCATATCTTGATAAATGGTTCAATAAATAAATTAGCAAACAAATAAATAACATTTGAGAAAGCAAGCATAAAAACAAAAATACACAATATATTAATCAAATGTTAACATCATCAAAGAATGCTGCTTTTCCATTTTTCAAGTTTGTGAAACCGCTCTGGAGCTGCAGTCATGAGGTGTAAACTATTTTCTCTGCATTTCTTGCTTGTTGCCCTGCAACTTACTGGCGCCTGGAAGTGTGGAGTTCATGAGACAGTATGCGAAGTCTGGCTGGAGATCAGTCACAGGTTGACGATGATGAGAGACAAGACTTTGATTGTAGCTAAAGGTGGACTTTTGTTTAATTACGACGAAAAAGACTACATCGTAAACAATTCTATTCCAACCAGTGAGGTAAGTGCTGATCTGTCTATCATCTCTCTTTACTTTCGGATGTCGCGCCTGCTTTTTAACGGTTGGTAATTTCGAAGACGGGCGCGGAGATTTAGTGATTCAGATTTAGTGCCATGTGTGACTGAGAGTGAATGTTAGAATAGATGCCTCGTGGAATTTTTGGTGCTATGGATAACTGACTATTCTCTCCAAATGCTAACCGTCTACTCTACTTTAGGGTGCGCATATTACGGGACACCGTTCTATCCAATGGACAAACCATTTACTACTTAAATTGTGGGAGCGGTTAAAAAAATGATCGTACGCTTTTCACCTCTAGCGGGGATCGAACCCCAGTCTAATGAGCCATACTAAGTATAGTACCTCCCGTACTAACTCATGTCTATGATGTGTCCTTATATCAGTCTAGATCTTTACAAAATCAAATCACCGTTACTATGTGTGGCTGTCTCGCCGTCACAATGTGATAGCAATTGTAATTGTTTACTTTTTATTTAATGTAATAATGTTTCATTCATACTTGTTTACTTATTCTTTTAGTGAAATGTCAAGTTCCATTAAATTTGTTTACATTTATTTAATGTAGTATGGCTTCATTCATATTTGTTTACGTATTATGTTAGTGTAATAACAAGTGGCAATCATACTTGTTTGCGTATTTTAAAATAATGGCTTCTTTCATTCACACGTGATTATTATTTTTAGTCTAAAACACTTGTCCTTCGTACATGTTTATGTCCCCTTTCATGACAGCACATTCCTCCAGTGTTGAGGAGAAGTATTGTTGTAGGCTAATAACTTATCAAGGGTTTTATTTTTGTACTGATAAAGTCAATTGCCGTAAAGTTTTGTTGTTTTGTTCTTTATATTGCGCATATTGAAATTTCTTTCTTTCTTTCTTTCTTTCTTTCTTTCTTTCTTTCTTTCTTTTCTTTCTTTCTTTATTTGTATTGTGACAGAGTAAAGTTCTCTCTCCCTATTTTAAAAAATGTAATTGTTATTTAAATTGTTGCATTGTCAAAGTAACCCGGCTTTGAGCACTCATGATGGTATTTTTGAAAGTGTCTGAGTTGAAGTAAATGCTCGAGACTGTGAATAGATTATGGGATCGTGAATATTTATCTTTATTGTTGTGGAAGAGACAAAATATTTACAGTGTTAGTATATCCGTCCAGTGAGACAGACGAGTGGTGTCAGCTGGAGATTATAAAATAAAATTAATATTCTCATCACTTGTAATTAGTTATGAAAGATTTTTTAAATTAATAATAATTGTCATTAGCTAAGTGGCGTTGCCATCACATTTTCTCCTATCATCATCATCATCATCATCATCATCATCATCATCATCGTCGTCGTCGTCGTCGTCGTCATCATAATCTTTCTTTCTCTGAATGTTTTGGTCATTTGTTATATTTTGTCTGAATTTACCAGTACGACGTTTCTTAGAAAAATAAAAGTAATAAAATTATTTGTATGATGCTGATCTTAGTCAGTCTGAACTTGATGAGTGAACTTGGCGTAACGTAGATTTCCTCGTGTTATGACGCATGTAATAGGTCATCACATGTGACGGCTTCTCGGAACCCAGAATTGTGATTGCCATCAATGGCACTATCCCAGGACCAACCATAGAGGTGCAAGAGAAACAGGAAGTGCGTGTACACATTCGGAACAACATGGCGTCTGAAACTGCAAGCATGCACTTTCACGGTCAGCATCAGAGAGGAAGCCCCTGGATGGATGGCGTCAGCTTTGTGACGCAATGTCCCATTCTGCCTGGTCAGACCTTTACCCACGTTGTAAGTATGGCAGCGTTACATTTGTCATGAATCACAAATTTCAGTAAATGTTACAACGAAAATTGCTTAAAGGCTTATTGTTTTATGTAATGACTGAAATACTATCATCAGCTGTAATTGTCAAATGTCCTTCACAGTAGGAAAGGAAATAGTAGCACGTAGTTGTCAAATTACCTTCACATTAGGAAAAGAAACACTGTACGTATTCCCAGGACTGTGATAACATAGTGTAGCAGTACAGAACTACAGTTACTACCGGTTAGCATCTCTTCCTTTTAATTTCTTAGTTTCGTGCCGAACCTGATGGAACATATTGGTACCATGCACACACGGGTGTTCAACTCTCAATGGGCATGTACGCTGCATTCATTGTCCACCCGGAATCTGGACCAAGGCCACAGTACGACAAGGAGTACGTGCTGATGGTCCAGGACTACAACCACGACTGGGATTCCACGATGGGCTACATGAAGATGCTGTACGGGATGTACGCAAAGGGCAGAAGGGAGAATGAGACTACCAATCTATCGGGTGCACGATACAGCTTGTTCCGGTTCCAGGCAGGTCTCATTAACGGTAGGGGGCGCTACTACGACAAGACCACTGGGCAGCACAATGGTGCTCCACTGGAGAGGTTTAGCGTAATGTGAGTAGGCAAGAATTTTAAAAGTTTGTAGTGACGTGTGCATACGTGTGTGGGTGCGCGCCTTATTGGAATCACAGGCCTTGAGGGTACGGTGGTGGGGGAATGAGTGAATCAATACCATTGTACCGTATCTAATTATTTTGTAGTGCGTCTGATCAAACTGACACGTGGTGATGGCTTCTGCACCACTGCACTAAAGTAAAAGCAAACTGTGTGCATATATAGTGCATAAATCTCCGACACAACCCCACCCTCCCCCAATTCATTTTATATGACCATTGGGAATAAAAGACTCAAGAAACTTTAGAGATACTCAAGAAATTACGTAAAGTTGTGAAAGATTGTTTATAATCTGGCTTTTTTCTATTCATATATGCCTTAGTGAAAAAAATATTATGCTTTAAGTTTGAACTGATAAATTTAGTAGAAAATGTTAAATTTAGTAGAGAAATAATATGAGAATAAATTATATTTATTGTATTTATATTTAGTACATTTTCACGCACACAGCCTCTATCTTATATATTTTTGACCTTGAGAAAAATATAGATTGTATAATTTATATAAACATATTTACATGTGTATTTATTTGTAGGCATTTTTGTTATTAATGAATACTTTCATGTTGTATTTATCGATGTTTTTACAAAGTTAATTTTTCCACAGATGACAGCAGTAAACCCCCACTATTGACAGATGAAACGCTTTCAAATATACATGGCGGGAGTATATATATATAAAGATTGTTTAGTAAAAATATAAGAATAAATCTGAAATGCGTTACAAACTAAAAGAAAAAAATCGAAATGAATTTGTTTTCCTAAAGAGTTGTTTTTAATTCAGTCACCCAAAAGCTGGTACAAAATTTGTTGAAAATCATGAAGGCCTACTAATTAATTTCCTGTAGAAACATGAAATGTGGTCAGAAAGTGGCCAAGATGTTGTATTTTAAATAAATGATACTAATATATGTTTCTGATTGAGTGGTATATTCTGAATATGTAATAGTCACTCCAAACTTGAATTACACGTATACACTGCCAACAATTAGATTTACATTTTGCGTTTATTCAGGAACTAGTATTTCAGCAACTGCGATTATTCACTGCCGGTAGGTATTTGACACATGGCATCGTGTTGTATTATTCGCTATATTTGTTCATGCCTCATGTACCTTCTCCATAGAAAAGTAAACTTTATTATTCCTAAATAATCATCCAACCACCTAACCACCTCTATGCAACCCTCTGTACTCTTCTCACCTAGCATGAACAATTCCGTTCGAAGCTAATGTTATCTAAACGCTAGGGTAAATATGTTGCAACAACTAGGTCAAGAACCAGTGAGGTTAGAAGGTTTACAAACTCAAGTCTTGACACAAAATGGCGTCAGTGTATTGATGGCTCGCTAGAAAAAAAAAACTGCGCCCGTTGTAAACAACAATTAGAACCTAGAATAGGTCTTCCTTACAAGCGATTTCAAGGACAAAGAAATTTATACACACTTATAAACGTATTCTTTTGAACGGATAATTAACGTATCTGGGAAATCAAAGAATGTTGTTAGCGGGTGGAAAATATCATACCACAATCAGTCGGTCAGACAAAAGGAGACAGATCAACTGACTTGGGAGACAAAAGATGACAGATCAACTGACTTGGGGGACAAAAGGTGACAGATAAACTGACTTGGGAGACAAAAGGTGCACTGACGAAGGAGACGATAGGTGATATATCAGCAGACGTACGAAGCTTGTTGGCTCTAGGATAAAGGTGCCAGCCTTACATGCAGAAGGCAATGGGCTTGATCATGTGGGTATTTTCTCGAACCGACCCATTCCACTCCTCACCTCATGAATTTTTATTGTCATTAGTAGCATTATATGCAACGGCTTAGAACACTGGAGAATCAGCATATAGGCATAGGTATTACTGTCATTAGTAGTAGTAGTATGCAATGATCCGTACAGAGAAAGGACATTAGACGAGTTAATAGAGGTAACTCGATTGAGAGCTAAATGGACACGTACAGATTAAAAGACTAAAAAATCTTTGATCAATGTCAGACAAATGAAAAAATGTGGATAGAAGGAAGAAAAAGTAACAAATTAGTGTACTGCTTTATGGAGGAGAGGGAAAGGGATTTTTGGATGAAAATACATGTTAGCAATAATCAACGCAAACACACTTCAGTCACAACACATTTATAATACATAAGTTTTACTTTTGAACCGATAATGTTACCAACCGCAAATGTTTTGTTCTTTATATTGCCCACAGTTAAGAATCTCCCTTAAATCTTAAAAACCGAAATAATTTGCACAATAATAAATATTATATGTGCAATTTGTATTTGTGTATGCATTTATCGTGCCATTAACAAGCCATGAGTGACTTGAAGCAGAAACCATACATAAACTCACATTCTTTTCATTTCTAGACGATATCGGTGGTACAGATTTCGCTTGATCAACGCTGGAGCAATATACCCATTTCAGATTTCAGTAGATGGACACTCTTTGCGTGTGGTAGCGACAGACGGTCTGGAGATTATGCCCATACTTGCAGATTACGTGATTATCGCCCCTGGTGAGCGGTACGATGTAGAGCTGGATGCTACCAATGACGTTAACAATTATTGGATTCGAGCAAAAACACTGCAGGTAACAATTTTGCTTTTTTGTAGGCATGTGATTATAAATCGTTTCACCCTATCTCTAATTTTTCTAAGCTGTAGTGATTGAAAGAAAAAATATTCTATCTCTCATATCCGATTACATGAACGAAATGTTGTGTGTGCTTGTGGTTTGCGGAGTGTGTCTAGCGTGTTGTTGTGGTGGTGATGGTAGTGTGTGTGTGTGTGTGTGTGTGTGTGCGTGCGTGTGTGTGTGTGTGTGTGTATGTGTGTGTGAGTGAGTGTGTGTGTGTGTGTGTGTGTGTGTGTGTGTGTGTGTGTGTGTGTGTGTGTGTGTGTGAGTTCTAGGGAGGGAGGCAGACAGGTTGCGTAAATGATGCTTATGTTTGTTGTATGAGAGCTGACAAGAGTTTTGGAAATCTGCTCACGTTTCGTTCTATAACCTGGTAATTTACATCTTAATTATTGTATGTATGTAAAAAGTGATTAAGAGGGAAAGGGTAGACCGATTTGAGAAACGGTTGTGATGTTTGTTCAATTTTAACATTGCTTTCTTTAGAACTGCTAATGTATCGGTCGTTTGTGATCCAAATTTTTTCGTTCTAATAAGGCTCCACATTCACCCAAAATATGGGGCAAAGTTTGTGCAAAATCATGACGGGCAAACTAATTAATTTCCTGTACATACATGAAATTTGGTCACAAAATACCAGGGTGTTGCATTTTAAAGAAATTATACTAATCTTTGAGAAATAGCCTGCCTTGTAGAACTAGCCCAAACCCAAGTATCAAAGACTTAATTATAATACTTTCCACATATAGGAAGGCTATAGTATGAACAATGTCACTGTACTAGTTTTCTGGTTTGTCTGTGATACAAACTTAAACTTGTGCTACAATTTCGTCAGAAATATAGCTTACGTGTCCACATTTCTTAATAAGTAATGAACATAGGCAAATGATTTCGGTTCGTACCAAAGCCACTACATCTGGGAGTATGTGTACAAACTCGCAGAAATATCTGACAATAGATGTGGAAAATAACTGGAAGACACTTAGCACAGTCTTCGTTTTCTGTAAACTTTCGGCATGCAGAAAGTTAATGTTTGTTCTACCTAAAAGCAGTCAGTTCCCTCTTCCCCAGCTCGGTATAACCCTCTCTTTCAGCTTCTTGCTCATCAGCACCAAGTCTTCTGCGTCGTCTAACCTGACGAAGAGCCTTGGAAGCCAAACATTCTGCCGCTGTGCAATGTTTAAGCATACATCAGCTTCTTCAAAGAACTTGCGATACAACTGTCCCGGATATATATCCATCATCCTCAAAATAGCCGTCAGACCTGTACAACCATCATTGAACATGGTTACTGCAACTTCCACAGCAGTTTCAACAATATTCAGTCCATGATTCTTCCTTTGGGACACAGCTTCCATGTAATGCTATTGATTGACTCATTCAGGTTGTGTGTAACTACCTAGATACTTTGTTAGTAGCTCTGTCTTGGCAAGGTCTTTCCAGATTGGTTTTATAGCCTCCATGATGTAGAAGAGAGGTAATGATTAGTTCTATGGGTGTAATGTTTACCTTCTCTTCTAGCCTTCAGAACGTTCACCATCTAGCATCACAAATGTTGTGAACAAGATTTTCCTCTGATGAACACTTGTAAAAGTACACTAACGAATAGCTTCTTACATCTTGAAATGATTATTTTTCCTGATTGCATTTCCATAGTACATTTTTAGCTGATCAATGGCTATCTCTGTAAGTCTACTCTTTCCACCGGGCAGAGCTTCTTTGATGTTCTTTTTTAGGTTTCTGAGTCGTGTGCCGATACGCTTCTGTACATGACCTACACATTCAAATCTTTCAATTGTTTTCTCTCCATTTGGCTTACTCTCACACATTTGTATGTGTTAGTATCCCTATCACCAAACATACCTGTACATCTTAGCTTGTACTGCTCAACTTATCTTTCAAAATTCTCCCATGTACCGCTTTCTTCCATTAGCTCACTAGAACCCTCATGTGCACTGTGCAGTCTGGGCCATGAGCGTCGGCCCATTTTCTATGCTTTTTAGTCACACGGCTTACAGACTGATTTTAACTTTTTTGCCAAGAACCTTTCCAATTTTCATGACATTTCTTGTCACAACACCTACTTTAGATGAGTGGCCTACAGTCATCCAAGTCACATCACTAGAAACATGAATGCGTCTGCTATCATAATCTACTATCTCTTCTGCTGTTCCTACGCAAATGATGCAGCTGCCAATAATACAGAGTACAACGCCGAGATGGTGTAGGATGTGGTGATAGTGGCGTAAAGAAAAATTGTCTTAGTACTTATATTCAGTAGTGTACCTTATTACCGCGCATTAGCAAGATAGCTTAACAAGCATGGCTGCCTTCCTTTCTCAACTTGTTCCCTTTAAGAAGCACTGGAAACAGTCATTAGAAGAATTGATTTAATTGTTTTTCTTATTGTGCAGGTTGGAGTTAATAACACGGCCGAAGCAATTCTGCATTACGAAGGTGCGCCTGACTCTGACCCTACTTCCAACGATCGCCAGTGCAACAGTAGTGCAAAATGCTTTGCGGTCAACTGCCCTTTCTCTTACTTCCCTCAGACCGCCAACATTGTCTGCGTCAACCTAGACAACATATACGCCAAGGACAAATTACCAGTAAGTTGCTTCCTCTGATCCAGGTTTCTCGAAAACGACACATCAGTTGCCCTATACAATAATCTTCATCAAAACAATTCAGACATTAACCAACAGTCAAACATTTAGACAGGCTCCCCATATATTGAACAACAGTAAAATAATGACGAATCAAATGTTCTCTGAGGACAGAATGCGTGTGATTAATTGTTAAATAAGGATTATTCAAATGTTTGTGACCTTCGCTCAGAAATATTTCCATTTTAATGCGTGAATTATACAGATCAACGGCTAGCGAAAAGTTTAAGCATGCAGATTTCAAAGGTAGTCTAAATTTTCTTTCTCACCAAGGATTAGTACAACTGTAGGTTGTAGAAATAAACTTGAGTAGATGGAGTTCAACTTAGTAGTAAATGGATACTGGTCGCGATGAAACGCCAAGCAAGCTATAAAGTAGAAATGTACCACATCCCGCGTCTCACCTGCGCGTGTTACATTCCAGTATTTATTTATAGACCCTGTTTCAGCATGAGGATTTAGATTAATTAATTTCCATGCTAACCTACGCTGACAAAAGACTGGTTGCCCAATTTCACCCTTCAGTCTAGCTAAATTATCTCCGTAGTTTCAGACAACAAATTTATCGACAGGTAAACCTGTGTAATAAAAAATGAACTGGGAGAAGTTATCCAATTACAACTAATTATGCATTCAAACATCTCATTCTTGACTCTAGCCCCCACCCAGTCCTTATTGGTCTTACTCACAATAATTACTCAGCTACTATAATTGAATAACTAATAAAAGAATTTAATAAAATTTAACAAATAACAAAGTAATTCCAGATATCAAATTTCGATACTCGGTCTTTGAGGACTACCTAATGTCTCGTTCACGTGAATCGCAAAAAGTCATTTATTAACTCCAGTGCCCCATGGACTTTTACTTAGCTGTTTCTCTTCCATCACTGCGCTCACACATCCCCATCAGTACATAGATGGATATCGGATTTGGCGACAGTTACGTAATCTTCAATCATTGATCCCCAACCTGCAGTTGTAAGATCAGTGTCCAGTAAACTTCAGTATGTTGGACACAACCAGACTCGTAGAATCTCTTTGAAGCTCAAGCAGAACTCCAGACCAGTTCAAGGAATAAACCAAGAACAAGAAAATAGGAAGGATGGAGAAACCTGCTCTGAAAATATAATAATTCCCATGAGCAATGATCCCTACAGATTCACAATCCGCACATGTGGCATAGACAATAGTGTAGCCTATTCACAATCAACCTTTCTGCATCTTTACATTGGTAGATGAATACAATAGTAAAATATAATTCAAGCCACAATCATGCTTGTTACAATTAAAATGCAGTGTAACGCACGCAAGAGATTAAATCATTTCAATGAAGGCAATTATATTTTACAATTAAAAGTAAATATGCAAAGAATAATACAATTCAAAGTAACGCACATATGTGCTACAATTATGGCAAACATTACACACAGAAAGTGAATTAAATTGTTACACAAAATTTACGTGAGCATGTACAAGCATTCTACAGTTACAGTTCAGTTATTTTAGCTTTTCAAAAAGAATAAATTTAGTGTTCCTCAACCATATTGAATTTTGCGTTCCACAATTCAACAATCAAACAGAAGTGCAAACATTTCTAATTTAGCCACACTATCATCAAGCCACATGTCTGGAAAAATAGCAATAAAATACAATTTCACAATGATAGATACGCAAATTCACACAATGATATTCTTAATAAAATACAAAGCAATATTTTAAGAAATCGATGTGTTATTACTTTGCTTAGTACCATGGTAGCTCTCCTTAGCACAACGGGTTCTGGATGATTCATGGAACAATGTGATGCCTCGATGATAAGCATATCAGGCCTTTCCTCGTGAATGCAACACCTATGGCGGCACACTGTATATAAAGGTGCATAGGAATTTACAGCTGGAAATCTCTCAGTCAAGCGTTGACCTACTATCGGCTATTGTTCGAAATATTACGTAATAGGAGTGAGCTTCTACCGACTGTGAATACAGCGCATGCACCAGAGTGTGGTGATTACATCACTCTCATAGAACAGGTATCCAAAAATATTGGTTATGAACAGTACGCTGTCCACAAAAGCTAAACATAACAATGCAGACTAATTACGGGTTAGGAGGTCAAGTATAATTTGTCATTGACTCCATTACAGCGTGGTTAATTCTGAATCATTTGCACATGGTAAAAGAAATAACTTTTTTCATCAGGATGAGTAGTAAGAAATGTTGAAAGCAATACTCTTTTTGATCACTCTTGTCCATAAATGTGGTGGCGACTTATGATAATCAAATAACGAGATCGGTATGAATAAGTAACTGTACGTACACAAAATGTTTAGTTCTGCAATTTGGAATTCATGTTTCACAAGTAATTCAACAAAGCGTCAGGTTACCTAATTGGGAAGCCCTTCAAAAGTGTCAGGTTCCACAGCTATTCTTGCTTCTGATTGGGTAATAGTATGTAACTTGTGTATGACGTAGCGTAACTTTATTTATGAATTTGATTTAAAATGTATTTCTACATAAAGAAAATCAGTATTGGAAGAAATCGCTTGTGTGGATGGCTCACATTGGCATGATTTAATAAATCGAATTAAAGATTTGTTTCTGCAAACAGATAACCTCCTAAAGTTCAAAGACGTACGTACCTTTCTTGAAATTTCGTTCTTTGCCACATACTATTGTTTATTACTGTGATGGTTTTTTTTTAATTTTATTTTTCTTTTATTTACTAAAATTAGAAAACAGGTAAGAATGTTTGTTCTACGAGTCCTTTCAGTAAAACTATCTTAAATAATTCAGTTTCTTTCGGTACTATTGAAGTTACAGGGTCAGTAGAATTAACTTATGAGGAATTTAGTCTACGCACATTATCAAGACATAGCATTGATCTATTCTACTACCCACCCGTATAGAATACTTACTGTAGATTGACGTCTGTGAAATTAGTAACATGAATTTAAATGCAAGATATTATTATTATTATTATTATAGAATAGAATAGAGACATTTCAAAATTAAATTACTAAAAACATAAAAGCATATATGACAGATTTGTTTAAAGAGAATTATACATTTAAACGTTATATTATTACAATTTAAATAATACATATTATTAAAGAGACCCTCTGTATTTGCTGCTTTGGTATTAAAAGATGAGAAGATATAGCTATAAAACTAGAATTCTGCTGGAAACCCTTATGAAATACTTTCTTGAAAACCTTGTAAAATGACGTCACAGAATCACTGAACAGAACTCTTAAAACTACGTCTTTCTTCGTTCATGTATAAATAGTACGTCTTTCTTCGTACATGTATAAATAGTACGTCTTTCTTCGTACATGTATAAATAGTACGTCTTTCTTCGTACATGTATAAATAGTACGTCTTTCTTCGTATATGTATAAATAGTAGATATTCAACATTCACCGACGGAGTCTAGTTGAGAGCATGCACCAAACTGGTGCGACCTTTTTCGGTTCACCGACAAAATCGCGATGGACAAAAGCGCGACGCCGTATTCTATCCTTAACTCTAACCCTAACCCTAAGCCTAACTCTAACCCTAACCCCTAATCATAACCCTAATCCTAACCATAACCCTAAACATAACTTAACCCTAACCTAACCCTAACCCTAACACTATCGCGTATTTGTCGTTCGCGCAATTGACGGGTCACCATCTTTTTCACCTTTTCCACCTCCTTCTGCCAGCCCACCTGCCCATCACCTAGGAACGCATTATGAGGCTAGGGGTTCCACTGAGACACTCCAGATCAGATAACGTCTGATGACAAATGATCAAGCTTCAGTGGTGACGTTAAACTGCTATCGATCCCCACTGCACCCCCAGTCAGCGCTCTTGCCTGCCGCGTGCTCCTACTACATTGTGTACAGTACTTAAAGCCACGAAAGAAATCTTGAGTTAACACACTGAGATTGCGAAAGCGGCGGAAACCGGAAGCGCCCCCTACACTCCATCCATCCTTGAGTTAACGAATCTGACCAGATCGATTGTTTTTCTGTAAAACACGCCGTGATCTTCAAATTTGCGCTGTTAGCCACTGACCTCTCTAATTGGTTTGCATTATCTATTAGACTAATCTTTCTTAGACTTCTCTTTCCTTCATAGGCATATTAATATTAACTCACACACAAATTCGTTGGACTAATAGTTTTCCCAAGCAGACGGGACGGGTAGCGGTAAATATTTATTTATATGTGCAGGTTGAAATCGGAACCGGGGCAAAGAACATTAAAGAATATTTCATCAACTTTGCTTTTCCGGGCGAGGATTATACGCCAGGATCTGCAAACGGTATTCAGTTCGCCGTGCCGCCAGGGTCTATTCTCACGCAGCCGTTTGATTTTACTACACGTTGTCCAGGAGATGGATACAGGTTACAGTTTGGCAGATCTTGTTTGTGAACTGTTACGTATTGGCAAATCTTGTTTTGCTGGATGGATGGACGGACAATGATGTTAACAATCGTATAAATTTTGCTTAGGTTGCTGTAGACCGTAATTAGATAAACAAGCGTGCATTAGTAATAACAGTAATATTGTTGTCCATATTGTTTGTATTGAGCTATTAGTAGTATCAAAATGTGCAATGACGCTAATAGACATAGTACACAATAATTACATGCAATTAGAGTCAATACTAGTCGATAAAAGTAACAAAATATGCACTTGTACTCTTATTTAAATTTTCAGCTAGTGAAATTTAGTACTCAGTAATTGTTTGTAGTTAGAGGCCAGCACTAGTCGACAAAAGTAACAAATTACTAGTACTAGTACTGTTACGTAATTAACTGATAAGTTAGACGTAGAACTCAGTTATAGAAGTCAGTACTAGTCGATAAAAGGGAAAGTCAGTTCTAGTCGATAAAAGGGAAAGTCAGGAGCAATAAGTAGAAGACAGCCATAGTCGTTGGTATTTCGTAGTGATTAGTAGTTAGATTTACACAATCCGGAACTGTAGAACCAAGCAATGTATTCTCTCCATTGTACAGCGACATGACATTTGCCATATATTTTGATGGTGTTTATTTGTAACTACAGGTGTGAAGAAGACAATGTATTTGTATGGTGTTTATATGTAACTACAGGTGTGAGGAAGACAAGATATTGTTATGGTGTTTATTTGTAACTACAGGTGTGAGGAAGACAAGATATTTTTATTGTATTTATTTGTAACAACAGGTGTGAGGAAGACAAGATATTTTTATTGTGTTTATTTGTAACTACAGGTGTGAGGAAGACAAGATATTTTATTGTATTTATTTGTAACAACAGGTGTGAGGAAGACAAGATATTTTTATTGTTTTTATTTGTAACAACAGGTGTGAGGAAGACAAGATATTTTTATTGTGTTTATTTGTAACTATAGGTGTGAGGAAGACAAGATATTTTTATTGTGTTTATTTGTAACTACAGGTGTGAGGAAGACAAGATATTTTTATGGTGTTTATTTGTAACTACAGGTGTGAGGAAGACAAGTTATTTTTATTGTTTTTATTTGTAACTACAGGTGTGAGGAAGACAAGATATTTGTATTGTGTTTATTTGTAACTACAGGTGTGAGGAAGACAAGATATTTGTATTGTGTTTATTTGTAACTACAGGTGTGAGGAAGACAAGATATTTTTATTGTGTTTATTTATAACTACAGGTGTGAGGAAGACAAGATATTTTATGGTGTTTATTTGTAACTACAGGTGTGAGGAAGACAAGATATTTGTATGGTGTTTATTTGTAACTACAGGTGTGAGGAAGACAAGATATTTAGATGGTGTTTATTTGTAACTACAGGTGTGAGGAAGACAAGATATTTAGATGGTGTTTATTTGTAACTACAGGTGTGAGGAAGACAAGTTATTTTTATGGTGTTTATTTGTAACTACAGGTGTGAGGAAGACAAGATATTTTTATGGTGTTTATTTGTAACTACAGGTGTGAGGAAGACAAGATATTTTTATTGTATTTATTTGTAACAACAGGTGTGAGGAAGACAAGATATTTTTATTGTGTTTATTTGTAACTACAGGTGTGAGGAAGACAAGATATTTTATTGTATTTATTTGTAACAACAGGTGTGAGGAAGACAAGATATTTTTATTGTTTTTATTTGTAACAACAGGTGTGAGGAAGACAAGATATTTTTATTGTGTTTATTTGTAACTATAGGTGTGAGGAAGACAAGATATTTTTATTGTGTTTATTTGTAACTACAGGTGTGAGGAAGACAAGATATTTTTATGGTGTTTATTTGTAACTACAGGTGTGAGGAAGACAAGTTATTTTTATTGTTTTTATTTGTAACTACAGGTGTGAGGAAGACAAGATATTTGTATTGTGTTTATTTGTAACTACAGGTGTGAGGAAGACAAGATATTTGTATTGTGTTTATTTGTAACTACAGGTGTGAGGAAGACAAGATATTTTTATTGTGTTTATTTATAACTACAGGTGTGAGGAAGACAAGATATTTTATGGTGTTTATTTGTAACTACAGGTGTGAGGAAGACAAGATATTTGTATGGTGTTTATTTGTAACTACAGGTGTGAGGAAGACAAGATATTTAGATGGTGTTTATTTGTAACTACAGGTGTGAGGAAGACAAGATATTTAGATGGTGTTTATTTGTAACTACAGGTGTGAGGAAGACAAGTTATTTTTATGGTGTTTATTTGTAACTACAGGTGTGAGGAAGACAAGATATTTTTATGGTGTTTATTTGTAACTACAGGTGTGAGGAAGACAAGATATTTTTATTGTATTTATTTGTAACTACAGGTGTGAGGAAGACAAGATATGCGAGTGCTCTAGCGTGCTCGATATTCACTATGGTGATGTCGTACAACTCGTCCTGACAAACATGGGCAAAGGCAAGGGGTGGGACCACCCTATTCACCTTCATGGATACTCATTCTGGGTGGTCAAGGTCGGGTACCCAACGTACAATAATATTAGTGGAGTGTTTATCTCGGAGAACTTCGATATTGACTGCAAGGGCAATAAAGACAGGTATGAATGCCAAACGTGAATTTCTGACAAAGGTGGAACCTCACACTCAATAAATTATATATTAGCATTTTCGTTTTTAAAAACAAAGAAAGAAAAGTCTTCAATTAATTAAATTCATTTTTATAAAATCTGGTTTTATGATTACTATATCCAATACGTCAATTTGTCCAAGAAATATTATATTAGATTATAATTATACACTTATAATTATTTATGTAAGTCAGAAATCAATAACAAATCATCAGTAGATAATTACAATGACGGTGTGATGATGACGATAATGATGGTGGTGATGGGTAATGATGACGATGATGACTATGATGACTATGATGAATATGCTGATGGTAGTGATAATGATGATGATGATGATAACGTTAGCAACTAGAACAACACACTAAAGGAACAACAGCTAACAAGCAATGATAGAAAGAATTGCGGATGATGATACTGATAGAGAGTTTATACAGTGCCAAATTTCATTTTATGGGTCCAAGATTTTAACAGCACTGTCACATGTCCGGTCTACGTTTAACAACCCTGTCCTATTTTAGATTCCCATTATCAATATTGGTTTATTGAATAATTCCTAACAATAGCGACAGCCGGATAGCCTGATTTATCCTCCACGAAATGCCACAATATTCAGCCAATTATTCATGACACCTCGCCAGATAACTGAGTTGACTTGCCTAAGCTGATAATGTTATTTCCCCTTATTTATAAATTATGATTTATGATTCTTTATCCCATTATTTATGGCTTGGCCCCCAATCAGTTGTATCTCTGGTCATGCTACAAACAATTATGTAACAATGGGTAAGATAACAATAAATTTAATAACAATTCAATTAAAAAAGAAGAAAAATGAACAATTATAATTTGCGACTATCAAGAGTGTATTATCGCATGGCCCCAATAACTAACCATACACTGTCTACGAGTTATGAGTCTTTATTAGTGCATCAACTTAACTTATTGTCCTTGTGACAGTTGAACACGTGTCTTTGATCATTCGATGTAACTCTGATGTCATGAAACGAATCTTCTAGCAGCCTCTCACCATCCCTTACAACTTCTGGCATAGACTGCGGACAGTGCTCCAGTATAGAAGTTCTTGAATTCAGTCAGTTTCTCTAGGTCAAGCCTCTGTAATACTGTAGATTCCCTGAGCTCTAATTCTGACATCAGCTGGTAGCTCAAGAGTTAAGAATTGAAACCGGCACTAAGCAAAGTTAATGCGAGGTCATAAAAATGGTGGATCTGATTCCTTCTTTACCCTGGTTGATGGGAACACTGTATCAATGTCTGCACATCTGACAAATTTGATTAATTTAGGTGACTATATGAATGAATGGAGGTCAACTGCCGGCTTAGCGCTACGTCACGGTACGGAATGCAAGTGACCAAAATATGGGTATCCAGTATTAGTTTTTCAACCTGTCCTTCACCTCTGGCTTACTCTACATTTCCCTAACACGTAAACAACTTGTTGCATCAGGAAGCTTAATTGCTTAATAGAAGTCTACTCAATAATTATACAGATGGTAGAAACAGTGAATACTTTAATGATTTTATAATTATGACAAAATAAGATATATGATAAGCTTCATTTGTTTAATATATTCTGACAAGCAATAAGATCATGTAGATAAACAAGTTACAATTTTCGGGGGTACTTCTCTGATTACATAAAGTGGGACAACTCGGAGACTGGAAGACACCTTGACTGCAACACTAATTTGCTGAGGAGACAATGGAATGGACAGATGAGCAGTAAACGCATTGGACAAAGAGGTACAGAATGCCGCATTGTTGTTGCACGTGACACAAACTGGAGAGTATTTCTGAACCAGGAATGTGTTGTCGAGAAGATTAGCACTGGTGAGAGGAATTCATGTGTGACAGGGTGTTTTCTTGTCAAGCGGGGAATATGAGGAAAATACATTTGATGAAGCATTAAATTATCCTTATATGACGTTTATAGTCGTAAAAGGTTTCTGCATAGATCTACAATTACTGTATAAAAAAGTATACATATACATCTAAATATAGCTTCTCGAGCACACTCACCCCCACAGCAGTCATTATAAATATAATGGGGGGTTGTTGTTGTTGATTTGTATTTTTAAATGATGTACATTTTCAAGACTTTGGTCACTAGTCAACTAGGAGCTTGGTTTCAAAGAATTTATTTATATATTTATGCAAGGAATACTAACTCCTTTCAGAATATGCATATAAGGAAAATTAAAATCACTCCAAAAAAAATGACATAATCCATGATGAAATGCCTCTCATATGACGTCACTCACGCGAGGTCAGAGTTCTAAATTTAGAATTTCTTCAAAATCTCGCGATTCGAGAGTTTTTGACCTGTTGAAGAGAAACGAGGCCAGAAAAAGATGATTTCTTTTAACATTTTAATAAGTACAGATATGTTTTAATTGGAGTTTATTCGATTGCATGGTTTTTTTTGTTGTTGATTGGTTACATGTTTTAATACAAAATGGATTGATAAGATTTTAATAAAACAGTACTTACACTTTAATACCAGAATCTCATATCTCAAAGCAGTTGTGGTTGATCATTCTGTTAAACTCTAGATAGCCAATCATGTTCATTTGCTTGTCGGTAGTATATGGATGGAGCTGAGTTGG
The DNA here is from genome assembly GCA_028829895.1 of Sinotaia quadrata. Classification (NCBI taxonomy): domain Eukaryota; kingdom Metazoa; phylum Mollusca; class Gastropoda; order Architaenioglossa; family Viviparidae; genus Sinotaia; species Sinotaia quadrata. Next base: position 18,451,592 of record CM054178.1, on the reverse strand, counting down.
GTGACGCTATCTGCTAAGAGATTGTAGTCATGGATGAATAGTAGTTTAGCTCATATTTGACAGGAATAAAAATTGGGGTTTAAAGGAAATTAAGCATTTAATATAAGGGTACAAGAAGACTAAGAACGAAGTATAACATACAATGTAATTTAATTCAACACATGTTTTGTAATAAATCAACATAATAATTTCTATATATTATTATTGTGCTCTAGTTTACTAAAACAATTAAAAAAGTATATCATTCTAAAAACTGAAATAGATCTGGTCTTTTGGCAAATTATAAATGACGTATGCATGATAAAATATATCGCTCGATGTACACTTGATTTGCACGTAATATTTCCTACGCCTTCAGACATCCTTTTATGCAGGATTTTCATAAATTTTAAGTGATTTTATTTCGTTAATCGAAGGCCGTATATTTTTCAGTTTCATCTTAGCTTGCGTTTATTCAAAATAATTGCTAGATTACTAAAATACTTTATTTATTCGGCTTATTTATTTTGTGACATATTTTATCAATATTTTGCAGTCATATATCAAATTGTGCTTTTTTCCTTAACTCTCACAGAAATCAATCTTACTGCAATCACGCCACCTGGTCAAAGGAGAGCGGATCAAGTGGAGGTAACAGCGTCCCCGGTCTGAATATTATACAACCAGTTCGTAAAGACACAGTGAACATACCTACGGGTGGATATATTGTAGTTCGCTTCCAGGTAAATAACCCGGGGCTGTGGGTGATGCACTGCCACGTTGAACTACATGTGGCGAACGGCATGATGCTTTTGTTTAACGGATCCTACTCGCAAATACCGCCCCCGCCACCCGACTTTCCGAAATGTGGAAACTTCATTGTGCATTCTTCAGGTAGTTATTGTATTGACTGACTTCTTTAGATAGTTATATGACATTTAATTATTGTATTGCATTAACTTACTTCTATTGTATTGACTGACATCTCAATATTGTAGTTGCATTGACTGACGTCTTTAGCTATAGTTGTATTAACTGACTTCTTTAGGTAATAGATTTATTGACTGACATCTTTATGTTGTAAATGTATTGACTGACTTATTTTGTTAGTAGTTGCATTGGCTGCTATCTTTATCTTGTAGTTTCATTGACTGATTTCATTTTGTAGTAGTTGTATTGACTAACATCTTTATGTTGTAATTGCTTTGACTGACATCTTTTGGTAGTAGTAGTATGCTACTCTTATTTTCTCGATGTTTGTTAGTGTGTAACTCTTTCTCATATGTCATGTGCACACGTACATAATGTGTATAAAAATCGTGACAGGAACGCCACTTAGCTAATAAATATAATTTTCAATTTTAATTAATCTTTCATAACTAATTTTAAGTGATGAGAATATTAATTTAATTTTATTAATGATCCGCCAACAGACATCACTCGTCACTCACCTTGCAGATATGTTGGCATAGTAAACGTTTTCACAATTACAAACTGGTATCTTCATCTTTGTTTTGGTACATCAAAAGTAAGGGTGGAGCATACTCCTTCACGCTTACACACTCCCTGCAACACATGTTGGAAGTTTCCCGCGCTTTCCCAGTCACTCAAGTCACAACTAGTGAACAAACGAAGATTAGCTAGGAACTTGAAAGTTGAACATGAGGCTCCACTTGAGGCTCACAGCTCAGGGTCGAATTCTCAGTGTGAGTCAACCACAACCAAAAAGAAATAAAAGAAGAAGATATCAGAAGGCTGCTTGCGTCTAATTGCTTGACTGTATAGTCCAAAATAGGTATCATGGAAATCACAAAATCTTGAACGGAAAATTATTGAGGAGTGGGGATAGGCGTGAGTGAATAGCTACTAAATTAAGAGAGCGGTGTGCAAACATAATACTGATGAACATCACTTGCATTTGAAAGAGCCGGCATTGTTTATTGACTTGATATGCGTTATTAATTAGAATTCCATAGACTTTGCCATTACTTATGTATAATTAAGTGTATGTATGACTGCTAATGTATGTATTATTTTACAGAGATGCTTTGTGTGGCATTAGCGAGTAGATTATTAAAGAAATTACATTAATGTAACTCATAAATTTGTAAATTGTGAAATTATAATTTTGAGAATAATGTATTTCCTTATTCACATGTTTAAATGAATAGTAAAGTGGAGGACTATTCTGTTAGTTGTAATAATGAATTGGTTAGTTAATTTGAAAGTTGATATGATTTTCTTCGTATGACAATTGATGATGTAATCTATAATAATGGAAGATTCGTTTGATTGTAAAGCGTAATAATAATAAGATGCTAATGCTTGATGATTGGATGCAACAATGATAAACGGTTAGATTACCAGAACTGTTATATATCTTTGTTGCCTGGCTGGGTGTTTGGTCTGGGATCAAGGTATTTAGGTCAGGTGTACAGTTGATTGCATAGTCTGATACTAAAGGGGACAATCCACAGCCATCATGTCAGAGGAATCAAAATCAACTCCGGTTACGACTACGTCATAGACTGTGTGACCGCCTACGATTCAGATGAGTCAATAAGGAGAAAATACTCAGAACAATTGTGTAATAAACTGCCGTAATCAATAATGGGAGTATTGTGAGGTTATAGTGCTTTTTTCCTTATACTCACTATAACTTGTAAATTTTATTTAAAATAAAAATTATTGTTAACTTTCTCCGCTTATTAAATAATTCTTTGAATGACAGATAATTGGGATCGATTGGAGCGGGCCGTGTACTGGATGAGTGAATGTTAAGTTTATTTAGAGAAGATACATTTTGTGATACCAAAGTCAACGTTAACTAGTCTTCATGTCTTGGTTTTACGTGAAATAATTTTCTCACTTGATTATTGCAACAGGATTTAGATAGTAGTAGAATGGGTAGGCTAGGCCGTAGGGCTGTTATTTCTATTATTGAACATAAAATCATACTCTTGATAACTGATACTATATCAGAGTCGTATACATACAAACTATGCACTTTACACTATACATTATTTAGCTGTTATAACTGAACTTTACTTTTTAAGCAAGGACAGCAACAACAGAATATCTTTCATTCTGATATTTTATAAGTTCATTCAGTGTTCTATTTTATGTATGTGTGTGTGATTTGTTTATTCTTTATTCTATGGTTCATCTACTAAAATATATGGAACATCGTTTTGTGAGGTGAAGTCAACGTGCCCTTATATATTTGGTTCCTTAACCAAACTATAGAGAAGATCCATTGTGGTATTAAGTCTAGCTGCAAATAATGTTCATAATATTTAAGGTTTGCTTGCAAATGAAATAGAATGTCAAGAAATATAATTGCCCGAGTCAATTACTATCAATAAAAATACTTCTAAACTTGGGTGTTATTTTTGAACTCCCGAGAAGCCATCTTTCTCCAAACTGTTGTATGCTAGCATACCTAGCACCAAAACAAAGTAAAGCGTTTTGAATTTTCAGATATTTCTTCTTATAAATGAATCCATAGTGTGCCCGTGATTGCGTATTTGAGCTTGTGAATATTTAAAACACTTGTTTAATATATTTAAAAGAAATATTTTTTATTTTAAAATTAAAATTATTTGAAAATTATTTTACAATCGTTGTGTCTTTCTTTTTCTTTTATTTGTTGGTTGTGTACACATCACTCCGATTTTCTTTCATTCCAGCTGATGTGGAGTGTACTGATATTGGAAAATGGAAAATTGCGATTGCAATCGTTTCTATCGTCGGGATCATTGCTATTATCTCCAGTGTATATTTACTATACAAGATTTGGTGAGTGATATATCAACTAACACGCTATTTGACGCAAATATTGCAGATGCATAGTTGTTCTAGAATAAATATAACTGCTCCTGTAATCGTTATATTTTGAACCACCATTATGCATTTTCTCTAACGTAGTCGTTAGCTCTCAGGTAAATATTCTCGTACAGTATTACGTTTACAAGGTCACATGATTCATATATTTATGATGTCTCACACCGTCATTAAGCCTTACATAGTCACACGATTCATATATCTATGACTTTTCACCCTGTCATTAAAATTTATATAACACATGATTAATACATATATGATGTTTCACCCTGTCATTAAGCCTTACATAGTACATGATTCATATAATTATTGTGTCTTGTATGGTTGTTGTATGACAATTAGTCCTTCGTCATTGCTGACAGATATAATGCCGCGTTGTCATTTTACAGTGGTTAAGAATATCTGTAAAGCGACATAGGTGATATGTCTCCACTTGTCTATATACATTACATAAACTGTCTCACTCAGCTGTTATTAACCCGTTCTATGGCATTGGGTTGTATATGTTCTAACTCTAAATATATATATATATGCCGTAGGGACATATATGACCCGTTCTCATGCACGCACATTTTTAGTCATTGTCACGGCCGCCTGTTGTTGTGCTGGTTTGTTGCTGGCCCTTCTCTCCTCCTCTATACTGTACGTGAAGAATATTCAATTCTTTCCTCCCCGGTCATAACGAAGATGGAAAAATTGTCCAGACTCAGTGTAGGCACTAATACGAGCCCATTACACCTCTCTGTAGTCCAGACGACGCACAATGGAGAAAAATAGTTCCCGTCAGTTCTTTTATACATAAACAGTTCTCATTCTCTCACATAAAATTCGTGCGTGTATCCCTACTCTACTGACGCTAAGAACGTGCATTACTCTAAGGTGCAAAACTCCTAACATATAATCCCTAATGAAATTTATAAATAAGAAATATTAATAAAAAATAAACACATTTTCCAAATATTATAAACGTAATTATTAAACATCTAAAACTAATAATGTATCAAATATATTTTTATAAAGATGTTAAAAACATGAACTTAGCAAACTTGCTGGAAGTGTATGTAAACAAAACAAACAAACGCCCTGACAGTAATTGAAAACGAACTCGCTGTCAATGCTCTTAATTGACCCCTCACCCTGCTCGCAGATGACCCCGCAAACGCCCCTTGGGTCGCGCATGGGGCAAGTGGAGACAATCAAGGGAAAAAATAAATTTTCTGATTAATCTCCACTATTTTCTCGTGACAGTCAATCAAAATGAGCCAATCGATGTTAAGCAAATATGTGTTTCCCTTCGCAGTTAATCTGTATCAATTCTACCATTGGATAGCTGGAATTAGATTGTTCACGTGATAGAAAGAGAACGTTTCTCTAGTACACACAAGTTCTGTATTAGACATCAACCATTGCGTTTTGTGCCGAGAGATATGTTTGCAAACCATGCCTCCAAATCGTAATGTTTTTGATTTGGGGGACACTATATTTTGTGACCCCACACTTGGATCAGAGTATGACCCAGCTAATGATTCATCTAGGATTTCTTCTCAGTAAGATGTTTTCCAGCCCCTAGTGATTTCATGGAAAACAGTGACATGGTGTGGCATTCATTATTCAATATGTCACAAATTAAAAATAATACTTTTAAAATTCTTTAGTATTTTCAGAATAGGTAGGAATTTATTTTTTAAAATCCATTTATAACTAAAATCGCTTTTCATTTTTAGTAAGCTCATCCATTCCATTATCGATGAGTGACAAAACAACCTGTCAGGATCATGTATCGTATCCTGACAGGCATTGTGGTGTGCACATCACGTTTAAGAATTTATGTCGTTGCCTTCGTGTTAGAGTAATATATTGTTATAAATTATGACTATTATATTGTTGGAGTTATGAGGTGATTATTAAAATATTTAGAGTAATGAATACTATGTTTAATTTGTTGGAGGTAGTAATGCATTCACCTAATAATAATACATTCAGTTTTGTGTTTTATTATATCTCTGTATTTTAAATAATATAAATGATAACCTTTGTGGCAAATATAGTTCTTAGCGAAGAAAATTATTATTGTTTTAAATTTTTAATAATCATAATAATAACTACAGAAAATACTGTAAAACTCTTAATAGTAAACATTTATTCAGCAAATAAACGCTCACGTTTCTGTATTTTATACACTAATTAATAAACCAATATTAGTTCTCTATTCTTAACATTGCATAATTACTACATAAATCACTAGTCAATATTCCAATATTAGTTCTCTATCTTTAAAATTTGCATAATTACTACAGTAAATCAGCTTTACGAAACTAAATGGCCACAACAGTAAATCAATGCACTTAGGTCCTTTTGAATGACAATAAATAATCACTACCTTAGGTCTGTACTGTATAATAAAGGGGAAAATAAATAGTAAATCAAATGTTGGATTATTGTACCATTAAATAAATGGAGAAAATTTATTGTTAATTGTGCAGTAAATAGCAAAGGAAATAGTAAGTAATGAATACAACACGGCAGCATTGATGAATATACCGTAAAATAAAAGTAAATAAGAAATACAGCAAACATACATTAAAGTGCCTATACTGTAAAATCAATAGTGAATAATAGAACATCTAACTGACACTAAAGTATCTGCATGTAATACTGATTAATAATAATATTGTACATAATGAACTCAGTTTATCTATATGGAAGTGTCTGCACTCAACCTGATAGAAATATAATGGCTGCAAAGAAATGTCTAAAACTCTTACTTAAAGGTAAATTAATTATAGCTGTAAATCAAATAATGAAACTCTTCATTGATGATGAATAATGGCTGTAAATAAAATGATGTTTAAAGCTCTTCATTAGTGGTAAATGCAAGGTAATAACGTTTACAGCTCTTCATTAGTGGTTTTAATTATTTGTAAATAAATTAATTCCGAATCTTCATCATATTTGGTAAAAAGATTACTGCAAAAATCAGCAATGTATAAAGATTGTTTAATAATGATAAATAATGATATTGCAAAAATACAACAATGCTGAAGGCTCCCCTTAGTGATAAATATTGACTGCACAGTGAGTATCAATGGTAATAACACGGCAGCAAATCAGTCAATGTTGAATGTGTTTTTTTAGGAGTATTAAATAATAATTGCATATAAAATAATTTGAAACCTTATATACATTCTTTGATTTTGTTTACAGTAAATTGAAAAGCCGGGAGGAGAAAATGTCCTTAATAAAAAATGCCAATTGACAACACTTGCTGGAACTCGCACATCGAATATTCAGCCACCAAAGGAGAACTTTGCTATTGATTTGCTAGTACAAACAATCAATGTTTCAAGGAAAAAACGCGCTGCTTTTGATGTGTTTAGGTTGTGCCACAAATGAGTTCAAATACATAGTCACACGAATTATCTAAATAAATAAAGATTTGTTTACAGTGAGCACAAATTAATGCACACAATCACAGGAAAAGCCAACACAGAAAAGAGCACTTTCTTACGGTGTTCAAAGATTAATAACTTGATCAAATCATGTTAGTTTACAATTCGTAATAAACATTATCATCGCACATTACAGTATTAAAAATGTGCAAAAAATACAACACAAACACAATAACAATCAGGATATACAAATGTACTACACTTGCATGTACAGAACGCTTAGTAAGGTCTATGAGAGAATAATTCACTTTCTTGATTTAAGTGTTGCTTCGCGATTTTTGAATTTTATGAAAATGTATTTGCTTGATTTTGTTTCAGAGGTAAAAATATCTCACGTTAAAGACAATGGTCTTGAGAAAAGGAAATCTAATGATTATTGTATGAATTATGTTTACGAGTGATGATGTCTAATGAAATTATTACCAAAGAGAGAAATCGCATCTTCCATCTATTTATCTATTTATTTATCTATCTATCTCTCTATCTATCTATCTATATGTCTATGTCTCTGTCTCTCTCTGTCTCTCTCTCTCTCTTTCTCTCTATATCTGTCTATCTATCTATCCCTTAGTCTTGTCGACCGTTGTGGCACCACTGATGACAAAGGAGAAGATGGTAGGATAACATCTCAGAGTGGACAGGACTGAAACTGAGCTAAATGGTAAGATTATCAGAGAACAGAATGGAATGGAGGAAACTAGTTGTCAGGTCATCAGTGGTGCCACAACGGTCGACAAGTGATAGATAGAGAGAGAGAAAGAGAAAGACAGATAGATTGGTAGACAGATAGACAGACAGATAGGCAGACAGACAGACATATAGATAGATAGATAGATAGATAGATAGATAGATAGATAGATAGATAGATAGATAGATAGATAGATAGATAGATAGATAGATAGATAGATAGATAGATAGATAGATAGATAGATAGATAGATAGACAGATGGGTTTCTGGTAAAATATCCTTTTCAGATATATCAACTGTTAATGCAGACATTAACAGGTTATTGTACAGGGTGGTTTTACGTGAACTATAGAATAATTCTCGCAGGGTTTCTCCGGAGACTTACAAATACAAATGAGGTCTAGTTCTGACATCTTAGTCGTGGCTGTATCGAAATAACAGATTGCATAGCATGGGGAAAATCACTATCTTGTAAAAGCAACAATGAACAATTTCATTAACTAAGCAAGCAATTGTATATTTAAAACTAGCTTCATAAACTATACAGTTACGACTACAATTTCTATCAAACTGGTAGAGCAAATTTAATCCATTCTTTAGAGACCGTAAACACACATAGGAATGCGGATGGACCGTGATATATAGAGGAATGCCATTTGATATGTTATCATTGTGTTACGGGCATATAACAGTTGGGGAAATCTAACGCATCGACTGACAACGAAGTCCTTGATTTTTTTTCTGTTCATTGCTCGCCAACGCTTAGCTTCACTTTATCTTAAGCACACATTTTATATCTATGCAATGCACGTCTGTTTCTGTACGTCTATCCCTTCCACTGTCTCTTTCAAAAACGTTTAATACACACATTTACAGATATGCATCCACGCTCATTCACACAGTGAACTGTATTGCATAACGCAGATTCAGTACCAGAGACGAACAAACAACATCGAGTAAGTACAATTTTAAATAATATATCATGCGCTTAGGCCTGATGGTCACAGCTTGCTAAAGGTATCAGTTACTTTCATTGTGACTAAGTCCAGCTCTGTTCAAAGCATTTTGTGAGTAGGCATACTGCATGGAACCAATGTTAGCTGTATACCGACAAAGGTAGCATTAATGGTCATCACTTTGGGCAATATCTACTAAATCCACACGTTCATATTTTGTTGTTCCATCCATTTACCTCAAACGGTTCAAACAAGTGCTGGTCCAAATTGTACTCATAAAATCTAAATTGAGATCTTTTTCGCTAAATGTGTCATATGTACTCCAGGTATAGATTTCAGAACTACATAAAAGACTTGATAACTTAATGTTGAAATATATTTTTTAATCTCAATCATAACGAAGGAAACCTAATTTTGGTTTGAATGTCTGTATATATATAAAATAAGTAAATAATTCATAAATTGAATTGCAAGTGTACCCTTTTCACACAGACGCTACATCTCTCCGCATAATTCATACTAAATAAATAAATAAAAGATAAAATAAAAGATTGTTCTTTTGCATATATGGATAAATGGTTTAATATATAAATGCATAAATTAGCATACAAATAAATAAAATTTGAGAAAACAAGCATAAAGTAAAAAATTAGAAACAAAAATACACATAAGATGGACACACAGACGGATGGACGGACAACAGATGGACAGACAGACAGACAGACGGAGAGACAGACACGAAGACGGACATGATGACTACTATTAAATGAATTTTGCACGAAATGGAGATGGTAAGAAATGATACAAGACAAATAAAACAATCAAATATTTATTAAAAATATTAAACAAATAAGAAAATAAAACAATAATCAATTACAAAATCCACATAGCACAATTATCATAATGTCTATCAGAGAAAGGTTTAGCCTTCCCAAACTAATTATGTTTTCCCTGACCACGTTCATATAGTTTCTTCTCAGTTCTCCAATATCAAATATTAGCACAAAGTTCCCATTAGTTCAGTATTTGTACCTACATGGTCCTCTAACACACTCCTGGCCTAATGTACTATTTTCACTTAGTTACACTGGTGGAGTCTAGCATTTTCACTGGCTGAGTCTATGCAGACTTCCCCTCCTAAGCCATGTAATATGGTGTTCACACGAACTAACAGCTAATACACTTCAGCAAACTGATGCCAACAGAAGCAATGCTACCAAGGTGTAAACCCTCCAGACCTGTGGCGAAATCCTGCAATTTATAAATATGACAAAAAGAATCTGCTAACCTTAACTACATAGTGTTCTTTAAATAAAGGCTAATCATTTCTTCTAAGCACAATCTCACTACCCTGAAATAAACCTGAACTAATTATACATGGCAAATTATCATGATTACATTTACACTAATGTATTAATCACAATTTTAAAAAAAATGCAACTCTACTTAGCGAAACCAAGTATCAAAGTAATCTGTAACAATAGCCTACAAATTTCCTTAAACATCTCATACGCTCTTTTTTCTCAAGCCTTTTGGCTCATCATTCAAACAGACTTTCAGATTTACACTACGCCAAAATCTGGGCTTCCACTACACACATTAAATGTCTTTTCTGTGGGAAAAGCACATGTGGTTTGGGTTTACTCCCCTATTTAATAGCTATTCAGCTGACCTATGGGCAGGGTTGCATCCAAGCTTTCTTTCACACATAGAATTTACTACGCTTCTGACTTTCTGTCCTATTGAACTCACATACTTCAAACAGCCACCTCCCTTCCTTCTTTCATTTAGGCACACTTACGATCAAGGTCGCCTCTTCCTACACTACGCGTGTTTACTATAATTGATTGGTCGGATTTCCACTCAACCACAGTTCACAACAAGGTCTGACTTGCTGGGGAAAAATACATGCATTCAACATATTTACTAATGACATTTATGTTGTTCTTTAATTATAATATTAAGAGAATAAATTGGACATTTCTGTTTTAGCTTATATTTATAATAAATTGAATTAATATAATTGTGATGCCAACACCACTTAGTTAATGATTATGATTATTATTAATTTATGATCAATAACTATTTAAAGGTAATGAGAATCTTAATTTATGTTATTAGTAATTCTCCATAAGATATCAGTTGTCTCTCTCACTTGGTGGATATGCTGATACTGTAAATGTTTTCTTCTTTCACAACATTAAAGACAAAATTTACCATCACACAATGTTTCCATAGGTGGAAAACTTCTTACATAAAGGAGAAGACAAATCCGTCTTTAATCAATATTTAGTAAGCCATCCCATAAGATTATCAATATGTGTAAGAGAGTCAATACATTTATTAAATCAACTATCAAATATATTTAAAACAAATAAAAAGAAAATGATTACTTGACATCAATATTTCCTGGAAAACACATTTGAATATATTTTTATATTTACAGAGTCTTGTTTCCTAAATACACGTCAAGAATAGTATCAATACAAATCACAGAATAGTTCATATCAGAGAACGGAAATGGAACTATTAGAGATGATTGATAATAGCTTATATGTAATCTTGTATAGGTGAAGCCACAGTTGTCCTTTTCATATCAAAGTCACAAGTTTACTGTCCACATCAATTCCACGTGTTTCTAACCTCATTTTAAAATGGATTCCATTATATTCACTCGAAGCTAATGTGGGCACTCATTTGCTATACCAGCTCCTTCAAGCAGAACAACAATTGTAGCAATTTGTTAGTAACTTCATTGTACCAAAATATGCTCGATGCGGTATATATATAGTTATATATAAATATTATTTTGCATGTGCATATGTGTGTGACTTTTAGATTTGGAGTTTGCGATAATGGGGAGCTACGTGAAAGTAGTTAGTGCGATTCTCCTAATAACTTTTGGTATGAGGCTTGGCGAGACCTGGAAATGTGATCTTGGCATGACGGTCTGCGAAGTCTGGCTGGAAATTAACCACAAACTCACAATGATGCATGACAGAATGCTGGTGATAGCGAACGATGGTCACTTGTGTAATTATACTGAAAAGAACTGCGCGATCAACAATGCTATTCCTATAAGTAAGGTGGGTGTTAGCAATTATGTATGTGAGGTGGGTGTTAGCAAATATGTATGTGAGGTGGGTGTTAGCAAATATGTATGTGAGGTGGGTGTTAGCAATTATGTATGTGAGGTGGGTGTTAGCAAATATGTATGTGAGGTGGGTGTTAGCAATTATGTATGTGAGGTGGGTGTTAGCAAATATGTATATGAGGTGGGTGTTAGCAATTATGTATGTGAGGTGGGTGTTAGCAATTATGTATGTGAGGTGGGTGTTAGCAATTATGTATGTGAGGTGGGTGTTAGCAATTATGTATGTGAGGTGGGTGTTAGCAATTATGTATGTGAGGTGGGTGTTAGCAATTATGTATATGAGGTGGGTGTTAGCAATTATGTATGTGAGGTGGGTGTTAGCAATTATGTATGTGAGGTGGGTGTTAGCAATTATGTATGTGAGGTGGGTGTTAGCAATTATGTATGTGAGGTGGGTGTTAGCAATTATGTATGTGAGGTGGGTGTTAGCAATTATGTATATGCATGGAGTGAAATGTATGTGACTTATTATGTACGACCATAACTATATGTGAATGTATATGCATAAGTGCTGGTATGTGAGAACTGTTGACGGGTTTGGGACATGTGTGCATCGGAGTATATGTATATGCATTTGTATGTATATGTGTATGTACATGTATATGTGTGAGAATAAGTAGTAGATAGATAGATAGATAGAAAGAAAGATAGATAGATAGATAGATAGATAGATAGATAGATAGATAGATAGATAGATAGATAGATAGATAGATAGATAGATAGATAGATAGATAGATAGATAGATAGATAGATAGATAGATAGATAGACAAATAGACAGACAGACAGGCCAAACATCTGAAAAATGTTTATATTTTCTCCATTATCATAGAGAAATATACATGTTGAAAAATATAATGATAATTGAATAAACGTATCATATCCTGTTTGGTTACCTGTTACCATACATGACAATTAATTATAAATAGGTCATATCTGCGGACGGGTTTCTTGAGCCAAGAATTGTGATATCTATCAATGGCACCATGCCAGGACCGACCTTAGAGGTGCACGAAAATCAGGAAATTCGTGTGACAATAGTCAACAAAATGGTGTCTGAAGTGACCAGTATGCACTTTCATGGACAGCATCAAAAGGGAAGTCCCTGGATGGACGGAGTTGGATTTGTAACACAGTGTCCCATTTTACCTGGTCAGACCTTCACGCATGTCGTAAGTATGACAAAGCTTTACAAAGATATTGCTGGACTGGTTATTTAGTACACATTGCCGAATTATGACTACTTAAATTAAATCATATAATAAAGACAATATATGATTTTTTTAAAACATGGAATATTAGTAATATTACTTTCATCGTTTTACAAGCACTTAATTCCATTTCACTTAGTTTCGCGCTAATCCTGCCGGAACCTACTGGTACCACGCCCACGTGGGCAGTCAACTCTCCATGGGCATGTATGGCGCTTTCATCGTTCACCCGGCAACTGGCCAGTGGCCGCAGTACGATAAGGAGTACGTGCTGATGGTCCAGGACTACAACCACGACTGGGATTCCACTATGGGCTTCTACAAGATGAGCTACGGCATGTACGTGAATGGTCGCAAGGAGGGTTCTTCCAGCAACCTGTCAGGCGCGCGCTATAGCCTCTTCCGGTTCCAGTCTGGTCTCATCAACGGCAAGGGTCGCTACTACGACAACGGCACAAATCAACACAACGGGGCGCCCTTGGAGATTTTTACTGTGAAGTAATTGATGTGTCTTTTCAGCTGTTTTACACACATAATTGTCACTGTGTGCATGTATGCGTGTCTTTCTGTATGTCTTTAATTGTCAAACTATTGATGAAGTAAAATATTAACCCGGATAATTTTGGCTTCGTCACCTGTTAAATAACTTGATTATCAAACCGCTTTGCCTTAATCTTTCAAGCACGTATAGTAGGAGAAACTCGAGAGTGTTTCACGATGGCTCAATTGTGATCACATAAGGGACTAACGTTGTTGTGGACATACGTTTAGAGATAATATTATTCAATTAATCTCAGGCACTGATTCATTAATGACGAGACAGACATACAGATAGATAGATAGATAGATAGATGGATGGATGGATGGATGGATGGATAGATAGATAGATAGATAGATAGATAGATAGATAGATAGATAGATAGATAGATAGATAGATAGATAGATAGATAGATAGATAGATAGATAGATAGATAGATAGATAGATAGATAGATTGTTCGCTTGCTGGCTAGCTGGATATTATCTATGGAAAAACGAAGGCAGACAAAAATGAGAGGCATACAGTTACGGCGATAGACAGTAAGACAGATAAACAGTCAGGCATAGGGTTATTCAGTTGACGTGGCTAAAGTTTGTGTCACTGTAGGAAACAAATGGATGAGAGAGCTAGATCTGCCAGACAATAGGTATATGCAGTTCTAGTCATCACTAATGAAATTAAAACATTCTTGTCTTCACAAGTATGCTGACAGGGCTTTTATAAATTATACTTTAAAATTTACAAAAAAAGAACATATAGTCACATTAATAATTATGATAAAGTCACACCCTTCGTGAAACCCTCTAATGCTCGAAGTGGACGATGCCAGTCATTCATTCCCTCAGAATTATCACGTGGTGCGCCCGCTCCCCACTCCTCGTTGCTTTCAGTAATTGTGTGTAGTGCAGTATCTGTCATCCCTGTTTTAATTCTCCTCAGAATTATGCAATAGTTTTTGCGTTTGCTTTGCAGACAAAACCGTCTGTACAGGTTTCGCATGATAAACTCTGGGTCCGTGTACCCCTTTCAAGTCTCAATGGATGGCCACTCACTCACAGTGGTGGCTTCAGACGGCCTGGAAATTGAACCCGTGAAGGTAGATTACGTCATCCTTACCCCTGGTGAACGCTATGACGTTGAATTGAACGCATCAAACACGGTCGACAACTACTGGATTCGCGCCGTTTCCCTTGAGGTATGCATAACTTTTAAATTGGTATGTGTGAGAGAGTGTGCGGACCATATCTAAATACAATGCTGATGGTCACCAACTGATTGAAATTTGCATAATTCTATATTTTAAGGGGTATCATTGGACGAGTTTTGTTGATACCTAGTTGCCAATTAAATTATTAACTTAACCAAATTTCATTAAAAAGAGAAGCTACTGCCAATATAAATGTACTATCAACTATTTTTCTGATATCATGATGACCATGGTGTGTCGTATTATTTTAAACAGCAAGAGGGTTTCTTTTATTATGAGAATATTATCATCTATCCTAGTCTATGATAAAACACACCTCTCCGTTTGCAGGCAAAATACTTAAAAAGTAACCCCCATTACCCTTTCCAGAGACATCCCCAGTATTGTAAATAAATACTATAGAATAACACTGACCTGGCAAACGTCCAAAAGAGTACTGGGCACCCTCTACAGAGGCCTGCACCCATCTTATTAATTATTACACCCCCACCACTACTGCTGAACTTTAAACCCAGTTGAAACAAGATGTCGAGGGTGTTGATGAACAAAGAAATAAATGTATTAACAAAATAATTAACTACACACCACAGGACAATTCAATATTGATCAAGTACAAATAATACAGATACAGAGATACAGAAATCACACACACACACACACACACACACACACACACACACACACACACACACACACACACACACACACACACACACATTGATTGTTCAATGTAGCTCAGGCCTAAAATGGCTCTCTTACTAAATAATTATATTAGAATTCTGAAATCTATATCTAGCTTTCCCCTATATTGAACAATATTAATTAACAATGTTACTCTAAGCAATTGGCGTTCAGACAACACGAGTAATGTACATCACAGAATAAGGAAATCTCAAGCTTTGTTTCATGAAATGTTAATATGACCTGAATTGAAGTTTCGTCTCTCTGCTTTATTGACCTTCTTATGCATAATGATAACTATGTTGGAGAAGAAAGTGTATGGATGGAGTCTCGCTAAATACAGATTATTGACGGATTTGTCATCTCTTTTAGAAATACTTTTTCCACTCACAGAAACATTGTGTGACCATAAATGTTGTTTTATACTGTGGAAGATAGCACCCGTATGTCACAAATAGAACACATAATTGGAAAATGCAGACTCGAATGAAACTCGTGTGTGTTATCTGTTATGTAGGAAAGTTTATTTAGATGCGCGAGATATGTGTTTATATATATATAGCTGTGTGTGTACAAACTATTACTAATTTCTTTAAAATAACACGTCTTTGCAGGCCGGAGTTAATCACAGGACCGAGGCAATCTTGTGTTACGAGGGTGCACCTTCTAACGTTCACCCAGTTTCCACAGATCGTAATTGCAGTGTGGACAGCAAGTGCAAAGCGATCAGCTGCCCTTTCTTGTACTTTCCGACTGAAGCCTCAACTGACTGCGTCAATGTGGAGAAACTGGTGTCAAAAGACCCAATGCCAGCAAGTTTTTTTTTCTTACTTAATTTTATTTTCTGTCTCTCTAGTTCTCCGCGAAAAATCTACCATATTTTTTTTATTGCATTCTGTCCCCCTGAGTTCCTCCACTACTCACTCTACTACTAGCAATAAAGTTTAAAAAATAACTGAGATAAAACAGAAAATGAATTATTTTCTTTTACCTTGTTCTTAATCTGCATAGATAAGATAGTATTCTTCACTATATATGTATATTTTTTCGAGAAGCTTTTCGTCCAAGACAAGAAAGATGTTTACAACAAAACGCATTAATCAATACAATGTGTAATTTTTTACAAAAGAAAGATGTACTACAACAAAACGCATTAATCAGTACAATGAGTATATTTTTAGAAAAGAATAAAGAAACAGACAAACTATGTTTTACTTAAAAGTATTCAGAAATACAAGTCATTCGTGGATTCTGAATTATATTTTATCAACGTGTCTTTCGTCTTGATCCGCCCTATGAATAACACGAGCATATAAACAGTCATATTAATCTTTCCAATCGTACCTCGAGAGAACCCCCTCCCTCTTTCTAGTACTACTAATCTGCTCTTCCAACAATACCAACCTCAGCATCAGTGTTATCTTAAATAACGAAATGTGTATCAAAGCAACTATACTTCTATTCTTTTATTTAAAAAAATAGTTTGTTTTAGAGTATTCATTCTTCCGACTGAAATATATACATCACTCTCTCTCTCTCTCTCTCTCTCTCTCTCTCTCTCTCTCTCTCTCACACACACACACACACACACACACACACACACACACACACACACATATATATATATATATATATATATGCTATTTTCAGGAAGACATTGGAACGGGTGCTACCAATATCAAAGAATATTTTCTAAATTTTGCTTTTCCTGGAACCACCTTCACCCCAGCGTCTGTGAACGGCATCCAGAACTCCTTGCCATCTGTGACTGCACTCACTCAACCTTTACAAATGAATAACAGGTGTCCAGGGGACGGCTACAGGTAATCTTTTATGTATTAACCAAGTTAACAGGAATCCATTTTAAACATTTTTTTTAAAACTCAGATATTTCAATAATTTCAATATTTCTCAACGCCTTGGGAAAGGTCAGAAACTTTAAAAAAAAACAACTGGAATACAATCGAAAGTTCTTGCATTTACACGAGATCAATGCGTGACGACACAAATGGCTAAAATGCCCTGGGCTATAGTCCAATCAAGGCTCTTTCTTTATTCTACGTGCAAGTAAAATCTGCAATAGCACGTGACATTCTAGCAGAACTCGGTTTTCTATGTCAAGTGTCATAACTTTCAAACAAGGAAATTACTTTAAGAACCTCCGTGTCATTATCAAGCTTGATTGTAGGTTTTGGTTCCATGGACAATCGCTTAGGAAAAAAAATCGTTTTTTTTCGATCGCTTATATATATTGCTTAAATGATCTATATTCCTCAATATTCCTCATCATTTGGTCTTACGTAAGACAGGCCTCGTAATGTTTACTTGGGTCAGTTAATTATTGCGTGATATAATGTTACAATGTTCCTCTAAGTGCGTTTATTTCATTCTTCTTGTCTGATCGGTTTAGTCTCTACGCATACACCTTGTTTATTTTATTTTTTTTTCAAAAAGACCTTAAAAAGCTTATGAGAAAAGTGTGAAAATGATAAATAGCCATGTAATTACATAATCTGATTATATTTTAAACTATAGACGTATTACTTATGTAAAAGAGAGTACATATACCTTATCATTAAAAACGGATATTATGTTCAATTTGGGCAGTGTCCTTTTTGTTTAAAGAGAGAGCAGATAACATTTACCTTAAAGGCTTTCTTTTTAAGTCGTAACATCCTTTATTTTGCTTGCAAGAGTGCACGTTATATTAAAACCGTTCCTTTTTAAACGCTAGCTGAACCCATTCGTTGCTCTATAGTGTATGATGAGCATCTTTAATTTATAATAAAAATGTCCATTAAATTTTTGCATTTGATAAATTTATATTTTTTTTAAAATACGGAGAATAACTGTAATTACATGTATTAAACAATAATAGCACTCTCCAGCCGGCGCAGCTTACATATTTAATTTGAGCTCACAACGACTATCAGTGTATGCAAACCATTT
This sequence comes from Sinotaia quadrata, assembly GCA_028829895.1. Lineage (NCBI taxonomy): Eukaryota > Metazoa > Mollusca > Gastropoda > Architaenioglossa > Viviparidae > Sinotaia > Sinotaia quadrata. The sequence goes on along the minus strand of CM054178.1, from coordinate 18,432,938 downwards.
AAACAAATATCAACATCTTCATCTAGTTTGAAAAAAAGGCAACAAAATTAGGCGTGAGTAATTTTATTTTGTATCTTTGTATGGAATGAAATGATACAATGAGCTGATTCTGAAACTGATTCAATGAATTGATTTTGGACTGATTTGCAGGTGTGATGAAGACAAACAATGTCACTGCTCCAGCGTGCTGGATATTCATGACGGTGAAGTGGTACAGTTGGTCATGACAAATTTGGGCATAGGAAAAGGTTGGGACCATCCGATCCATCTTCACGGGTATTCATTTTGGATCATCAAGGTTGGGTATCCAACATACAGTAACACATCGGGGATGTTTCTTCAGGACAATTTTGATGTTGACTGCAGAGGAAACCAAAATAGGTAATCTATCTATCTATCTATCTATCTATCTATCTATCTATCTATCTATCTATCTATCTGTCTGTCTGTCTGTCTGTCTGTCTGTCTGTCTGTCTGTCTGTCTGTCTGTCTGTCTGTCTGTCTGTCTGTCTGTCTGTCTGTCTGTCTGTCCATCTAACATTATTTGTGATATTTGCTCATACCAAGGGTTCAAATTGTAAAAGGTGACATACAATCTATGATTTAATACATCTGAAAAAGTCAACCTGGAATAGATAGCTTATCTCTAATACCTCCATTTCTGTTCTATGATAAGACTATCCTGTGATTTGTATTGACATAATTGTTGAATTGTATATTAGTATAAGATTGTGAAACAGGAATTTTTAAATGGTGTTTTGGAAATATTGAGGTCAAGTAATAATTTTCATTGTCATATGTATATTTGGTTGCTGATTTATCAGATGTATTGTTCAATTTATTGACCTTTTTATGCATAATAACAACCTTATGATGGAGAAGAAAGTGGGTGGATAGGGGCTTGCTAAATATAGATTAAAGATGGATATGTCTTCTCCTTAATTAAGACGTTTTCCACCTACGGAATATTGTATGACGATAAATGTTTATCTTTATGTTGTGGAAGATAGTAAACGTTTACAGTGCCCGCATGTCCGCCAGGTGAGAGAAAAGAGTATTGTCTGTTGGAGGATCATTAATAATATAAATTAAGATTCTCATCACTTGTAATTAGTTTTGGATGATTAATTAATTAATTAATTAATTAATAATAATAATAATATCCATTAACTAGGTGGCGTTGGCTTCACCCAATGAAACCGACACATTTTAAATGCGTATTGAATGGAAATTTTAATATTTTGTTTATATTTATTTTAAACAAAACATTCAAGGCAACAATAATAAACGAACCATCTAAGCAGCAGTTTAACTATAATCATTTCTCTAGGGAGTATGTCCAGGTATTTTATTTTCTGTTAGAATGATTTCTTATTAATATCACATTTGTCTAAACATGGATATTTTAGAATCTGTTTAGTAAACTGCCAGCTATTTTTTTCTAGTTGTCTCTTTTGGAGGGGAAATTTTCTTTACAGTACCTAATAACAAATATTGATAAATATCTACTAAACTTCTATGTGTTGTTTAAATAATCATTTAAAATGCCACTGCAATATTGGTCCAAATAAATTATAAATCATTAAATTTGACGTGTACTTTGCAAATATTTATATTTATAGAATTTTAAAAAAAATTCTCTCTCAAATGCAGAACCCTGTCCTTTTGCAACCATGCTACGTGGAGGAATCAAAGCTGGTTGGAAGGGGGTAACAGCGTGCCCGGATTAAATCTTAACAAGCCAGTGCGCAAAGATACAGTCAACATACCCACGGGCGGCTACGTAATTGCGCGCATCAAGGTAGATAACCCGGGTTTGTGGGCGATGCACTGTCATGTTGAACTGCATGTGGCTGACGGGATGATGCTGTTACTGAATGCATCGTACCCGAATATAAAACCGTCTCCACCCGCTTGTGGCAGTTTCTATGCAACAGATGAAGGTAAGAAATGTAAAAATAACTTAATCATTAGATCTAACTTAAGGTATTATTTCATCGCATTATCGGGTTGTTTGGCGAGGAAGTTTTCGATTTCGTTTCTTTAATTTAATTTTATTTTGTTTTTGTCGGTTAGTTGTTTCCTCTATTTGACGACAATGCTTTACCATATTTCTATTTTTTACTCCGATGAAACATTTATATTTGCTGCATGCCCATTTTTTATATGTTCATTCAGTGCTATATATTGTACATGTCCATTTTTTATATGTTCATTCAGTGTTATATGCTGTTTATGTGTATGATACGTGTATACTGTTAAAATATTTTTTTGTTTTCTATTGTTCATCCACTGAAATATAGAGAAGTTTTTATTTTTTTTGTGATGTGATGTGATGTTTAGCTGCCCAAATATATTTGTTTCCTTAACCAAAATATAGACAAGATCCATTTTGTAATGAAATATAGCTGCAAATAATGTTCATAAAATGTAAGCCTCGCTTGCATATGAAATAGAATGTCAAGAAATATAACGACCCAAGTCAATTACTATAGTTATCAATGTAAAGCATAGTCACTTCTAAATCTGGGTGTTATTTTTGGAACTCCCAAGAAGCCACCATTACTTAAACTGTTGTATGGCAGTGTGTATTTGCACATCACTATTTTTAAACTTAAATTTACATTGTACATAATTATACATTGTTAAATGTCAAAGTGACCGATATTTTAAATGTCATAGTTGGAGTAAACAATTTAGGTGAAGAATAGGCTAGAAATGTTGCTGACGCAATCCGATACAGTTACTAATAATCTAACACTTGTTCATAACAAATTTATCCAATGGGGATGGAAAGAAAATTTATTTTTTTTTGAAGAAAGTCTATATTTAATTACTTTGATTTGAACATAACTGGAGTCTGGTCATAAAGGCGATCGCCAGCTTATGGTAAGTTAACTGACCGATAGAGAAAGAATGAAATATTTCGTACAATATGATTTGAACTGGAGAACGCAATATGTAATTGAACCATTATTTCCATGTTCTCTAATTTGATTACATTGTACATTATACTTGTGAATTTTGATTGATGCTATATTTCTTGTATATTAGGCTAACGAAACAGACTATTGCTCTGTTGCAGGGTTTATAAATTGGGAATGTTTGTATGAAAGAAAGGAGTTTTTGACATGAAATATGCATGAAATTTAGCACTGCTTTAATTTTACTTTTGCAAGAAGGAGCACACTTTCTTTTCCACTTCAGGCAACTGTGATTACTGTATTCTACTCGGTCACGCTGGTGTGAGAAGCCAGACTCATCACGAAAACGTTTGCTGTAAGCTGATTCCTGTGAAATCCTTTCAGAAACCAATATGTCGGAAATTTGAGGTGTAGTATTCGTCATGAGAATTCATAAAGATTATTTTGAATATTACCCATGGTGTACAGAGTGGTTTACACGAAGATTCTATAACATTCCACAAATTGCTCTTGATAGCGCATGTGAAGTTCTAGACGATTCTCTTCGGTGTTCTTTGTGATTTCATTGAAGACTGGTAAATATGTGTAATGTGCCTAGAAAAAGAACATTGGACCGTCGACTAAATAAGAAAGACAATGACCTGTTGCAAATCGCGTGATTGTGAACATGTGCTGATGACAGCTGCCAACTTAATGCACGTTGACTTATTTCTCTAAACGTCCACTCGCATTTCTGTGATGATATGATATACATGAACTTGATTATATATTTATGTTAATTGACTGCTGAGATATGTGCTAGGATAAACTGAACGATTTTCAAGCGTTAATCAAACAATGTCGTGAAGTGATGTAAATGTCAAAACTCTTTTGATTATATCCATTTGTAGTATATTTGATTATTGATTTAATAATTTACTGACCTTCGTACGTATACTGATGAATATATGTTGGTGGATTTGGGGCTTGGCGGTGGCATCACAGGTCGTATTCCTAGCGACAAAACGCAGTAAAGCGTTTTGAATTTTTAGAGATGATATTTCCTAAAACGTTATGCTATTTTATATCTTGACTTACCTATCAGCATGCTCTACTTTCAGATTTGACAAAACTTTTTTTTCGAAGAGATTTCAAAATTTCAAAATACTTCAATGGAATAATTACATAAGATTTACAAATAAATTTCTATGGATGGAAACACTAAGTCTTTATGTCATATTAAGAAAAAGAGTATTCGTTAAAATAATAACAATTAGGAGCAGACAAAAAGTACAATTTAGGAGCAGACAAAACAGTACAGATTTAGGAACAGACGACAAAACAGTACACATTTAGGAGCAGACGACAAAACAGTACAGATTTAGGAACAGACAAAACAGTACAGATTTAGGAACAGACGACAAAACAGTACACATTTAGGAACAGACAAAACAGTACACATTTAGGAACAGACGACAAAACAGTACACATTTAGGAACAGACAAAACAGTACACATTTAGGAACAGACGACAAAACAGTACACATTTAGGAACAGACAAAACAGTACACATTTAGGAACAGACGACAAAACAGTACACATTTAGGAACAGACGACAAAACAGTACACATTTAGGAACAGACAAAACAGTACACATTTAGGAACAGACAAAACAGTACACATTTAGGAACAGACAAAACAGTACACATTTAGGAACAGACGACAAAACAGTACACATTTAGGAACAGACGACAAAACAGTACACATTTAGGAACAGACAAAACAGTACACATTTAGGAACAGACAAAACAGTACACATTTAGGAACAGACAAAACAGTACACATTTAGGAACAGACAAAACAGTACACATTTAGGAACAGACAAAACAGTACACATTTAGGAACAGACAAAACAGTACACATTTAGGAACAGACAAAACAGTACACATTTAGGAACAGACAAAACAGTACACATTTAGGAACAGACAAAACAGTTCACATTTAGGAACAGACAAAACAGTACACATTTAGGAACAGACAAAACAGTACACATTTAGGAACAGACAAAACAGTACACATTTAGGAACAGACAAAACAGTTCACATTTAGGAACAGACAAAACAGTACACATTTAGGAACAGACAAAACAGTACACATTTAGGAACAGACAAAACAGTACACATTTAGGAACAGACAAAACAGTACACATTTAGGAACAGACAAAACAGTACACATTTAGGAACAGACAAAACAGTACACATTTAGGAACAGACAAAACAGTACACATTTAGGAACAGACAAAACAGTACACATTTAGGAACAGACAAAACAGTACACATTTAGGAACAGACAAAACAGTTCAAGATTTACGAGCAGACATTCAATAACACGGAAGTGGGGGGAGGGCATAATATACGGTACAGTTTTCTAGGCTGATTAAATGATAACATTTGGTCAATAGAATACGAACAGAATACGAAAGAGATTATTAAAGAGATATACGCAGAACTTACTAAAGAGGCATCTACAATTTCTTTTGCTCAAGAGGTTCTCTTTGTGAAAGTGTACCAAACATTCTATTCAAAACCCCTTCCTGATCTGAAATAGAAGTACCACTAACTTTTGCAAATGCTTTTGTAAAATAATCAAGGACCCTTTTCAATATAATATGTATAAATACATCTAGGTGTAGCAAGCGTTATTGTAAAATTACTCAAGGCCATTGCATTACAGAATGTTGAAATGTAACTGTCAGAAGCAAACTTTTCTCTAAAATTAATCTTCGAACACTTCACTACAAAATGAGTTCGGATAAAGCTTACAATGCGTGTTCAGCCATCTTAACAAGCAAAACGGAATGGGTAAAGCGCTGTTTGTTGTGCAGGATTCACTTTGGAGATTATAAAATATATTGCTATAGCCTGTTTCCACGAGGTTATAAAATATACTGCTATAGTCTGTTTCCACGACTATTTCTTCTTAATCTGGATCCATAGTGTGTCCGTGTATGCGTATATGCTTGTAAATCTTTAAAACAGTTGTCTAATATTTTTTAAATAACAAATTCACTTTACAATCGATTTTGTGTCTGTTTATTTTTTTCATTGGCTGTGTAGTCACCACTCTGATTTTGTTTCATTTCAGCTAAAGTGAAGTCTATTTATGAAGAAGAGAGGTCGGATCTTGTAGACATTAAGAAAATGAGCAAGGCCAACGTGGTCCTGAACGCGGTCATCCTAGTCCTGATCGTGATCATTATATTCTATATATACAAAAGAAGATGTCGAACTAAGAATACGTGAGTAATATGTTAACTAACACGCTATTTCAATGCACAGATTGCAGATGTATCAGTTGTTCTTGAATAAATATAACTGCTACTTTAGCTATTGTTTCGTATAGCCATTTTGCATTTTGTCTAATGTAGTCATTACGTCGCAAGAAAATATTCTCATACTGTACTAAGCTTTATATAGTAACATGATTCATATATCTATGATGTCTCACGCTGTCAATAAGCTTTACATAGACACGTGATTCATATGTCTATGAAGTCCACGCAGTCATTAAGCTTTACATAGTTCATGATTAATATAATTAATGTGTCTCATATGATTGTTCTATCTCCCTAAGTCCTTTGTCATTACTGCCAGATTTAATGCCGCATTCATTATGTCATATCACAATGGTTAAGAATACCTGAAAAGTGACATAGGTGATATTTTTCTATTTGTCATTATGCACTTCATTGTCAGCTGTTATTAATCCATTATATGGCGTTGGGTCATATATGTCCCTAACTCTAAATATAGCTATACACCAATAGGGATGTATGCACACTACTTTTTTTCATTCAAAATGAGTCAATCAGTGTGAAGTAAATATGTGATTATCTTAGCAGACAATCTGCATCAATTCTACCTTTGGATAGCTGTGATATACGCACAGCTCTGATCTAGGCCAACAGCCATTGTATCTTGTTGTGCTGAGACATATTTTTGCAAGTCATGGCTTCAAGTCATAATGTTTTTTGATTTGCTGGACACTATTTGAGACCCCACAGCTGGAATAAGAGCATGACCCAGCTGATGATTCATCTAGATTTTCTTCTGAGGAGGAATATTTTCCAGGTCTTAGTGATTTCATTAAAAGAAGTGTGACAAGGAGGCTGGTCGCCAACATGGCATGGTGTTCAGCATTCGATATGCCTCAAGAAACACACCCATCCTTTTGCTGGAAGTAGTGGACTACAAATCAGTGGCGTAATACACAGGTATCTGAAATGTTCAGTTTTAGGGTTCATTCCTTTGATGGGAAAGATAGGAAAACTCGTATTGATAATTTTTTCAAAAGATGAAATTTATGCTAAGCCTTTATTTCGTGAAGTTGTGTCATTTTAATAAGCACACCCATTCTATTATCGCTGAGAGGAAAACAACCTGTCACGATCAGCATCGTGTAAATATTTGGCCTGACAGGCAATTGGTTAATAGAGTCTTGTGGTGTGCACATCTTTTTTTAAAGAATTTATGCCATTGCCTTTGTGTTATATTAGAGTCATATACTGTAATAATTTATGTCTATTATACTGTTGGAGTAATATGATGAATGTTATAATATTTATAGTAATCTATAATATGTTTAGTTTGTTGGAGGTACTAATGTATTCAGCTAATAATAATACATTCGGTAGTGTGATTAATTTTATCTCTGTATTTTAAGAAATATAGATGGTAACCTTATCTAATTGTTTGTGGTAAATATAACTCTGAATAAAGAAGGTTGATAGTATTTTAAATGTTTAATATTTATATTTAATAACTACAGAAAATATTCTAAAACTCTTAATAGTAAACACTTATTCAGCAAGCAAGCGCTCGCGTTTCTGTACTTTAACATTAGTCGATAAACAAGTTTTAATTCTCTATGCTTAACATTGCACAATTACTAGAGTAAGTCACTAGTGAATATTCCAATATTAGTTCTCTATCCTTAACATTGCATAATTCAAAACAAATCAGCAATACGAATCTGTAAATGGCCTCAACAGTAAATTAATGCACTTAGATCTGTTTCAATGACATTATATCATTACGTTAGATTTGTACTGTCTAATAAATGGGTAAATAAATAGTAAACAAAGTAAATCAAATGTTGGTTAGTTGTACTATAAAATAAATACAGAAAATGTGTTGCTAATCGGCAGAGGAGTGTCTTTTCTGTGTGGTAAACAGCAAAAAGTATAGTACATAATGATTACAACACACATATATTAATGGATGTACTGCAAAATGAAAGTAAATAAGAAATACAGCCAGCATACATTACACTGTATAATCAATAGCAAATAACAGATACACCAATGATATAATCAATAGCAAATAACAGATACATCGATGATATAATCAATAATAATAATAATAATAATGTAGAAATTCATTTTCTCGATATGGAAGCGTCTGCACTCAACCTCATAGCAAAATAATGGCTGCAAATAAATGTCTAAAGCTCTTCTTTAAAAGTAAATTATAGCTCCATATCAAATCATGTTTGAAGTTCTTCATTAATGGTTACAAATAACTGCAAATAAACTAATCCAGAAAAATCTTCCTTAGTGGTAAAATGATAATTGCAAAAATCATTAATGTGTACAGTTCTTTATTAATTTAAATAATGATATTGCAAAATTACAACAATGCTGAGGAGTCCTAATTAGTGGTAAATAGTCACTGCACAGTGCAGTAACAATGGTGAAGGTTCTTCATCAACGGTAATAAAATGACAACAAATCAGATAATGTTGAATGTTTTTATGAGTATTAAATAATATTTCCATATAAAATAATGTTGAAAGCTTTTTATAGATTCTATGATTTTGTTTACAGTGAATCGAAAAAATCGGAAATGAATCAAGCTACAGATCAGGACCCTGAAAAACTTTCGCTGAGGGGAACAGAGAATCCAACCTATGGATAATTACGACTTCGCTACTGGCTTTTCCGAAAATTAGTACAAACGATCATAGTGTCTATCAACAGCCCGAAGGAAAGCGAACTTTGTTTATGATGTGTTCCACAAATTAGTGCAAACAAATACAGTCACGGTGTTCAAAGATGAATAAGTTAATCAAATCATGTTAGTTCTGCCTGTTCCTGCCGATGTTGATTATGCAATAATAAAGACGATATATAAATGTACTGTCGTATGTTGAATAAATATATATCCACACTTAATGTATACAAGGCTTAATAATTATCTATGCGAAAATAATTCAGTTTGTTGATTTAAAAGAATATTAAAGAATAATTTATTAAGGGTTGGTTTGCTGTTTTTTTTAGTTTTATGAACATTTATCTGTTTGATTTTGTTTCATTTCTCATGTAAAATCAACGACCTTGAGAAAATGATGTCTAATGATTATTGTATGAATGATGTTTACAATTGATGTTTACAATTGATGTTTACAAGTGATGATGTCTAATGAAATGATTATATATCAAACGAGTGAAATATCATCTTAGATATCAGCATATTTTTCAGACAATAATTCGCATCAATATTGTAACACTTTACTACACACCTCTGTCGTATTCTTGAAATCTATTATACACAGCTATCATGTTTAAAATCAGTGTTTATACAAAAAGAACAAAACAACACTACAATACTGGGTTCTTTGCCGCATTGAATTACTATTTTATCATTTCTCGTTTCATTATAGATACATGGTATATGCCTTAATGGTTATGTAGTGACGTCACACCTTTCCAAATTATTTCTTCTACATATTTACTAGTGTGACAGAGTAGAAATTATCTTACCCTATTTTTAATTAAATGTTATAATACTTGTTTAATGTCAACATAACATGGTCTTCGGTACTGTGTGTTAGTTGAAATTAAAATAACAGCTCATGTAGAGAATGTGCTAGAGCTTGCTGATCCAATCTAAACCGGTCTTATGTGGGTGAGTAGTTTTTATTATCTAATGGTTAAGATTTACAAAGGCCGAGATAAGCCAATGGGCTGAGATGGAAATTTACCTGCTGAAAAGACTTCTATTCACTAATAAGTTTTGAATATAGTGTAGCTGAATGTGGTCCTGAAAGGTGGCAATTAGCTTAACTCATTCTGCCCCAACTGCACAGCTGCGTATCTACTTCTGCAGTCTACTGCTGCTGACCTACGCACATTCCTGTCGGCCCAACTACGCAGTCCAACACTGCATCTGTTAGTGGTTGCTCTACTTAATTTCCCACAATTCCTTTCTAATACATGTATTTTCAAAAATAATAGTGAACTGTTTTATGAATAAGTGCTCAAAGTCGGGCCATTTCAACATTTTAACAATGTTTATAACAATCACGACTCGAAATAGGGATGGGCAAATTTACTCCACCCCCAATTCCTATAAATCTTAATGAAAAATATGAAGCTGGCCTTTATTTCTCAATACTCCTACTAGACTTTGAAACAACCAGTTCAACATCACTGTCAGAGTTGTCGTGTATTCAACAAAATCCTCGTCAGAATCATTCACAACATCGCTTTCATCACTTTCATAGTCATGATGAATTTAGCAACTATGACCATTAAGTATCGTGTATTCTGACTCGCCATGGATGCACAAAATCTTAATAATAGCTCAAATAAATGCTACAGAATTGCTAAAAACGTCTTTGAACACACACAAGAGTTGTTGGAAGATAGTAAAGCTGAAGCTAGGAGCTTTTCTAACGGAAGAAACAAACCGAATAAGATCACACGTTTTTGACAAACCCACACAATCTGAGCCCAGCCATACTTGGGCAAAAATAATCAGCGTGACTTGGGCAGAAACAGATGGCGAGTAAGTATGGCTATAGACATACCCGAGGTAGAAAGAGTTAATGGAAAGAAGCAACATTTATGGGAATTCTGGGATTGGTGGAATGTCTCTTTTTCTTCCAGGTTCCAGATTTATTGATTTATGTAGGATACACAGTACTCAGTTAATGAATGACGGCAAAGTATGCTTGACTACATTGTGGAATTTCTTGTATAAGGAAGTTACAAGATACTGCTACATTGTTGTTCTGCTTGAGGGAACTAATATGGGGAAGGAGGGCCAAGATTAGTCTTAAGAGAACATTAGCTTGTGGAACATTCTACAGCATGCTAGAGGAGCAGACGAAGAACTGACAATCCTATTGCGAACAATAAATTCGTGACATTGTTATGGAAGCATGTGAAATACTATTGTGGTATAATCATTGACAAGTTTATTTACATACTATTATCGTTTATCTCTCTATAACTCCATTTCTGTTCTATGTGAAGAATGATCATGAGATTTATATTGATACTAATCTGACAGCTGAATTGTATTAGTATATATGACTGAAGAAGTATTGAAATTATGTCAACATGGGTTTAGAGGGAAATTGATGTCAAATAATCTTTTCCTTGATCCGAAGTCTGCCATGTACATTTCATCTACAATTTAAAAATGAAGTGATCGAATCAGGTAGACATAGGAAGTGGAACGCTGGAAGCCAAAGACCACAAAGCCAAACAAAGATTACAAAGACAAACAACAATGTTCTTCCAACATTATCTAAAACAACCATGCTACTTCGTGAGAATCAGGTTTAGCTCACGTTATATGTCCTTCCGTTAAAGAAACGTATTAGTAAATATAGAATAATTACTTCAATTTTCTCAGCTTCAGATAATATACATAATTGGTGTCCATAGCTCTCTCTTATTCAATTAAATCATTCTATATATTTTCCTTGATGATTACATATGTGTACAAAGAGTTGCAATTAGCAAGCGTAGTGTTTTCCACAAACATCTCTCTATAGTGCATAATCCTCATGCAAGGATTGCAAGTATATCATATAAATAAGTATAGTTAATCAATTACAGAATAGCACTACCAATTATAAAAGTGAAGCTACATTACACAATCTCCAGATCACTACAATTTTTACAAAATCTAAATCATACCAAGTTTTGGTATGTATGAAGCATTTTAACAATGACTATACACGTCACTTAAAAATTACATACTTAATAACAATTCACGGAACGCTGTTCACTGAATCGAAAATATAATAAGAGAAACACTTCAGTGGTTATAAAATGAACCTAAGTATTATAATGCTTTCCTTGTCTACGCATATGTAACACTACATTACTTGTCTACACTCAAGCCACTTTGCATTCATTGTCTACAGCTCACAAACTTTGCATTACATGTCTATGTTCATTCCTTGTCTACACTCACTCACGTCACTTTGCATTCCTTGTCTACGCTCACGCCACTTGCCTACGCTCACGCCACTTTGCATTCCTTGTGTACACCTACGTCAATTAGCATTCCTTTTCTATTCTCATGACACTTTGTGTCCCTTGTTTACGCTCAAGCCGCCTTGTATTCCGAGTCTATATTCATTCCCTTGTTTACAAACAAGCCACGTTGCATTTATTGTCTATGTTCACGAAATTTTACATTGCTTGTCTATGTTCATTACTTGTTCATTACTCGCGCCAAATTGCAATTCTTGTTTACGCTTCGGTCAAATAGTATTCTTACTCTACGTTAATGTCACTTTGCATTTTTTTTGCAAATGTAACCCACTATAACCTGAAAACAAAATAAATTATCCTATTTTTATCTATAAAGAACATTTTATTAACCTGAGTACCCAGCTTACGACCTACCCTAAATGTCATGACCATTTATACCAAATGTAATAAGGAAGAAACGTACACGCTGTACTGTCTGTTTTAGACATAAAGATAAAGCAAAACTCGACAAAACCCCGAACCTGTATTTAAGGGTCTCTGTTAAACATGTCTAAACAGTCACACGAGATAAAAAGTGATATAGATACTGGCATGCTAGATCATGTTACACTTTTCTATTAGACTAGATGTCTCGCTTCCACTTAAATAGCTGCAAAATAATACGGCGCTCAGGAACACAATGGCTTGACGCCGTAAAAATTTCAAAAGTGTGCGTCCTCACTTCTGCTATCAATTTTTAAAAGAAAAATACGTTGATATATAATTATATAATCGTCCCTCCCTTGAGAAAATAACCACACAGTCAAATAATAATCATCCAATCAGCTAATAATTGCCTCCAGCTCTCAGAAAACAATCACCCAGTCAGCTAATTATCATCTTTTCGACTAATAAGCACGCAAACACATAATATTCACTCAGTCTGTTAAAAGCTATTCAGCCAATTAGGCATTAGAAAATGAAATAAAATCATAATGTGCTGACCTTGCTTTTGTTCGTTATTTATCCTATAGGATATATATAGGATATGCAGTATAAATTGTTTCCTGTAATTCTAAATCTAAGATCATTAATTCAACAACATGTATATTAAAAGCACACATTAGTTGTATCTGTTATTCAGCAGACATTTTCCTATCAAATAAACAATAAACGCTAGCGTTAAGACTTTTCTCTATAATGCAAGATAATAAAAATGTGGATGCAATTTAAGAAGCGTTGATAATACTTGAGTGATTGTACGATAGATAGGCAGGTAACTAACGCGTAAACATAAGTGACTTTCTCAAGGACGCCCAAAGGCATACTTAGATATCAAAGTACTACACCCACTCTTAAGCTAAAAGTTGTTTGCTCTGCGAAAATTGATCAGTTGGAATAAAACAGCATGTTCCGTGTCAGCTCTAAGATTTTTTCGGAAGTCGATGATCGGAGTAACTGGAGCCGTTATGGGTGATTAAATAAAAAATAAATAACCAATAATAATAAAAATAACCAATAACTAGTGTGGCGAAGGCGTCAAAGATAATGAGAGAGAGAGATAGACATACAGATAGATAAATAGAGAGAGAGAGAGAGAGAGATAGACATATAGATAGATAAATAGATAGAGAGAGAGAGATAGACATATAGATAGATAAATAGAGAGAGAGAGATAGACATATAGATAGATAAATAGAGAGAGAGAGAGAGAGACATATAGATAGATAAATAGAGAGAGAGAGAGATAGACATATAGATAGATAAATAGAGAGAGAGAGAGATAGACATATAGATAGATAAATAGATAGATAGATAGAGAGAGAGAGAGACATATAGATAGATAAATAGATAGAGAGATAGATAGACATATAGATAGATAAATAGATAGAGAGATAGAGAGATGGGTGGATGGATGGATAGATAGATAGATAGATACGTTATTAGACATACATGCATAAATCAAGTTGAAGAATTCAAAACGCTAGACTCATTTGAACAGCTTGTAAACCAGAATTAAAGTCAGACACATATGCAATACTTTGCCAGTGTTGAAAAGCATTAGACGACAGAGAACACATAAATATCTGATTTAATTATGATAAAACCTACAAACGTTAGCCGCCATATTTCGAAGAGACAGATAATAGATTAAATATAGAGATTTTAATTCCAAAATGCACTACATTAAATAAATGTAAGTTAATAAATCATATGACATTAATATAAATGTATTAAGCAATAACGCTCCAAATATGACAATAGTACTAACTTTTATTTCATTATGAATTGTGTACCTTCAAACAGAAAGTCCTTGTTTTCTAGGAAAGCAGCTATCAGTGGTGAAGTCGAGGTATCTTGTGCTTCAGATAATGCCCATACTTGTATTTTTACTAAAAAAAATGATACGTCGGCATACTGGGCAGCTTATGACCTCAAAGCATTTAAAGGTCACCTGTCCCATTTCTTCAGAGATAAAATAGAAATCAAATTGAGGAGCAGTAGGTTTGCGAAAACTTGCAAGTTTTTTTTTTATTATTATTTATTTCATCGCGCATCGAAGAGGGACACGGTAAGGAGACGTTTTCATATGTAATATTTAAGTACATTTTAGAGAAACAGACAAATAGATGGATATACGTCATGGCGATTACCTTGCACATATAATTTGACAGGAGGTTGTTTTGATTTATACACAGTAGAAATAATTCCTAAAACGCAATTTATACAGATAAGCCAAAAGAATGGTTATGTTGATGACGATAAAATAAAACGTTTCTGTCAATAACTCTTCGCTACGCGCTGCCTGGTTTCGTACTCAGTCTTAAGAAGTTGGAGGGTTAGTGTGACGGGGGATGTTAAACAAACAACAGAAATCATATAAATAAGTCAAAATATTTGGGATGTGGATCATTACAATGCTCATCTATCTATCTATCTATCTATCTGACTGTCTATCTATCTATCTATCTTTATCTCTCTCTCTCCTCTCTCTCTCTCTCTCCCTCTCTCTCTCTCTCTCTCTCTCTCTCTCTCTCTCTCTCTCTCTCTCTCTCTCTCTCTCATATATATATATATGAAACAACTTGACGAATAAAATTAAATACTAAATGACACTGCAATCATCTTGAAGGCACGACTGTGAAATATTGAGATTTGTATAATCTAACATTAGGACGTAGTCGTTACATTAGGAAGACCTTCACCCCGTCATTCAAGAAATTGACGAAGATCTATTTCGAAATTTGTTTGAAAAATTTATTCCGATGATAGATAGAGAGAGAGAGAGAGAGAGAGAGAGAGAGAGAGAGAGAGAGAGAGAGAGAGAGAGAGAGAGAGAGAGATAATTAGATAGATAGATGGACGGACGGACGGATGGATGGATGGATGGAGAGAGAGAGAGAGAGAGAGAGAGAGAGAGAGAGAGATGGAAAGATACACACACAACAATATTTTTGTGACTATGCATGCTACATGGATGAAATGTTAGCTGTACATCGTCAAAGTATCATTAATGATGAATACTCGGGGTAATATCGACTAAATCTACACGTTCATATTTTGCTGTTCCATCATTTTACCTTTAAAATATCAAATAAGTGCTGGTCAAGATTTTACTCATTAATCTACAATAGCATGTGTACCCCAGGTATAACTTTCAGGACTACATAAAAGACTTGATAACTTAATGTTGAAAGCTATCTTTTATTCTCAGTTATAATGATGGAAAGCCAATATGAGTTGAATTGATGTACTACGTAAAAAATAAGTAAATAATTAATAAATTGAAGAACAAATGTGCCGTATTCACTAAGAAGTTACATCTCTCGGCACAATTCATAACAAATAAATAAATAAACGTTAAAATAAAAAGCTTTAGTTGCATATACGGATAAATGTTTCTATATATAAATACATAAATTAGCAAACAAATAAATAACATTTGAGAAAACAAGCTGTGGCGGAAAGGGGGTTTCCTCCGTGTGCGTCTTGGTAATTAATAAATAATGTATATTAATTAATCTCTTTCATGCCAATCGCTCACAACCTCCTAAAGGGTCTTACGCGGTCTGAGAGTGACTAGGTCAAGCCTTGAGCAGTCCGTCAGTCAGTGACCGTCTCCCAAGTGTTACCTGTCTCAGAATAGTGGCTACACTGCATTTATCTTGTCAGTCGTTCTATCACTATTCCGGCCCTACCACAAATCTCTCATCGATGTCGATGATGGGAACTATTTTAAAACATGTGTATATACCGTCTTCTCAAATGTATTACGTCATTGGCTGCCCCCACCCATCATCTCACATGTACCTCCCAGAAATGAAGGAGTAAATAGTTTTAACGAAAACAATTTATTAAAAGAAATAAAGATAACAATTTCAATAAATTCACATTGAATTCAAATCAGGCTAGGCGATTTTGAAATCACAAATCTCGTAAGACTTCCAGAATTACAATTAATAAAAAGATATATCAATATAGTTTTAGAGAATAATTATTAGAGAATTTCATGTGACATCATCATACAATTTAGTTAAGCTTACACAAATACTCTTCATACATAAGCCAACTACATAGTCAACACTTTAGAAAATACAGAATTTACATAGAAGAATCAGACATAGAACAAGGAATGAAAATCACAGAAACATGTACAGATTACACAGAAAGTTCATGTAATTGAATCACCTGATTACGGCCTTGTTCAGCAGTAGCCTCGTTCTCGGCAGGTTTGGTTGACAATTGAATGTCTCGTGGTTTTAGCCTGCCTGGTGACGTTAAATGAATGTTCTGTAGTATGTAACACAATTTTGTCCATGAAGAATTAAACAGTCTGTATTTTGCAATTCTTGTACAGGCACTGATAACACATAGTTATCCACAGTTCAGTATACTCAGTTCACTGGTTATCCACGTAGTACAAGTGGGTCAGACTCACGCTCTTGCTGCAGCCCACTTCGTAATACCGTCTCCCTTGATGGCACTGATACAAACAGAATCCAACAAGAAGATTACTGCACACTGGCTCTAACACATGTAGTGACCAAGTGGCAGTACTCGTTGTCAACCCAAGACAACTGGAACTTGAGACGCCAGGATCAACTGGTACAAAACCCAGGAAATGAATAACTGGAGACAAATACGTAAGAATGTATGGACGTATGGACGTATGGACGGCTTTGAACTGAAACAGATCAATGTAATGGCACGCATCAGGATCATGTTTTAAAATTCTGCAATCTGTACTTACATTTCCATTTCTCATTACAATTCCTTTTAACAATTAATTTATCTGATTCTCTCTCTAAACGAAATAAAAGCATCATAGTTTAAATTCGTTATATTTACAAGAAACATGATTCAACATTATTCAAAAATCAAATGTAAAAAATCATCCACAACGCGATCTCCTACATTGGACATACCTTTCTCACAGTTCTTGACCATGAGCCGTGCACGGGACTCCAAACTTGTGTAAAAGAGTGTAGAGAATTTTGAGTCTGCTCTTTTATCTATTTTCAGAGGTCATGGAAGTTTCTAGAATTTCTTAGCCTCTGGTTATGGCTTGTTTTTTTTCCTGTGCCTATTGACTCCACAGTCATGGCTGAATGCACACACATAATAGACTGAGTGTGTGTGTTGCCAGAAATATGCCCATGTTACGTAAGAATTTGTGATTTGTAATCCCAACTCACTTTATTTGTAGATATGGGTCAACGTTGTTTACGTCAAACAAATTCTACTCAGATTTGAATTGTGAAATTCAAATCAAAAATTTGATTTACAAATTTTTTTTGAAAATTAGCGAAATTAATTACTATTAATTAAATTAATTGGGTAATTAGCATTTTTCCGTTTACACAAGCATAAAGTTAAACTTAGTAAAATACTACCTACCATATGTATCAAATATTAATGCCATCAAAGAATGCTGCCTTTCCATTTTTTCAAGGTCAGAAACTTTCTCTGGAGCTGCAACCATGTGGTATACACTATTTTCTCTGCACTTCTTGCTTGTTGCCCAGCAACCTACTGGCGCCTGGAAGTGTGGAGTTTATGAGACAGTGTGCGAAGTCTGGTTGGAGATCAGTCACAGGTTGACGATGATGAGAGACAAGACTTTGATTGTAGCTAAGGGTGGACGCTTGTTTAATTACGACGAAAAAGTCTTCATCGAAAGCAATTCTATTAATACCAGTGACGTAAGTCCTGATCTATCATATTTCTTTAATTTTGGATTTCGCGTCTGTTTTTGAACGGTTGCTAGTTTCGCAGACGGGCGCAGAGATTTAGTGATTTAGATTTATAGCCATGAGTGACAGAGTGAATGTTTGAATGGATGCCTGGTGGATTGTTTTATTGCAACTGATAACTGCCTATTCTCTCCACCTGCTAACTGACGGCTCTTCTTATTATTATTATTACGGGACAATGGACTACAACTAAACCTTTACATCTGGAATTATGGGAGTGGTTAAATATCACCCGTACGCTTTTCACTTCTAGAGGGCATCGAACCCCAGTCTAATGAGTCATACTACGGATATAGTACCTTCCGTACTAAGACATGTCTAAGATGTGTCATTATATCCTTCTAGATCTCTACATAATCTAATCACTATTAGTATGTGTTGTTGTTACGCCGTCATTCGTCACATTGTTTACTAAATGTGAAAACAAGCACTATTTATATTTGTTTACGTATTCTTTTAGTGTAATAACAATTGGCAGTCATACTTGTTTACGTATTTTAAAAATAATGGCTTGTTTCATTCACACGTGATTATATTTTATGGTCTAAAGCAAGTGTCCGTAGTAAATGTTTATGTCCATTTTCAGGACAACGCGTTCCCCTTAGTGTTCAGTTTAGTATTTTTGTTGGCTAATAACTTATCAAGGTTTTTATTTTTGAACTGTTAATATCTACAACAATAAATGTAATTTTATTTTTATTGCGCACATGAAACTCGTTTCTTCCTTCATTCCTTTCAACCTTTCTTTCAGCCAATCTGTCTTTTCTTTATTTTACTTTTCTTTTCTGTTCTTCTCTTCCCTTCCTTTCCCTTTGTTTATTTGTTTGTTTGTTTGTTTCTTTCTTTCTTTCTTCCTGGATATCATCATCATCATTCTCATCATCACCATAATCGTCGTCGTCGTTAACATCATCAACTTTTTTTTCTGTATGTCATGGCCATTTGCTATATTCTGTCTGAATTTATCAGTACGACGTTTGTTAAGAAAATAGAGTAATAAAATGATTTTTATGATACTGGATACTGATCTTAGTCTGAACTTGATGAGTGAACTTCGCATAACGTAGATTTCCTCGTGTTATGACGCATGTAATAGGTCATCACTTGTGACGGCTTCTCGGAACCCAGAATTGTGATCGCCATCAATGGCACTATCCCAGGACCAACCATAGAGGTGCAAGAGAAACAGGAAGTGCGTGTACACATTCGCAACAACATGGCGTCTGAAACGGCAAGTATGCACTTTCACGGTCAGCATCAAAGAGGAAGTCCCTGGATGGATGGCGTCAGCTTTGTGACGCAGTGTCCCATTCTGCCTGGTCAGACCTTTACTCACGTTGTAAGTATGGCAGCGTTACATTTGTCATGAATCACAAACTTCAGTAACTGTTACAAAGAAAATTGCTCAAAATTCAATTGTTTTATATAATGAATGAAATACTGAAAATCAGCTGTAATTGTCAAATGACCTTCACATTAGGAAACGAAACACTAGCACGTAGTTGCAGGACTGTGATGACACAGTGTGGCAGCTATTGTTACTTCCGGTTAGCATCTCTTCCTTTTAATTTCTTAGTTTCGTGCCGAACCTGATGGAACATATTGGTACCATGCACACACGGGTGTTCAAATCTCAATGGGCATGTATGCTGCATTCATTGTCCACCCGGAATCTGGACCAAGGCCACAGTACGACAAGGAACACGTGCTGATGGTCCAGGACTACAACCACGACTGGGATTCCACGATGGGCTACATGAAGATGTTGTACGGGATGTACGCAAAGGGCAGCAGAGAGGATGAGACCACCAATCTATCGGGCGCACGATACAGCTTGTTCCGGTTCCAGGCGGGCCTCATTAACGGTAGAGGGCGCTACTACGACAAGACCACTGGGCAGCATAATGGTGCTCCACTGGAGAGATTTAGCGTAAAGTAAGTAGACAAGAATGTTTAAATTTTGTAGTGTCATATGCTTTTGTTTTTACTTATTTGCGTGCCCGAATTATATACATCACTGGCCTTGGGGTGGGGTGTTGGTGGGGAGTGAATGAATGTACCGTATCTGAATATTTTCAAGTGTCACTGATCCAACTGACACGTGCTGATGGCTTCTGCACCACTGCATTAAAGCAAAAGCGAACTGTGTCTTAGTTATAAAAACATATTAATAAACATGAAATGCATTCAAATTTTTAAAAAATGAATTGATTTTTTTCCACAAACCATTTTTTAAGACAGCACAGTCACCCACAATTTTGTTCAAAACTAATTAATTTCATCTAGAAACATGAAATGTGGTCAGAAAGTGGCCAAAATGTTGTATTTTAAAGAAATTATACTAATAAGTTACCAGAAATAAAATTGCAAAACTTGAGTGACTCAGATGGCAGAATACAAATATGCTGAACTATTGTCTGAAATAAAATTAAAACAAAAATGTGATAATGTAGTGGTTACAAATACACAAATTTGTGCATGTGTCACAGGAAAAGGCAAGGAACAAAAATTAAGATTGTTATTTCACGCATCACCATAGCAAAACACGGACTAAGGGAGGTAATCCACGGTCACAAATGTGATTTTGATAATGCCGTATGCTCTAACGCATAGATAGCAGTAATATGTAAATGTAAATGTGTTCACCTAGTCTCACGTAGATAAGACAGATATATCTGGGCAATCAAAGAATGGTGTTAGGGGATGGGAAATGCCATACCGCAATCAGTCGTTCAACAAAAGATTACAGATAAACTGACTTGGGAGACAAAAGGTAACAGATCAACTGACGAGGGACACGATAGGTGATATATCAGCTGACGTAGGAAGCTTGTTGGTTATGGGATAAAGGTGCCAGCCTTACATGCAGAAGGCAATGGGTTTGATCATTTGGGTATTTTCTCGATCCGACCCATATCACTCCTCACCTCACGAATTTTTATTGCCATTAGTGGCATTATATGTAACGGCTTAGAATTCTGGAGAATCAGCATATTGACATAGTTATTACTGTCATTAGTAGTAGGAGTAGTATGAGTAGTAGTAGTAGTAGTACTGGTAGTATGCAATGAGCCGTAGAGAGAAAGGACATTAGACGAGCTGACTGAGGTAACTTGATTGAGATCTAATGAACACGTAGAGATTAAAAGTCTGAAAATCTTTTGGATCAATGTCAGACAAAGGTATAAGTGGATAGAAGGAAGAAAGAGTAAAAAATTAGTCTACCGATTTATGGAGAGAGGGAAAGGGATTTTTGGATGAAAATAAATGTTAGCAATAATCAACGCAAACACACTTCAGTCACAACACATTTATAATACATAAGTTTTATTTTTGAACCGATGATGTCACTAACCGCAAATTTTATTTTACTCTTTTTATTGCCCACAATTAAGCATCTCCCTTAAATCATAAAAACCGTAATAAATCGCACAATAATAAAGTTCTACCATTCAATTTATATTTGTGTATGCATGTATCGTGCCATTAACAATGCATGTATCGTGCCATTAACAATGCATGTATCGTGCCATTAACAAGCCATGAGTGACTTGAAGCACAAACCATAAACTCACATTCTTTTCATTTCTAGACGATATCGGTGGTACAGATTTCGCTTGATCAACGCTGGAACAGTATACCCATTTCAGATTTCAGTAGATGGACACTCTTTGCGTGTGGTAGCCACAGACGGTCTGGAGATTGAGCCCATATTTGCAGATTACGTGATTATCACCCCTGGCGAACGGTACGATGTAGAACTGGATGCTACCAATAACGTTAACAATTATTGGATTCGAGCAAAATCTCTGCAGGTAAAACTTTTGCTTTTTTTTTTTTTGTAGGCATGTGATGATATATTGTTTCACCCTATCTCTAATTTTTTATGCTAAGCTGTGGCTGAAAGAAAAAATATTCTACCTGTCATATCTGATTTCACGAACAAAACGTTGTGTGTGTATGTGTGTGTGCGTGCGTGTGGTTTGTGGAGTATTTCTAGTATGTTGTGGTGGTGGTGATGGTATTGTGTGTGTGTGTGTGTGTGTGTGTGTGAGAGAGAGAGAGAGAGAGAGAGAGAGAGAGAGAGAGAGTTGTAGGGAGGGAGGCAGACAGGTGGCGTACATGATGCTTATGTTTGTTGTATGAGAGCTGACAAGAGTTTTGGAAATCTGCTCACGTTTCGTTCTATAACCTAATAATTTACATCTTAATTATTGTATGTACGTATGTAAGTAAGTAAGTATGTATGTATATATGTAAATATGTATGTATATATGTATGTGTGTATGTATGTATATATGTATATATGTATATATGTATGTAAATATGTATGTATGTATGTATGTAAGTATGTATGTATGTATGTATGTATGTATGTATGTAGTGACTAAGAGGGAAAGGGATAGACTGATTTGAGAAACGGTTGTGATGTGATTTTTTTTCATTTTTATCATTGCTTTCTTTAGAACTGGTAATGTATCGGTCATTTGTGATCCAAATATTTTTCATTCTATTAAGGCTCCACAGTAACCCGAAATATGGGGCAAACTTTGTCCAAAATCATGACGGCATACTAATTCATTTCCTGTACATACATGAAATTTGGTCAGAAAATGGCCAGGATGTTGCATTCTAAAGAAATTTTACTAATATATGTTTCTGAAATGAGGAAAGGGTTTAAAAATAAATAACTTGAAAACGTACACTCGCGACATTTTGAGAAATAGACTGCATCGTAGAACTAGCCTAAACCCAATACCAGAGACTGAGTTATAACACTGTCCACATATAGGAAAGACGTG
The DNA here is from genome assembly GCA_028829895.1 of Sinotaia quadrata. NCBI lineage: Eukaryota > Metazoa > Mollusca > Gastropoda > Architaenioglossa > Viviparidae > Sinotaia > Sinotaia quadrata. Next base: position 18,409,709 of record CM054178.1, on the reverse strand, counting down.
TAGGGCTATAGTATGAACAATGTCACTGTACTAGTTTTCTGGTTTGTCTGTGATACCAAACTGAAAATTGTGCTAGAGTTTTTTGTCAGAAATACAGCTTACGTGTCCACATGTCTTAATAAATATTAAGCAAAGGCAATGGATTTCAGTTCATGCCAAAGCCACTACATCCGGGAGTATGTGAGGAAACTCGCAGGAATATATTGTGGAAAATAACTGGAAGACAGCACAATCTTCGTTTTCTGTAAACTTTCGGCATGCAGAAAGTTAATGTTTTGTCTACCTGAAAGCAATCATCCCCCCCCCCCCAGCTCGGTATGGCTAGCCCTCTCTTTCAGCTTCTTGCTCATCAGCACCAAGTCTTCTGCGTCGTCTAACCTGATGAAGAATCTTGGAAGCCATAAATGTTTGCCGCTGCGCAATGTCTACACACACATCAGCATCTTCACAGAACTGTGCGACAGAACTGTCCCGGATATACATCCATCATCCTCAAATAGCCATCAGACTGGTGCTGCCATCATTGAACATGGTTACTGCAACTACCACAGCAGTTTTAACAGTTAACAATCCATAATTTTCTTTTTTTGGGGGACAACTTCAATGTAATGCTATTGATTGACTCATTCAGGTTGTGTGTGTAACTATCTAGATACTTTGTTAGTAGCTCTGTCTTGGCAAGGCTTTCCAGATTTGTTTTATAGCCTCTATGAGTGCAGAAGGGAGGTAATGGTTAGTTCTATGGGAGTAATGTTTACCTTCTCTTCTAGCCTTCAGAAAGGTCACCATCTACCATTACAAATGTTGTGAACAAGATTTTCTTCTGATGGACACTACGCGAACAGCTTCTTCCATCTTGACAATGTCGTGTTTATTTTCCCTGATTGCATTTCCATAGTAACATTGTAGCTTATCAATGGCGGTCTCTGTAAATCTACGCTTCATAGCTAGTATCTTTCCATCAGGCAGAGCTTCTTTGTGTTCTTTTTGAGGTTTCTGAGACTTGTGCCGATACGCTTCTTACATGAACCACACATCCAAATATGTCAATCGTTTTCTCTCTATACGGCTTACTCTCACACACTTTGTATATGTGTTAATATCCCCCTATCTCCCCAAATCCCTGTATATCTTAGCTTGTACTGCTCAACTGATCTTTCAAAAGCCTCACATGTAACGCCTTCTTCCATTGTCTTACTAGAACCCTCATGTGTCACTGTGCAGTCTGGGTAATGAGTGTCGGCCCAATTCCTGTTTTTCAGTGCTGGTCTTGTTTCTCCCAATTGTCACACGGCTTAGAGACTTTGCTTTTAACGAGTGTCAAGAACCTTTCCACTTGTCATGCCAATAGTTGTCACAACACCTAGTTTAGATGAGTGGCCTACAGTCATCCAAGTCACATCACTGGAAACATAAATGCCTCTGCTGTCATCATCTTCCATCTTTTCTGCCTGTTCATACTCAAGTGATGCAGCTTCCAATAATACAGAGAACAACTCCGAATGGGTGTAGGAGGCGGTGATAGCGGCGTAAAGAACAATTGTCTTAGTACTTATATTCAGTAGTGTATCTTATTACGATGCATTAGCAAGATACCTTAACAATTATGTCTCTCAAATGAAAAGGCAAAGCAAAGAGTACCTAAAGTATTAACTTGGTAAAATTCTTAAAGCAGCAGAACTTTAACCGTAAAAGACAAGTTGACATTAAATTTAAGAAGTGTCAGTTACAAAGTATCATACTTTACTTGAAATGTTTTACATTAATCACAGACGTTAAAAATTATTAAAATTATAAATGACAATAATGTGCACACAATTTGATGGCATAATTAAAACAAAAGGCCGTCCACTTATTCATAGGTGTTTGCACTCTTAATATTTACACTCTGGAAAATATACCTGGAATGATTCAACAAAACAAGTACGAATTTAAACGATATCTCAAATTCAGTCTGACCTGCATGTAACAAATATTAAACCTACGATAACGCACTTTTTGTTGATAAATTTCAGATATATTTCCTGAATATTATTTTTCTGTAACGCATCATGACCAGTCGAAGACGGCTGCAATATTTTCAATACAGCTTCTACCGAACGTATCGGTAATTATATTTTTTGCCAGTTTTCGTAATTTTTGTTTATGCCACGTACATGTTTAAAATATGTTAAGTGTGTAAGTTCTTCTAGAGTTGCTGCCTTCCTTACCCCAAATGTTCCCTTACAGAATTACTGGAAACAGTCATTAGAATAATTTATTTTATTAGTTTTATTTGTTTTGTACAGGTTGGAGTTAATCACACGGCCGAAGCGATTCTGCATTACGAGGGCGCGCCTGACTCTGACCCTACTTCCGACGAACGCCAGTGTAGCAGTAACTCAAAATGCTTTGCGGTAAACTGTCCTTTCTCCTACTTCCCTCAGACCGCCAACATTGTCTGCGTTAACCTAGACAACATATACGCCAAGGACAAATTACCAGTAAGTTGCTTCCTCTGCTGATTCAGGCTTCTGGAAAACGACCCACCAATTGCCATATACAATAATTTGTATCAAAACAATTAAACAAGTTCCCCATACAATCAACAACAGGAAAACATTTAGACAGCTTCCCCGCATATTGAAGAACAGTAAAATAATCTCGAAACATGTGTCCTCTGAGGATAGAATGCGTGTGATTAATTGTTAAATAATGATTGTTCAAATATTTGTTACCTTCGCTCGGAAATATTTCCATTTTAATGCATAAATAATACAGGTCAACGACTAGTAGATAATGCAGGAGAAAGGTTTAAGTATGCAGATTTCAAAACTAATCTAAAATTTCTTTCTCATCTAAGGATTAGAACTGTAGGTTGTAGAAATGTACATGAGAAGATGGAGTTCCAATTAGTAGTAAGTATATATTGGTCGGGATGAAACGCCAAGCAAGCACTAAAATAGACCTCTACCACAAGTCTCACGTGCGTAGTTAATTCTGACGTAGTTGCACGTGGTAAATGAAATAACATGTTTTCATCAAGATTAGTAGTAACAAATGTTGAAAGATATACTTTGGTCACTCTTGGTCATAAATTTAGCGGCCACTTAATTAACCAAATAACGACCGGTATGAAGAAGTGACTGTACGTAAGCAACATGTTTACTTCTGCAATTTGGAATTCATGTTTCACAAGTCATTCAACAAAGCGTCAAGTGACCTAATCAGTCAGCCCTTCAAATGTGTCAGGTTCCACAACTCTTCTTGATTCTGATTGGTAATATTATGTAACTTTTAAATGATGCACCGTAACTTTAATTATGAATATGATTTTAAATGCATTCCTCCATAGAGGAAAACAGTATTGGAAGAAACCACTTGTGTGAATGGCTCACCTTAGCATGATTTAATAAATCGAATTAAAGATTTGTTTCTGCAAACAGATAACTCCTAAAATGTCAAAGGCGTAGTTACCTTTCTTGAAATTTCGTACTTTGCCACATACTGTTGTTTATTACTGTGATTTTTTTTTCTTTTATTTACTAAAATTAGAAAACAGGTAAGAATGTTTGTTCGACGAGTCCTTTCAATATAAATAGTCTTAAATTATTCAATTTCTTTCGGTACTATTGATGTTACGTCAATAGAATTAACTTATGAGGAACTTAGTCTACGCACATTGTCAAGACCTAGTATTCATCTCTTTGATCTATTCTACCACCCACCCTTATTGTAGATTGACGTCTGTGAAATAAACGTGAATCTAAATGCAAGATGTTATCATTATTATTATAGTGTTATTATTATAGAATATAGGAGAATGGAGACATTTCAAAATTTAATAAAAACATAAAAACATATGACAGATTTGTTAAAAGAGAATTATAAATTTAAACGTTACATTATTACAATTTAAATAATATATATTATTAAAGAGACCCTCTGTATTTGCTGCTTTGGTATTAAAAGATGAGAAGATATAGCTATAAAACTAGAATTCTGCAGGAAACCATTACGAAATACTTTCTTGATAACCCTGTAAATTGACGTCACAGAAAGGGTATATATCACTCAACAAAACTCTGAAAAATACGTCTTTCTTCGTACATGTATAAATAGTACGTATTCAACATTCACCGACAGGGGGTAGTTGTGATTGTGCGCCAAACTGGTGCGACCTTTCATACCTTCTTGCGCCAGCCCTCCAGCCCTCCAGCCCTCCACCGCGGAACGCAATGTTCCACTGTGGAACTCCAGATCAGATAACGTCTGATGAAGAAATGATCAACGCAAGCTTCAGTGGTGGTGTTAAATTACTATCGATCCCCCCACCCCCAACCCCTCATCATCACTCTTGCCTGTCATGTGATCCTACTGCTTTGCGTACATAGCTTAAAGCCACGAAAGAAATCTTGAATTAACGAATCTGACTAGATCGATTGCTTTTCTGTAAAACACCCCGTGGTCTTCAAATTTGCGCTGCTATTCAATGACCTATAAACAGGTTAATTTTTCTTACACTACTCTTCTCTTTCCTTCATTTTACAAGGCATATTAAAATTAACTCACACACAAATTCGTTGGACTAATACTTTTCCCAAGCAGACGGGACGGGTGGTTGAATTAAATGTTTATTTATGTGCAGGAGGAAATCGGGGCCGGGGCAAAAAACATTAAAGAATATTTTCTCAACTTTGCCTTTCCGGGCGCGGATTATACGCCAGGGTCTGTCAACGGAATTCAGTTCGCCGTGCCGCCAGTATCAGTTCTCACACAGCCGTTTGATTTTACTACACGTTGTCCAGGAGATGGATACAGGTTACGTTTTGGAAAATCTTGTTTTGACAAGTCGCTAGCTTCAACGGTTCTCGCATGACGTGTGAAGTGATACATTTTGCCAAATCGCGTGTAATGCACGGCTGCAGCTTGACAGAATTTGTGGAAGTGTTACATTTTAACAAATCAACGAATGATTGCCTTACATCATAATATTTCTTCTGTTGCATATTTAACAAACAAACAAAATACATTTTTAAACATACACGCACACCACACCTTGGTTGCAGTTTCCTTAATACATGTTTCCATTTTAATCACAAAATGTTTATGAAACTATTTAAATAAATTACAAATTAAATTAGTGATTTTTTAAGTAATGCTTCCCTCTTTCCATTAGGTTAATAATATAAGATAGATAGATAGATAGATAGATAGATAGATAGATAGATAGATAGATAGATAGATAGGAGATAGATAGATAGATAGATAGATAGATAGATAGATAGAAAGATAGATAGATAGATAGAATGTTGTTTTAAAAGTGAAACATGTTGTTAATCACATTTCTATTTTAACGTTTTAGACTTAGTAACTACTGTTTTTACATTTGCTTAATATGATTAATATAAAATAAATATTGCACTTGCATATTGTTCTTTTAAAAAAATTGAATATCATATTCTATTTTATAGTGCGTTATATATATATATATATATATATATATATATATATATATATATATATATATATATATATATATATATATCATATCGGTATCAGTTAATTAAATAATTTCAATTTATGAATTGCTTAGTCCATTAGTCTTTTGTTAGGATGATTTTAATTAATTATTACGTCAAGTTCTTTCGTCAAATCATCAAACTGACATCTTGACACGTGTTTTATTTTAGTGTCTGATGGGGCACCGTCAGGTTTATAAGTATTTTCTCTAAAGAAACAAATGATATTAGAAAATATACCAAAATTGTAGAGATTGCTGTAGAGAATAATTAAGATAAAGAAGCGTGCATTAGTAATAACAGTATTATTGTTGTTCATATTATTTGTATTGAACTATTAGTAGTATGAAAATGTGCAATGGCGATAATAGATATAGCACTTAACAATTAGATGTAATTAGTATTGGTAACTGCTGATAATAGTAAAAAGAATATGCACTAGTAGTAGTGTTATGCATTTAGCTGATAAGTTAGACATAGAACTCAGTTATAGAAGTCAGAACAAGTCGATAAAAGGGAAAGTCAATAAGAGTCGATAAAAGGGAAAGTCAATAAGAGTCGATAAAAGGGAAAGTCATCACTAGTCGATAAAATGAAAGTCGGTAATAATCGATAAAAGGGAAAGTCCGGAGCAATGAGTAGAAGACAGCCATAGTGGTTGGTATTTCGTAATGATTAGTAGTTAGCTTTACACAATCCAGTAACTATAGAACCAAGAAATATATTCTCTCCATTGTATAGTGACATGACATTTGCCATATATTTTGTCTGGTGCTTGTGTAACTACAGGTGTGAGGTAGACAAGATATTTGTATGGTGTTTATTTGTAACTACAGGTGTGATGAAGACAAGATATTTTTATGGTGTTTATTTGTAACTATAGGTGTGAGGAAGACAAGATATTTTTATTGTATTTATTTGTAACTACAGGTGTGAGGGAGACAAGATATTTTATTGTATTTATTTGTAACTACAGGTGTGAGGAAGACAAGATATTTGTATGGTGTTTATTTGTAACTACAGGTGTGAGGAAGACAAGATATTTTTATGGTGTTTATTTGTAACTACAGGTGTGAGGGAGACAAGATATTTTATTGTATTTATTTGTAACTACAGGTGTAAGGAAGACAAGATATGTGTATGGTGTTTATTTGTAACTACAGGTGTGAGGAAGACAAGATATTTGTATGGTGTTTATTTGTAACTACAGGTGTGAGGAAGACAAGATATTTGTATGGTGTTTATTTGTAACTACAGGTGTGAGGAAGACAAGATATTTGTATGGTGTTTATTTGTAACTACAGGTGTGAGGAAGACAAGATATTTGTATGGTGTTTATTTGTAACTACAGGTGTGAGGAAGACAAGATATTTGTATGGTGTTTATTTGTAACTACAGGTGTGAGGAAGACAAGATATTTGTATGGTGTTTATTTGTAACTACAGGTGTGAGGAAGACAAGATATTTGTATGGTGTTTATTTGTAACTACAGGTGTGAGGAAGACAAGATATTTGTATGGTGTTTATTTGTAACTACAGGTGTGAGGAAGACAAGATATGCGAGTGCTCTAGCGTGCTCGATATTCACTATGGTGATGTCGTACAACTCGTCCTGACAAACATGGGCAAAGGAAAGGGGTGGGACCACCCTATTCACCTTCATGGATACTCATTCTGGGTGGTCAAGGTCGGATACCCAAAGTACAATAATATTACTGGAGTGTTTACCTCGGAGAACTTCGATATTGATTGCAAGGGAAATAAAGACAGGTATGAATGTCAACCGTGAACTTCTGACCACACACTCGATAAGTTGTATATTAGCACTTTCGTTTTCTTTTTTTAAAAAAGAAAGAAAAGACTTCAATTAATTAAATTTATTTTTAAAACATTATGGTTTCATGATTATTATATCCAATAGGTCAATTTGCCCAAGAAAGTATATATTAGATAATAATTATTTATGAAAATCAGAAATCAATAACAAATCAGTAGTAGATAATGACGATGACAGTGATAATGGCGATAATGATGGTGTTAGCGGTGGTGGTGGTGGTAATGATGACGATTAGATGTGTTTTGTTGATTTAAAAAGATATACTGCAAACAACAACAAAATCCTATATTCGCAGAAAGAGATCTACTTTATCTATCTATCTATCTATATATCAATATGTCATGTGTCCAGTCTAGGTTTAACGACTCTGTCATATTTACTCATTCAGGTATCAATATTGATTATTGACTAATTTCTAACAATAGCGACAGCTGGACGGCCTTACCTAACTACCATGAAAATGCCAGATGATTCAGGCTAGTACTTAACGACACATCGCTAGATAAATCAATTCACTTGCCAAAGCTAGCAATGTTATCTCCACTTTATTTATAAAGTAAGAATTATGATTCTTTCCTTCGGCTCGCCCCCCCCCCCCCCCAGCTAGCTAATCCAGTCGTGCTACAAACAATTATGTAACAATGGGTAAGATAAATCCAATAACAATTCATAATAATAGAAAATTGAACATGAATGACATACAGATAATTAGAGTCAATCTATCCTGTTTTAGCTCGAAATCCGAATGAGATATTATAGTCTGTTCTGTTTATAACTGGGACTTATCCCTCTTAGCTTGATATAATGTATTCATTGAAATGTTGTGGTTAGTTACCAATAAATATTAATAATACTAAAATGTCAACTTAATAAAATATATAAATAAAGCAACCAATACTCACACATTGTACTTTTTTCTAATAACAGTAACATTACCTGTTTGCAGAATGAATTAAATGAATGTAATAAAAAGACTAGAACGATAACGATATAGAGTATCCTATTGTAATACAGTGACAATTTGTTAACTACATTTTAAATTGACAAGAGTTTAAATAAAACAGTACTTACAATTTAATACCAGACGTCCATATTTCAATGCCCTTGTGGTTGATCATTCTTTTAAACTCTAGATAGCCAATCATGTTCATTTGCTTGTCGGTAGAATATGGACGGAGCTGAGTTGGGGGACGCTATCTGCTGAGAGATTTTAGTCATGGATGAATAGTAGTTTAGGTCATATTTGACAGGAATACAAATTTGGTTTAAAGGAAATAAAGCATTAAATATAACAATACAAGAAGACTAAGCACAAAGTATAAAATACGGTGACCCGTCAAAACCGCGAACGACAAATGCGCGCCGACAAAACCGCGATGGACAAAATCGCGCCGACAAAATCGCGCTCTTTGAAATCGACAAAATCGCGCCGACAAATGCGCGCCGACAAAATCGCGATAAACATCACCAAGTAAAGAATGACAGGAAGTGTTATGTATGTTCGCTCTATTACGTAACTTCTTTTCATTCTTTTCATTACCTTTGTGTAAGGATTATTTGCACTCAGTATCTCTTAATATTGCTCTTTAAACAAAATTATTAAGATTAGATATATGCTTCATGCTTTTCATTACCTTTGTGTAAGAATTATTTGCACGTAGTATCTCTTAATATTGATCTTTATGGTAAAATTATTAAGATTTGATGTATGCTTCATTCTTTTCATTGCCTTTGTGTAAGGATTATTTGCACTCAATATCTCTGAATATTGCTCTTTAAACAAAATTATTAAGATTAGATATATGCTTCATTCTTTTCATTACCTTTGTGTAAGAATTATTTGCACGTAGTATCTCATAATATTGATCTTTATGGTAAAATTATTAAGATTTGATGTATGCTTCATTCTTTTCATTGCATTTGTGTAAGGATTATTTACACGTAGTATCTCATAATAGTGATCTTTAAATAAAATTATTAAGATTTGATGTATGCTTCATTCTTTTCATTGCCTTATTTTGGGGATTATTTGCACTCAGTATCTCTTAACATTGCTTTGTGTATCGTAATATTGATATCTACGTATGTTATTATTACATTCTTGTACGATTTAACATGTATCATCGCGATTTTGTCGATCGCGATTTTGTCGGCGCGATTTTGTCGGCGCGATTTTGTCCATCGCGGTTTTGTCGGCGCGCATTTGTCGTTCGCGGTTTTGTCGGTGAACCATAAAATACAATGGTTTTTTTTTAATCCAACACATGGTTTGTAAGAAATTTACAATATAATTCCTACATATTAGGATTGTGCGCTAGATTAGTAAAACATTTTTGTAAAACATCATTTTAAAGAACTGGAATAGTTCTTTTGACAAATTATATATATATACGCCTTCAGATCTTCTTTTATGCAGTATTTTGATAAATTTTGAGTGATTTTAATTCGTTAATCGAAGGCCTTGTTATTGACTAATTTTACCGTAGCTTGCATTTATTCAGAGACAATGCTCATTTACAAATACAATTTATTCATTAATCAGCTTACTTTATTTAATCTGTCACATATTTTATCAATATTTTGGAGTCATATGTCAAATTGTGCTTTTTTTCCACTTAACTCTCACAGAAGTCAATCTTACTGCAATCATGCCACGTGGTCAAACGAGAGCGGATCAAGTGGAGGTAACAACGTCCCCGGTCTGAATATTATACAACCAGTTCGTAAAGACACGGTGAATATACCTAGTGGTGGATATATTGTAGTGCGCTTCCAGGTAAATAACCCGGGGCTGTGGGTGATGCACTGCCACGTTGAACTACATGTGGCGAACGGCATGATGCTTTTGTTTAACGGATCCTACTCGCAAATACCGCCCCCACCACCCGACTTTCCGAAATGTGGAAACATCATTGTGCATTCTTCAGGTAGTTGTTGTATTGACTGACTTCTTTAGGTAGTAGTTGTATTCACTGATATAGTTAAGTTGTAGTTGCATTGACTGAATTCATTAGGTAGTAGTTGTATTTACTGTCATCTTTATGTTGTAATTGTATTGACTGACTTCTTTTGATAGTAGCTATATTGACTCACACCTTTATATTGTAATTGTATTGACTGGCTCTTATTTTCTCGATGTTTGTTTAGTGAGTATCTGTTTTTCATATGTCATGTGCATACGTACAAGATGTGTGTATAGCAATATATAAATTTGTGGATTCAAGGACCCTGCTTATGCTGCTATGGAAGAGCTTCTATTTACAGTGGTACCTCGCATAACGAACACAATTTGTTCCAGCAGTACGTTCGTTATGCGAGGTGTTCATTATGTGAAACACGATATCCCATAGTGGACATCTACAGGAAATTGTGCAATCTGTTCCACGTCGCCGCGAAAAATCAAAGAAATTAGGGGAAAATGAAGACAGGGCATTGATCGGGGGGGATGGACACTAGTAATGACACTCACCAAAGCAAGGTATGACGTTAGGTGTTGATGAGGTAATATGTTAGGCGTTGATGAGGTGAAATGGAGATGGGATGAGGAAGACACACACACTTATATACATTTCACTTAGAAGGCAAAAACACATCAAAGCAAGGAAAAAAGGACAATCAACTAGGGACAAACACGCCTGCTTCATCTCTGAACCACACAAGACACTACTGGCCGGATTCGGACATTTATTCACGGGAAATGCGATATTTTCACGGCGTACGTACGTTTCGTTATGCGTGTCACGCGGGCGTTCGCAACGGCGTTCGTTATGCATTATAGGTGCCTAGATATATTTGATTCCTTAACCAAAATATAGAGAAGATCCATTGTGATATTAAGTCTAGCTGCAAATAATATTCATAAAATGTAAGCCTTGCTTGCGTATGAAATAGAATGTCAAGAAATATAATTGCCCGAGTCAATTACTATCAATAAATATACTTCTAAACTTGGGTGTTATTTTTGAACTCTCGAGAAGCCATCTTTCCCTAAAATATTGTATAGTAGCATACCTAGCACCAAAACAAATTAAAGCGTTTTGAATTTTCAGAGAAATTATGTTCCTTAAAGCTTTATGCTCTTTTTCTTTTGACTTAACTATCATAATGCTCTACTTTCAGATTTGGCAAAAGAAGATGCGTCAAAAGACTACAAGGGAGAAATTACATAAGAATTACAAATACATTTTCTATGGATGGTAACCCTAAGTCTGAAATAGAAGTGCCACTAACTTTTGCAAACGATTGTAAAATTAATCAAGGACCCTTTTCAATAGAATAAGTAGAGGTGTCACTAATTATAGCAAGCGTTATTGTAAAATTACTCAAGGCCATTGCAATACAGAATGTTGAAATGTAACTTACAATGCGTGTTCAGTCATCGTTGTTACAAGCAAAACGGAATGGGTAAAGCGCTGTTTGAAGTGCAGGTTTCACTTTGGAGATTATAAAATATATTGCTATAGTCTCTTTCTACGAGATTATAAAATATATTGCTATAGTCTGTTTCCACGAGATTATAAAATATATTGCTATAGTCTGTTTCCACGAGATTATAAAATATATATTTATAGCCTGTTTCCACGAGGTTATAAAATATATCGCTATAGTCCAGGAGGTTATAAAATATATCCTTATAGTCCAGGAGGTTATAAAATATATCCTTATAGTCCAGGAGGTTATAAAATATATCGCTATAGTCCAGGAGGTTATAAAATATATTGTTATAGTCCAGGAGGTTATAAAATATATCCTTATAGTCCAGGAGGTTATAAAATATATCCTTATAGTCCAGGAGGTTATAAAATATATCGCTATAGTCCAGGAGGTTATAAAATATATTCTTATAGTCCAGGAGGTTATAAAATATATTGTTATAGTCCAGGAGGTTATAAAATTTATCGGTATAGTCCAGGAGGTTATAAAATATATCGTTATAGCCTGTTTCCACGACTATTTATTCTTCATCTGGATCCATAGAGTGTCAGTGCATGCGTAATGTGATTGTGAATCTTTAAAACAGTTGTCTAATATTTTTTAAATAAACAAAATAACTTTACAAGCGTTTTGTTTCTTTGTTCATTATTTTTCTTTGGCTGTGTACACACCACTCTGATTTTGTTTCATTCCAGATATTTATAAAAATGTGAAAAGTGGCCTTGTTGCATCCACTGTGATCCTGTTCGTGGTCCTCGTGGTCCTCGTGATCATTATTGCCTGTATTTGCAAAGGAAAATGTCGAACTAAGAATATGTGAGTAATAAGTTAACTAACACGCTATTTTGATGCACAGATTGCAGATGCATCAGATGTTTTTGATAAATATAACTGCTACTTTAGCCATTGTTTCGTATAGCCATTATGCATTTTTGCTAATGTAGTCATTACGTCTCAAGAAGATATTCTCACACTATACTAAGCTTTACAAGGTCACATCATTTATTTGTCTATGATGTGCCACGCTGTCGTTAAGCTTTACAAGGTCACATGATTCATTTGTCTATGATATCCCACGCTGTCATTAAGCTTTACATAGTGTGCGATTCATATAATTATTGTATCATATGGTTGTTCTATCTCCATAAGTCATTTGTCATTACTGCCAGATTTAATGTCGCATTGTCAGATCACAGTGGTTAGGAATACCTGAAAAGTGACATAGGTGATATTTTTTTCTATTTGTCATTATGCATTTCATAGACAGTGTCTCACTCAGCTGTTATTAATCCATTCTATGGCTTGGGTCATATATGTCCCTAACTCTAAATATAGCTATACACCAATAGGGATGTATGCAACCCTTTTGCACGGACGCTCATTTTTAGCCATTCAAAAAGAGCCAATCAGTGTTACGTAAATATGTGATTACCTTCGCAGTTGATCTGTATCAATTCTACCATTAGATAGATGTAATTAGATTGTCCACGTGATAGAAAGAGAAAGTTTCTCTGGTACACTCAAACTCTGTATTAGACAGCAGCCATTGTGTCTTATGCTGAGAGATATGTTTGCAAGTCATGGCTCCACATGGTAATGTTTTTGATTTGGGGGACACTGTGACGGAAAAAATGCTAATTACGTAATTAATTAATATTAATTAATTTTGCTAATTTTTCAAATTCTTAAATAAAATTTTGATTTGAATTTCACAATTCAAATCTGAGTGGAATTGGTTTGACGTAAACAACGCTGACCCACATCCACAAATGAAGGGAGTAAGGATTATAGGTCACTAATTCTTACATAACATGGGCATACTTCTGGCACCTCACACACTCAGTCTATTATGTGCGTGCATTCAACCATAACTATGGAGTCAATAGGCACAGGAAGAAAAACAAGTCCTAGCCAGAGGCTAAGAAATTCTAGAAACTTCCATAACCTCTGAAAACACATAGAAGAGCAGACTCAAAATTCTCTACACTCTTTTACACAACTTTGGGGTCCTTTGCACGGCTCATGGTTAGAACTGGAAGGAAGGTATGTCGATATAGAGATTACGTTGTAACTGATTTTTAACATTTACTTTTTGAATATGTTGAATTATGTTTCTTGTAAATATTATAACAAGTTTAAACTATGATGCTTTTATTTTCGTTTAAATAAAGAATCAGATAAACTAATTGTTAAAAGGAATTGTAATGAGAAACGAAAATGAAAGTACAGATTGCAGAAATTTAAAACATGATCCTGATGTGCACCATTACACTAATTTGTTGCAGTTCAAGCCGTTCTGTATTGGATGGAATGTATGTCCCATTTTTCTAGTTGTCTTGGTTTGACAACAGTACTTCCACTTGGCCTGCTAAATGTGTTAAGGGCTGGTGTGGAGTAAAATTCTTGATTGGATTCTGTATGTATCGGGGGCCATCAAGTGAGACGGTATTACGAAGTGAGTTGCAGCAGGAGCGTGAGTCTCACTCGCTTGTAATTACGAGGATAACTTTCCAACCAGTGTGCACTGAACTGTGAATAACTCTGACTATATGCTATTCAGTGCCAGTGAAAGGATTCTACATACTGTGCTAAACTTTTCATGGACAAATTGTGTTGTGTACAATTTACGGAACATTCATTTAACGTCACCTGGCGGCTAAACCACGAGACATTCAATTGCCAGCCAAACCTGCCGAGAACGAGGCTACTGCTGAACAAGGCCATAATCAGGTGATTCAAATACATGAATTTTCTGTGTAATCTGTATATGTTTCTGTGATTTTTCATTCCTTATTATATTTCTGATTCTTCTATGAAATTTATGTATTTTTGACTAAATTGTTACTATCTAGTTGGCTTATTTATGTGGAGGATTTATGTAAGCCTAACTAAAATTGTATTGATGTTATTCACATGAAATTCTCTAATAATTATTCTAGAGAACTGCATTGGTATATCTTTTCATTAATTGTATTCTGGAAGTCTTAGGAGATTTGTGATTTAGAAATCGCCTAGTGCGTGATTTTGAAAACTCAATGTAAATGTATTAAAATTGTTATCTTTATTTTTTTAATAAATTGTTTTTCCTTTAAACTATTTACTCCATTTTATTTGGGGAGGTACATGTGAGATGATGAGTGGTGGCTGCCAATGACGTAATACAATTGAGAAGACGGTCTATACACATGTTTTAAAATAGTTCCCATCATCCACGACGACGAGAGATTTGTGGTAGGGCCGGAATAGTGATAGAACGACTAGTAAGATAAACGCAGTGTAGTCACTATTCTGAGAGAGGTAACATTTGGGAGACGGTCACTGAATGACGGACTACTCAAGGCTTGACCTAGTCACTCTCAGACCGCACAAGACCCTTAAGGAGGCTGTGAGCGATTGGCATGAAAGAGATTAATTAGAGTATTAATTAATAACCAAGACGCACACAGAAAAACCCCTTTTCGCCACAGACACTATATTTTT
This sequence comes from Sinotaia quadrata, assembly GCA_028829895.1. Classification (NCBI taxonomy): domain Eukaryota; kingdom Metazoa; phylum Mollusca; class Gastropoda; order Architaenioglossa; family Viviparidae; genus Sinotaia; species Sinotaia quadrata. Next base: position 18,394,457 of record CM054178.1, on the reverse strand, counting down.
TTTACCCCACACTTGGGTCAGAGTATGACCCAGCTGATGATTCATCTAGGTTTGCTTCTGAGGAGGAATTTTTCTAGCCTGGTGATTTCATGGAAAACAGAATGGCAAGGAGACTGGTCGCTAATATGGCGTGACGTTCATCATTCAATATGCCAGAAGGAACACCCCTTCCTTTTGCTGGAAGTAGTGGAATACAAATCCCAGTTGCACAAAATACTACAGTCCTTAATGTTTTTTCAAGAAATTTACCTGAGAATTTCGTGCAAGAAATTGTCGAGCTAGCGTAACCAGACATTCGTGAAGAGTTCCATAGACAGTGGCGTAATACAGCGTGTGGGACAGAAAATGCAAACAGACACACTGAATAATTTTTAAAGGGTGAAGTTGAATCATTGACTAAATTCTTTGATGCTTTAACTTTAAGTGTAAGCCACTGCAAAAAGCTATTCTTAAATTTTGCCGTGTACAAAATTGTGTTCAAAGCTTCAGACAGTGAACTTTGATCTCGATGCAGGATTAGAGATTCAAAGCGGGGGCGAGGTGACAGAAGCAGTCACATAGCCAGGTGTTCGAAAGCAGACGCATCAAGGAAAACGCGTGGATTACATAATAATGTGTTCATCAAGGGGATATGACAGTACATGAAACCAAGAGTTGGGCACCTTCTAAAGGCACCAGACTTGTGCTAACAGGGCAGTCTTTGAGTATGGTCACCCAACTGAGACTATTGCAGAAAGGGCGAGACAAGAGAGAGAGATTATGTCCAGATTAACACATAAAACACAGCTTGTGCATAAATACCCCACTGGGCAGAAATTAATTTCACTCGAGATTTTTCATAGGCCTGTATCATCCCTTTATGGTGAGAGAAGCAGGAAGGAGCAAAGACTAGGAATTGTCTGAGATGGTGAAACATGATTTTTATAAAGACTGAATTTTTATACATATTACAAATTGTATTCTTTTTCCTTTTTGTTAATATTGTATTTTTAAAATGATTTGGAAAACTGTAATGTTATTCTTTTGGTTTTAAAAAAAGAAATTAAATAACTTAGGTGAAAGAATTTAATATGAGAACCTAAGAATGAAATTATAGGTTTTAATGATATTGAAACACGAGGCTGATGTGTGGAAAATCCTTTATGTATTTCACAGCTTCGAAGGACAAAACGAGGGATACACGAGACACCCGTATAAAAGGTCCAAAATCTACAGGAAAAGGAAAAACATGACAATAGAACACGAGACAACGCAAATTCATCTTGACTTGGAGACCTTGACTCTGACGTCACGGTAGTCGGACGTCTATTGTCACTAGGGTACGACAAGCTAAACACTAAGAGGATATGAAGCTAGAGGGTTGTATGGACACAATTGGAAATTGTGTCAGTCAAACCTGTTTCTTATGGAGTGCACTATGCTGTGTTAGCCGCTACAGGAATGTTTATATGACTGGGTGTACTATCGAGTGGGAAGGCTGTGACGGATGGTACCAACTTTGGAAGTGAAGTGAATGAACATTGAATTTGGGGTATTCCAAGAGAGATTTACTAGTCTATGTTGTAGAACTGGAATTTTACTGGACTTTGTGTTAATTCAGGAAGTGTTTGTGTTAGTTAAGAACAACCTGTGAACTTTAAGGAACTGAAATCGTGCTGTAGAATCTGCTATTCTAAGACAAGTAATGCTTGAGAGGAGGATAACCAGTGGGTAGACCTTTCAAGGCCTGACTTAGTCACTCTCAACCGCAAGACCAAGACCCTGTTGGTGAATGATTAATTGAGTGAGTGGAAGAATCTTATTTGTGTATAATTTAAGGATAATTAATCAGATAGAGATTAACGATTAATTAATCAGGAACTTAGAGGTATCTGATATTTTTCAGTTTTAAGGCTCATTCTTTTGATGGGAATAGATAGGAAACCTTTTACTGATCATTTTTTTCAAAAGATGAAAATTATGATGATCCTCTATTTCGTAAAGTCATCTCAGGGCGCAGATTTCGTTTGTTGCTAAGCTGTTTATATTTTTCAGACAACAGTATTCCTGCAGCTAGCGACTGAATCCATAAAATCACACCGATATGGAAAATAACAGTGTTTCTTTACTTCATTTCGATGTGTGAACTTTATTTAATGGACATTTCACTTGAATTGTTAAAAGCATGTGTATTGGACTCCTATGTTGGGTTGTATGGTAAAGACTGTTTCTTTACTTCAGTTGGATGTGTAAAACTGGACTTTTCTCTTGAATTGTTCAATAGACACTGAGAATCATCATGCAAGATACAGGAACATTTTATTATATATTTAATGTTTAATTTTAAAAAATAATGCATTTACAATTCTTTAGTATGTTCAGCATAGGTGGGAATCTAAATTTACTATGTTTTGCTGTTGGAGTTATTAGATTACTGTTAAGTTATTTATAGCAATCAATACTATGTTTTGCTGTTGGAGTTATGAGATTACTGTTAAGATATTTATAACAATCAATACTATGTTTTGCCGTTGGAGTTATGAGATTACTGTTATGTTATTTATAGCAATCAATACTATGTTTTGCTGTTGGAGCTATGAGATTACTGTTAAGATATTTATAACAATCAATACTATGTTTTGCTGTTGAAGTTATTAGATTACTGTTATGTTATTTATAGCAATCAATACTATGTTTTGCTGTTGGAGTTATGAGATTACTGTTAAGATATTTATAACAATCAATACTATGTTTTGCTGTTGAAGTTATTAGATTACTGTTATGTTATTTATAGCAATCAATACTATGTTTTGCTGTTGAAGTTATTAGATTACTGTTATGTTATTTATAGCAATCAATACTATGTTTTGCTGTTGGAGTTATGAGATTACTGTTAAGATATTTATAGCAATCAATACTATGTTTTGCTGTTGGAGGTAGTAATGCATTCAGCTAATAACAATAATACACTCGGTTTTGTGGTTTTTATATCTCCGTATTTTAAATGATAAAAATGATAACCTTATCGAAATTTTGTAGTGGCAAATATACTTCTTAGCAAAGAAATGTGATAGTGTTTTAAACTTTTAATAATGATAATAATAACTACAGAAAATATCATAAAACTCTTAATAGAAAACATTTATTTTGCAAGCAAAAGCTCACCTTTCTGCACTTTAAACGTTAATTAACCAACGAAAGTTAGTTCTCTATCCTTAACATTGCATAATTACTAAAAAAAAAAAATCAGCTTTACGCAAATATAAGGGTCACAACAGTAAATGAACGCACTTAGGTCTGTATGAATGATATTAAATAATCACTACATTATGTCTCTACTGTGAAATAAATGGGAAAATAAATAGTAAATCAAATATTGGGTTGTAGTACATGAAATAAATAGAGAAAATGTATTGTTAATCGACAGAGGAGTATCCTCTCTGTGTAGTAAATAGCAAAGGAAACGGTAAGTAATGATTACAACACAGAGACATTAATGGGGTTACCGTAAAATAAAAGTAAATAAGAAATACAGCAAACATTCATTAAAGTGCCTATACTGTATAATCAATAGTAATAATAGTAAATGCAAACTGACACTAAAGTGTAAGCTTGGTATAAATAATAAAACTATTCTACATAATAAACGTTGTTTATCGAGATGGAAGGGTCTGCTCTCAACCTGATAGCAAATTAATTGCTGCGAACAATTGTCTTAAGGACTTAAGCCCTCCTTTAATGGTAAATTATAGCTACATATCAAATCATGTCCAAATCTCTTCACTGATGATGAATAATGGCCGCAAATCAATAAATCAATAACGTTTAAAGTTCTTTTTAATGGTAACCAGTGGCTGCAAATTAAATGTTTAAAGTTCTTTTTTAATGGTAAACAGTGGCTGAAAATTAAATAAAGTTTAATGCTCTTTTTTAATGGTTAAAAATTGTTGCAAATAAATTAATCCCGAATCAAATTGCTGCAAATAAAATAGTGTTGAAGGCTTTTTATAGATTTTATTATTTTGTTTACAGCAAATCGAAAAAACTGGAGATGGAAGAGGACAGAACAGCACTGAACCCTTGAAAACGTTTGATGTAACACACGCATCGAATGTTCTGACACCATTGTTCATGAAAAGTACATTTTATTAGTAAAACCACATGGCTATCATTGTAGTCACCAATTGTGCTACAAAATCACTTTCTGATCTGTTGTGCTATATTTATATTTGTTTTAAATGCACTATCTCAAAATACTGGAATAAACCACAACCTTACTACGGTACAGAGCACAAAAATATCTAGTATTTCGAAAAATATAGGTACTGTTAAAAACACCAAATGTTACCACCTGCTTTTAATACGTCTTTTGATGTTAATACTATTGGTTGTCCAATGACAAAGATAAATAGATAGGTTATTATTATTAATGTTATCATCATTATCATTACAAATACTATCATCATAGTTATTAATGTGTTGTTTCGTCGTTTCGTCTGCTGTTATTAGTAGTAGTATTTCTCAAGAATATATTTAATTTATATTAGGTTTAGCAAAGGAATTGTATTTTTGTTTTAAGGGGCAATGTTATTTATTTTTAAACATGTGGTTCAATGTGCTATGTTGCATTTCATTAGTGAGAATTAAATGTGGCGTCGACTTGATATGACGTAGATTTATATCTTCAAGCTCATCGTGTACACAAATGATAATGTTAACAGATTAATATTTGCTGCACCTATTGCAGAATTCCAATATTCATAGCCAATTTGTAATATGAGTGTTTATGTATTTTTGGTGTTATTTAGAATCTGAAGTCTCACTCGTCACCAAATTGAATTAAAACTGTAGCAGATTTTTAATAATAGTACATACTTTATCTGCACATTGTGGGGACGATTGTCATTTGGTGTCACAATGTGATTTACAGAAATTATAATTGTCATCACGTTACCGGACAGGATAGAAACATGTTGTCTGAAAGGTACGGTAAACGCATCTTGCAGTTCCAGAATCAATTTACTTCCTAGATACAGTCATTCTTGACGCTTCCTTTTCGTTGAGGTAGTAGTGAAAGGAATGCCAAGAATCCCAGGTAATTATAACTCTTTATTCCAATGCAGTTTCTAACAGTTTGAACGTGTGTATAACAACTATTATTAAATGTTTTTGCTAGTGTGTGCGTTTGTGTGAATGTGTTTTGAAAAGTTATAGGTTCACAGGTAGCATGAACTGTAAACTTTACAATTCAGTACATAGAAAGGACATATAGATAATCACATTATTGTGTACAAGTACAACAAACTTTTTTTATTTTAAACATTTAGATAACGTGAAACTTTTCATATACTCTTCAGTTTTAAATTTGGCAATTTGTAAAGTTTAATTACATAGTATAAGACACTGTTTTGTGCTGCAGTTTAAATACAGTAGAGCTAGAAATTGAATGCCGACTTCCATTTCCTGTAATAGAATGCGAACACTATATTCAGAATGTGAGTGGATGATCGACTGAATAATAAGCTGGATAGAAACTGTCTTTATGACTGCATTTTAAATAATATTAAATAAAAGTCATTACCGATAATATTTTTACATTAATTCAACGTTCTGTCATGTTCTTTGACTTTTTTGTAGCTCTTTTTAAATAAATGTACAAATTGTATGTATGTATATGTGTGTGTGTGTATTTATTTAGAGAGACAGACAGAGAGACAGACAAACAAATGAATAAATAAACAGAAAAGAAATGGGCCTATGGACAGAGGTATATGATACAGATAGGCAACAGAGAGAGAGAGAGAGAGAACTCTTCTAATAATATTCTGTGTAATTTATCTGTCTAACATAACATCGTCTGCGTCATTTCATCCCCCACTATAGGACTTTTAACACCACATTGCCACCATGAATATACACTTACATAAAGACAACGTTGAAATACTGATCCACTTTTCCTTACTAATGGAATCACGTGCATTGTTCTTACATTTAACACATTAATGCTTTTTTTCCAATTTTCATGCTTTATTTTTTAAGTTGTGTTGCGTCTGCGTTTGCTTACCAAGCACCTCTTTTTGCACTTTTTTATAATTTGTTAATTCCCGAACTGTTCCTAATAGTCTTAAGCCATTTTCCATTGTTTCCTCACATTCTGGATAAAAGCACGTCTGCTATTTGTGCACTGCTCAAACTTGTCAATAAGAACAGCTGCCTCTAATTCCGTACAAATAAAAATGTCTTAATGCTGTATTGGAGTTAGGCGCAATCTACTCATCAAACAGCGATAACTCTTCCAGAAAACCCGATGACTAAATACTAAAGAAGAAAACCTCCATTTCTGTTCTCTTGTCATGCGTGTTAGTGATCTCTTTCCACGGGTTTCTTTACTTCATGATAGTAAGCGAAGTATGTTTATTACAATGAGCTCTTTGCCGTGTGTTGGGATTTAATTCACCATACCACACAATAAACTTACAAATAAAGGGTTAATGGAAGTCGTTAGCATATTCGCTAACGCTTATTTTAATTTGACCATGTGTAATGCACGTGGATGCACCATATGTGCCGCTTTTGCAACACCTGTTCTAAATGTGTAATCATAAAGTACCAGTATCATTTGCATATTTTCTTCATACGTTAGTTATCGTTACGATACACGTAATGATATACACAGTGCACACGCTGCTTAGCAAGTGTAATACCGCATCCAAAAATATCTGTCTCAGTTTTTCTTTTAAATAAAGACCTGCACTATCGATTGATTCAACATATTTCCCCAACAGTCTGACAATGTTATTTTACTGATTGTTCATATAGATATGCAAAATTAAATGATACAATGTTTTTTGGTTTATTGTGTTTTATAAAGACACTGTCTGGGAGCATATTCAATAATTATGTCACATTTCATTCTAATAGCTTTTGCACATGTTGCACATTGTGAGAAACGGTTATTGCTGCTACACACATAGACATCCTGCTGTATAACCCTCCATAGTAGTCTAGGTTAATTTCTTTTACTTTTTTTTTACCTGTAAAAGGCATGACACACTCTGGTTTTCATTTGTTGATCTGTTGTTGGAGATAGATGCCGAATGAGATTCATTGCCCTGCACTCAGTGTTTACCTATAATGGACAAATGCTTTTGCATGGTTAATAATCATTGTCCGATTCTCGTGCTTTTATTAGAATTTTGTCAAATTTCTCCTGCTCTTTAAAGCATTTTTGTCCTTTAGCTTCAATTTTTTTTTTTCAGAGCTGTCTGACAGTGTTTAACTAGAGACCTAGAAATTATGTAATATTTCTGTCCTTTAGCTTCAATTTATTTATCAGGACTGTCTGATGGTTATGAAACAGAGACCCAGAAATTATGTAATATTTCTGTCCTTTAGCTTCAATTTATTTATCAGGACTGTCTGATGGTCATGAAACAGAGACCCAGAAATTATGTAATATTTCTGTCCTTTAGCTTCAATTTATTTATCAGGACTCTCTGATGCTCGTGAAACAGAGACCCAGAAACTATAAAATGTCTCTGTTCCTTACATTCAATTTATGTTTCCAGAACGGGTCTGAAGGTCATTAAATAGAGACTAACAAAGTAGGAAAGTTTTAGATGTATTCTTTCATTCAAAAATGGTAAGCGTGTTGAGTGGAAAAGTTGTCATTGGTGTTATATATATTTAATTCTGCCGGAAGAGATTCAAAGATACATTAATACACGTCATTTCCTTGATATTCACTCTGTACGATACTGTGGTAAAGTAGGTCATTGTGTGTAGATCTTCTTCTAGGTTTTTATTTTTTCTTCCATCTTGTTTTTCCATACTTCCTTCCGTCTTGGTTTTCCATACTTTTTGCCGTCTTGGTTTTCCATACATTCTTCTATCTTGACGATATGGACTGACAGTGCAAGCAGATGACGGTAGTGGGTTTCCACTTTCAAATTCGAAATTCCGTCCGGACACTCAGTAATATCCTGTTAATTACGACTGACTCTTACCAATATTTGGTGCTCCTCTTCGGAAGGGTTATTTTCTTCACTCGATGGTAACAAAGACAACACTACATTAATACAAAGACCTAATGTTTTCTTTGAACACAAAGACTCAATGTTTTATTTGAACACGAAGAATCAATGTTTAATTTGAACACAAAGAATCAATGTTTTATTTGAACACGAAGAATCAATGTTTAATTTGAACACAAAGAATCAATGTTTTATTTGAACACAAAGAATCAATGTTTTATTTGAACACAAAGAATCAATATTTTATTTGAACACAAAGAATACATGTTTTATTTGAACACAAACAATCAATATTTTATTTCAACACAAAGAATCAACACTTTATAAAAAAAAGAATTAGAACTTTATATAAATACGAGTGTTCCTATATATTAGGCCAGTGGTCCCCAACCCCCGGTCCGCGGACCGGTACCGGTCCGTGGACCATATGGTACCGGTCCGTGGACCAAATGGTACCGGGCCGCCCAATTTTATTTTTACTCTGGTGTATTTCTCTCGGGTTTGTGCGACTTTCCATGGACGAGATTGAGCCTGAGCATTCATTCTCCCAGTTGGTGCACGATCATCTGTCTTTGCTTTTAAAGAATTCGAGCTCTACTTCCCAACCACACCAACACACTTCGCTTCGGACCACCGACGAGCGCACTCCATCCATTGGACCGCCGGGAGGAGAGTCATGTCAAAGCGCCACACCAGACAAACCAGCACTAAGACTCAGCCCTTTTCAGGGCTGGCAAAAATGCCACTACTGCCCACTCCACAGACATCTTCTGGAAAATAACGCCGACAACAAAAACACGCTCTTCACAAACGGAAAAGGAGGAAACAACGCGAAAACCCACAAAGGAAGACGGCACAACTCAAACAGTCTTTGAAGGAAAAAAACCACGTTTCCACCCAAACTCTACAAGCCACTACAAGAGAAAGTGGAATAAACACCAACATCATCTGGAAAATTCCACCTACGGCCAAAGTGAATTCAACTCAAACAGCAAAACAAGAAATCAGCCAGGCATTCTCGCAAACTCCAAAACCCACAACAGATAATAAGGAAACTCAGACTACAAGCTCTATCAGCAAAGAAAAAGAAATTAAAACAACTACCACCGAAAATAAGAAGAAACGCCAAAAAATCTCCAGCACACAAACGGTACATATCAAGACGCAAGAAAGAAAAATACAAACAGAAAAAGAAGTGAAGACAACTGACGCACAGACCGAAACAGTCGACAACGCTCCAACTACACCACAAGAAACAACAACAACGACTAAATCAACTGCCCCCAATCCACAGCCAGAGTCACCACCGGGGACTGCAACAAAGACAACCACAACAGACACACGAGGAAACACTACAGAACGGAGCCCAAATCAAAAAGAAGGCGCCCGCCAACAGACGACAACAACAGTATCATCTACTACAGCCACAACAACAGAATCCACAACAACAACGGCAGCGCTGCGACAACAACCACCGCCGACAAAACAACAACGGTGGCAGCACAGGGAGCAACATCACATGCAGTGGGGATATATAACCACCCCATTGCGGATCTAATTCAACTAATGCTTGCCGCCAACACCCACCTACATACAGTCCAACGGATACCGGGGACATCAACAACAACAGTGCCAACGACAACAACAACACCACTGGTGAACATTACAGGGTGGGGAGTGAACATCCTGGGCGCACATACACACTAAGTACAGACGATGTGGTATTATCCTGGGCTCTGTAAACCCCCTCACCTGCCAATACAACAACGGCCACCACAGCACTTAAATCCGTATTGCCATTTCCGAATCCTATTTGTGTGAAGCGGGGTTTTCTGCAGTGACAGCAACCAAAACAAAACAACGGATGGACATAAGCAACTCACTTCGGGTGTAATTGTCTTCTATTACCCCCAGATGGAACCGTCTCGTTGCAAAGAAACAAGCTCAGGGTTCTCGCTGATTTAGCGTTCTAGTGAGTTAAAATGTTAAATCACTTTATATTCATTTTTTGGTGTAACTGTATTTTAATTTGAAGGCATGTTTAAATACAATTAAATTAAAATTATTAAATCAAAACAATCTAAAACATAAACAATCAACGTCCCCCCCACATCATCGGGCCGCGGTAAAATTATCAAGCGTTGACCGGTCCGCGGCAAAATTATCAAGCGTTGACCGGTCCGCGGCGATGAAAAGGTTGGGGACCACTGTATTAGGCCATCTCAGCCCAAAGTGGTGTCAAGGACTAAATTTGTAAACAAACCTTTAGTTAACTAAAACCATATTCATAAAATGAAACACCACGCACTTCTGAAAAGAAGTGAACACTCAAGCCAACTTTAATTCAATCAACTCTAATCAAAACACAGAATACGTATTTATTAAAAGAATTCTACTGACATCCATTAACTAAATTGTGTATGCATCCACTTAACTCTCTGACTCAATATTCAAGGAAACAAAATACACCATTCATCTTTGTTTATAAATATTCACCAAATCCTCAATTTTTACTTTGACAAAGAACTATAGTTTTTCTGCTCTAACTAACTCATAAAAGGATATTTATCATATTTCAAGAACCCTACAAATCCTTAAAACTATTCACTCATTCCTGCATCATGATAAATAGACAACACTAAAAAATTATATTTTAAGCAGTGCAAAAATCCCACACCATTCAAATTGTGAGTTAGTTCTCAATTTTATACGTGCCCCTTGATATTGAGGAGTATACTATCTCCCTTCTATAATATAATACAATTCTTAATATGGAGTGGTCCAGTCATAGGGCGATCACACACACACACACACACACACACACACACACACACACACACACACACACACACACACACCACAACACACACAACATAACACACACATACACACACAACACAACACACACAATATAACACACACAAATACACACACGCACACACACAACACATATACACACAACACACACAAACACACACACACACAAACACACACACACAGACACACAACACACACACAACACACACAAACACACACACACACACAGACACACAGACACACACACACAGACAGACACACACACACACACACACACACACACACACACACACACACACACACACACACACACACTGCTAATTGTATTATAAATATGTACTCCAAGTTTAACATCGATCTGACACCTATTGATCCGTTTACACATGTTGGAAATCACATTCAACAGTTCTCTTTTGTGTCCGAATTCTTAATTATTATGAAACGCCCACCACCACAACCAATGAAAATTTTTTTCTCAAAATATACAAACTATGAAATAGTGGATGAACAATAGAAGAATTAGAAATTTATTTATTGCAATATAAATTTATCGCACACGCTACATAATGTATGTCACGGGGATGGGAGGGGGTAGTCAGAAAATTTATTTTTGTCCCTGTGAATTGTCTCCCCCTTGTCCATACGTGGCCCGTTCGGGACACGCTCTCAGGTTCATCTGCGGGTTAAGGTGAAAGGTTAATTAAATGGTGCTGACAGCAAGTTTGTTCCAAATTGCCATCAGGGCTTTTGGCTTATTTTGTGTACATTTTTTCAATGTATTAATGAGCGAGTGGTACTATGTTCATGCTTTGTCAGAGTGTTAGAGAGTGTGAATACTTACTTTGTAATTTTACTTTTATAATTAAAATCACTTGTATATTTATTTATGTCAAGGTAGGCTAGTTATTTTAACAATAGATAGAAGTTGTAGCTAGTCAATTTTAATCCTTAAGTATAAATTTAGTTAGGAACTATTTTCTTAGTCAATGCACCCCTAGAATGAATGCACCAAAACCGAGAACAATGGCCTAAGCAGTCGTGACTAATGAGTTATTTTTTTTCTGGGAGGGAAAGAATAAAAGGATTCATCCGGCCATTTTGAATCAGTGTGTGTGTGTATGTTCTGGACTACAGAGCGGTGTGAGGTCGTATATGGTTCGCCTACACCGAGTCCGGACCGTCTTTTCTATTCTCGTCATAATCGGGGAAGAAAGACCAGAATATCTTCCAAGTATTATACAGTGTTGGAGGTGTGTTTTGTCGCACCCAACTCTTTTATGGTAACCTGCGTCGGATGTCAGTATTATACGTTGGGACCGAAACCTGGACAGTGGTTGTCCATCAGTGACTTTGCGCCAAGTGCTGACGGGACAAGACTGGGTCGGGAGAAAGATATTCACCACCACTCATCAATATAACTTCGCCCGCTATTCTTCAGCGAGGAGTTAAGAGTTATACTTTCGGCGTTTATCAACGCGAAAGTGCCAGTCAACGAGGCCTGACGGTTCTACAACCTCAACTCGTCGTATGTACTACGTACATTATCTGCTATCGCAACGAGGCCTGACGGTTCTACAACCTCCTGCGGTATCATCGTGATTTTCCTAGTTTGTTGGCCAATACCACTACGTTTATTTTTCGTCACGCAGACGTGCGTTTTCTTTTCCTTGAAATTAGTAAGTAGAAGAACTTTTCTCAGGGTGCATTCATTTAGGTAGGTTAGTATAGTTTATTATTTATTTAGAACTTTGTTGAAACATTGACACTTTTTGATTTATGATTGATATAGGGTATTTACCCTAAACTTTCTTTTACAGACATTTAATCTAAGTGGAGATAATTTTTTGTTTATCTTTTGTGGTGGGGATTTTACCCACAAATTGGTATTAGAAATTTTGATACTATTTGATATAGTATTGCGGTTTTCACCGCTACTCTTTTTTAGTGTTGCTATTTGCGGTCATCACCGCTCCGTACATGATTTGATAATATTACATGATTTGATAGTATTGCGGTTTTCACTGCCAGATCTATTATAAATTTTGTTTGTCATTTTATACCATTTATCATATCCATTGTTCTTTCTTTCTTTCTTTCTTTTTCCCCCTATCCCATGAATGTTGCCGAGCGGATGTATTTTTTTGAATGAATGACTAACACCGTACGAGAGAATTAGCCCCAAGTTATTAGAATAAATTTCTTCTTTTTAACTCTTCATCAAGAGTTGGGTTTTTCTCTCTGTGTGTGGTGCAAGTACGGTGCTACGGTTGTTTGTTCGTTCATTCTGTCCGTCCCTCAAAATACATTCATCCCGCATTCATACATACACGCTGGCTTTCACATTTTACCCCACATCTCAGAATAAAGCTAATCCTAACCCCCACAAAACTATTCGTGGTGTCTGAGTGTGAGAATGATCATCAACATCTGATCGTTCGATGTGATCCCGGCAAGTCACGGTAACTGACCTGACCCCCCCCCCCCCTTTGACCGAGAAGGAGAGAGAGGCCAGCGACAGTCAGACAACAACAACAACATAGGCGGCCCGTGACAATGTATAACATTCAAACAAATTATAAAATATTGATGTAAAAAACATATAAAAATCATAACAAAAGCAATGATATTCTAGCTTGCTGTTGAATCCCTCAAGCCAAACAAAGACTACAAAGTCAAACAAAGACAACAAAGACCAAAAAGCGAAACAAAAACTACAAAGCCGAACAAAGGCAAACAAAGACCAACAAGCCAAACAACAAGGTTTTTCCAACATTCTCTGCAACAATCATACCACTTCCTGAGAATCTGGTTTAACTCACGTTATATATCATTCCAAGAAAGTAAATCAGATTACTATAGTGAAAACAGATTAATTATTCAATTTCTTTAGCTTCAGCTAATTAACAGTGCATCATTGATGTCCATAGCGCTCTCTTTTTCAATTAAATCCTGCTACACACTTTCCTTGACGATTACAAATGTAACTAAATAGTTACAATTAGCAAGTGTAGTGTTCTCCACAAAAATTTGATTACGCTGCATAATCCTCTTGCAAGGATTGCAAAAAAATTCACGCAAATAAGTATAGTTAAACAATTACCGTATATCATTATCAATCATAACAGTTAAACTACTCTAGAAAATTTTGCAAATTACTGTAATATTTTACAAAATCTAAATCCACCAAGTTAAGGTATACCCGGCTTTAATCACGTGCACGCTTAATGTTGACTCAAATTCGTTAAAATCATGATGACGAAAATACACAGAGTGATCATGAAAATTGAAATACTTTGGAGGCTTGGCATTGGTCTCCATATCTTATGCAATTCCTTCTGGTTAATTACAGTTGACTGGTATTCTGTCGTTGGTAGGTTTATGATGATTGTCTTTACTGGTCATTTAATCACTGCCACCAAGCCCATCCAAATTAATCTTCTGCGGCAAACCTTGGAGTGACTAGCATACCTAGATTTTTAGAATGCAGACCCACTGAATCTATCTGATAGATAGTTAACCATTTTAGTGAAAAATGTAACCTTTAGTGAGTTGTTCCTCCTTACGCGAAATTGAGGGTAAACATCTTTCACTGGCTTCCATTACCACTGTTCTTAACGTGTCGAGCACAACCAATACTTTAAACATTTCTAAGTTAAGTATTCATAACAATAATAAACAAGCTAGAGTTGTATACATATAAAAATTCATGTTTAAAATATATTAAATATGGCATAATTGCCAAAATAGTTGTCACATATACTTCATTTATATTTTTCGTCAGCTAAAATTAAAAATAAATTTTAAAACAGTAAACATTTATGTACTTTTAGATATTTGAATCGTTTCCTGTCCGCAATGTCTCTGGAAGAATTTGTCTTAATAGATGCTAGCATTTTGGCGTGGCTACTTATCACTCCTAGTCAACGATTACGTATGACAATGGCTCAGACATATTAACTGCACTAGATTAGGCTGCTCAGAAGTGTGACTGCACTAGATTAGGTTGCTCAGAAGTATCCACTGTACTAAATTAGGTTGCTCAGAAGTATAGACTGTGCTAAATTAAGCTGCTCAGAAACATGGACTGTACTATATTAGGTTATTCAGAATTGTCTACTGCACTTGATTATGTTGCTCAGAAGTGTCGACTGAAATAGATTATATTTGATCGTGCTATCTGCTGGAGTGTACTCTGCCTCATGACTTCTGGTACACAGAGAGAGAGAGAGAGAGAGTGAGAGTGAGAGAGAGGAGAGAGAGAGCAAAGATCGTTCATTCACAATATGATCTATTTATGCACCGGTAGAATACGGCCTTCTGGTTCACTCACTGAAGCACCCTCTCTTGTTCACATCCTTAACACTAAGCCATTCCAGTCGAGTGGTACCTGTTGGTCATACTTTGCAAGTGTTATAGTAACTTGCATAACAGCCACACTTTCCATTCCTTGTTACGTAATTGTTTAATTCAACAATCCACCAAATACACCTTTAACAAAATTCGACTTTTAATACATAAATAAGACAAGAATTTGGGATGAAGAAATGAAATAATATATTTAAATAAAACAGAATAGATAAAAAAGAGAGACTTGAGATATTTTTTTAGAATATTTTAAAACAATTAACCAAATGTTCTGGTGCAGTCAAATGAAGAGAGAGAGAGAGAGAGAGAGAGAGAGAGAGAAGAGAAGAGAGAGAGATGTAGCATAGGTGGAGAAACAAATAATTTGTTAAAATTGGAAACAAACTGAAACAAGATAATCGTTCAAAACCAGCCATAGATACATTGCCATTGAGCAAGTCCATTACCCTGTTTTTAGAAGTTCTCTTAGTGCTAGTAATTAAAAGGTAGTCACCTCGTTTTATTTGAATGACGTCACTGGAGCTGGAATCGTTTCGCTGAACATGTTTGTCACTTCCAAAATCCATTCCCAAAATGAAGGAAGTTTTGATTAGAAACTAAATCTACTTTTGCTCATTTATTCTGAAGTATGAAAGTTTTCAGAAACTCTCTCGCTTTAGGTGCAAATTAGAGTTTGGAATTACACGACCACGGGCGGACGTTTGTTTATGCCTTCATAGTTCTCTATTTTGTATTTATATATGATTACTTTCGATGCTCACGTCACTTTGCATTCCTAATCTACATTCACGTCACTTTGCATTCCTTGTCTACATTCACGTCACTATACATTCCTTGTCTACATTCACGTCACTTTACATTCTTTGTCTACATTCACGTCACTTTCATTCCCTGGCTACGTTCGCGTCACTTTGCATTCTTTGTCTACATTCACGTCACTTTACATTCTTTGTCTACATTCACGTCACTTTGCATTCCCTGACTACTTTCACGTCACTTTGCATTCCTTGTGCATGTGTAAACCACTATTACCTGAAAACAAAGAAATTAACCTGTTTTTAATTTAAAAGAAATTGTTATTACCTGAGTACCCAATTTACGACCTACCCTAAATGTCATGACTATTTATTCCAAAGGTGCAATAAAAGAAAGAAAATTACAAGCTATTCTCTCAGTTTTATACATACAGGTAAAGCAAAACTCGACAAACAACCCGTACTTGTATTTAAAGGTCTCTGTTAAAAATGTCTAACCAAATTCACACTATATAAAAAGTGACACTAATGCAGGCATTTTAGATCATGTAACACTTTTCTATTAGACTAGATATCTCGCTTCCACGTACATACCTGCAAAATAATAAAAATAGGCGCACAGGAACACAATGGCTTGACGCCATAAAATAAGAACAAAGGTGAAGGGCCTCTCTTCTGCTATCATTTTTACAAGAATGATACGTTAATAAAAGAATTACCTTTCGTCTGCACAGAATGCGAAAATAATTGAATTAAAGATAATTGTGGCCGCATAATGTACACTGAACCGACTTTCGGACTGCTTAAACTAAAGGCGTATAGGTCAATGAGATCCAACCACATTTCGCCCAGGTGCATCTATTTTGCATGCCGCGTTCATACAAAAAAAAAAAAACATGTTTCTTTAATTATCTGGTATGCATACAACATTAATTGAAAGGTCAAAAGTAAAAACAGCCCCTTCCTTTATAAACCGATTATGCAAGCCATACGTCAAGAAATATCAGCGTAATGTATTTGAAGCAGTTTTATAAATTCACACACGTGACATACATAAATACAAGCACACTTAGACATTTGTGTTTATGCGTGTGTACTGCTCGGACATGCGTATATCTTGTAGTATCTCCATCCTAACACATTCCCTAACGCGTGAATGTTGAACTGAGCGTCCATGATAGTAAGCACTTAGAATTATTTGAAGATTTAACGAAAATTTTTAAAAATAATACATCATCGTCATTATCATTTTCAACAGGTTATTACTTATCAGTAGTGGTTGTAGGAGTAGTAGAGGAGTATTAGTATTAGTACAAGAAGTAGCAGTAGTAGTAGTAGTAGTAGTAGTAGACGTAGGCCTAATTATATTTGACTGATTTTCTTTTAGCGAAATTGGAAGCTACTAGCAACACAGGTCCACTTGCACATTAACTATCCCCATTAACTATCCCCATATTTGTGTTTCAAATGAACTATTCGCGGACCTTCTGTATCACCAGAGCTAGTTAAGGAATAATATAAATGAAAAGTCGTACTATTAACTAGGTCACTACTTGACTGAGCCTGTTTTTAACGTATCTTTTTTGTTGTTTGTGTTAGCTTTTCTTGTAGGTTACATTTTGCTAATGTATTTATCATATGTCAAACTTTATACTTTTCTACATTTGACTATCAATTTCGTCAATCGTGTTCCTTCATACTTGCTCATTCTTTTATAAATATAATTAAAACATAACACGTCGTGTGGTGTTTGATTCGTACTTATACAGATAATGTTAAACTCAAAACATCTTAAGAGGCAGAATACGCACAGAAGTCTACTCAGTATTATTACTTACAAAAATAAAACTAATTGAACGAAGTCCAATCGTGACTTAATTTTAAAGAAACCTCTACCCTTGTAAAATAAATACTGTATATAAATTGTATTACACCTGAGTCAAATAAATAGGAATTAATATTATGATGAAATAAATAGGATGGTTTAATGTCTGTCACAAGTGGTCAAGATAATTAAATAATTACATACATTGAATGTGTACCACAAATGATGCTGAAGCATATCCAAGCACATCTGAAATATCTACTGTATTTTAGCACCACGTCTGAAATATCTACTGCGTTTTAGCACCACGTATGAAGGAAATAATTATGTACACCTCATACGTAACTCCCACTTGAGTAAAATAAAAACGTGTGTCTCCGTTGGCTTTGTTACTTTAATCCAGGTATAAGCAGGAGAGCACATTATTTTCTAGAAGGACATTTTAAATCTGAATATAATGTAAGCAGTAAGTTTTAAAAAAAAACTAAATAGGAATGAACTGAAAATTGGACGTCACTGTGCGTTTTACACTTAAATTACGTCATTTCCTGTTCCCCAGGGAAATCTTAACATAAAGATAACTTAAATGAATTATGATGCATTGCCCTTTGATTCACACGAGTAGCATATAGTTAGCCAATGTGGCTAATGATAATTATCTTCGGGAAATCCCTTTATCGTACTTCGGAAAACCCCTTAATACAGACTTTTTATTTTTAATTCTCCTAACTTCCAATACGGATTAACTCACAAGACAAAACCGCATTTTAAAAAATTATCACATTGTTTCTTACCGACCACGTGTTGCTACAGATCTTTGCTGATGACGTTTCACTGTTATTTGTATGAGTCGCTTGGGACAACTAATCAGTTTGTTCCGACAACAAATCCGTGTCCGTGTAAACTACTCCACTTCTATTCAGTTTAATCATAATAGAATATCCCCCACACCTGTGACCACTAAATGTCAATAAATTAAATAAAGAAAATTCAAACACATCCATTTAATCCATCCCACACAGTACTGCCAGCAAAGTATTTAAATAATTACATAAATTGAATGTGTACCACAGTGGGCAAAGTAATTAAATCAAATTACATAAATGGAATGTGTACCACAAGTGGGCAAAGTAACTAAATAATTACATGAATTGAATGTGTACGACAAATGGGCAAAGTAACTAAATAATTACATGAATTGAGTGTGTACCACAAATGGGCAAAGTAACTAAATAATTACATGAATTGAGTGTACCCAAAGTGGGCAAAGTAACTAAATAATTACATGAATTGAATGTGTACCACAAGTGGGCAAAGTAATTAAATCAAATTACATAAATGGAATGTGTACCACAAGTGAGCAAAGTAATTAAATAATTATATAAATGGAAAGTGTGCCACAATGGGCAAAGTAACTAAATAATTACATGAATTGAATGTGTACCACAAGTGGGCAAAGTAACAAAATAATTACATGAATTGAATGTGTACCACAAGTGGGCAAAGTAACTAAATAATTACATGAATTGAATGTGTACCACAAGTGGGCAAAGTAACTAAATAATTACATGAATTGAATGTGTACTACAAGTGAGCAAAGTCCCAGTTCGACCTAAGTTTCAGGACGTCCGGTTTCGATTTCCTATGGTGGAACACGCATACCTTCCAATTATTTTAATTTTTATATTATACTCGGCTTATGACAACTTTTCGTGCATTTGCCCACTTGCTTAATACGGGGTCTTCGTTAGGTACGTGAGTACATTATATTACTTATTTGTGTGACCGATTGCAGTTTAGTAACATTACTTATAGTTACAAAGTAAATGTTTATACTTTATACAAACCGATTTGTTGCTCATGTATACGTGTTACATATGACATTTATCATCACCAATAACTCCATAATCACATTTATCAATATCAGCAGCTTTATAACGATCGTCTTTCTTCACAATGATCACACCAAGATTCTAGACGTCTTCAACATCATAACTCTCATCTATCTTTTAATGGTCACCACCGACATTATCGACATTATAACAATCATCGTAATCACAATGATCACCTTCAACATTCCAGACGTCATCAATGTCAGCATAAAAACCAAATAATCATCAATGTAAGTGTCCTCATCAGCAGTACGACTGTTACATTCTTTGTCACCCACGATGTCGTCGTCGTCTTATCATTGTCAGTGTCATCATATTTGATACGAATATGATAGTCGTTGTAGCAGTAATATTAATGTTGGAATTGTGCTTGTATCCTCTATAATGTATATCTGCGTGTGATTTCGACAAATAAATTACTACTGTTTATTACAAATGCATTACAAAATCATGCACATGTGAAGTCCAGTCAAGGAATGTTTGGTCAACGTCCTTCCACTTGATGCGTGCCCTACTGTTTACGGCTGCAGCCATTTGAGGAGGAAGTAGGGAAGGCAGTTTGATAAATTCTATTGATAAAGTACTCCACGTCATAGTGAAAAGTCGCAAGACACAAGGGTAGCTTTCACTGTCATAGTGAATTCCAAACTACTTGTAACAGTTGTTGTGGTTGTTTGTCATTGGCAGATGTTTACAGTGTCATAGGTGTAAGAGACTATGAATCAGCGTGCTGTGCATACAATTCTATTCTGAGTGTTTGTGTGTGAGGTGTACGCATTAGACTTACATTAGGCAGTGTGTGTGTGTGTGTGTGTGTGTGTGTGTGTGTGTGTGTGTGTGTGTGTGTGTGTGTGTGTGTGTGTGTGTTTCCATGGTGTCTCATCAGTTAAAGCAGTAGGAGATGCGTCTTTTGTCATATACTTACGTGATTGATTATCCGATACGTAATTGCGATTGTAATTATTGTTTCCTTAAAAAAATTGAAATGAGAAAGTGAACATGTTCGTGCATTTGCCTCAGTAGTGTGTACACTGTGTGTGAACACTGTATGTTTGTGTGACACCACTTTTACACTTTTTGCTCAAATGCAATACATGTTTGGGTGTATGCATGCAGTCAGTGTGTACGTGTGTTGTCGTGGCTGTGCTTTTGAACGCGTTCAACATACTTACTATTGACAATTCTATTTTTCTTTATGACATTTAATAATGCTCATATCACTCGCATTGTGATTTCGGTGAACAGGTCGACAGGAACAATTGCACGTAGACAATAGAAATCAGCGGAATGTGTAAGCTCATACTGCTGACATACTTCGATTTCTTATTATTATTCCTTTTAAGGAAGCGTAATTACGTAATATTAAGAGAACAAATTGTACTTTCTGTTTTAGCTTATATTTTAAATTATGTAATGTAATGAATTCCTTTGAAATATTTGGCGCACTTTTTCGCAAAGACTACTTACCAGTCAGAGCTACGTGCTCGCGGAAACGAAGTACTTGCAATAATATGAGTGGTGTATACACGAGCCAATCGCCTCGACTCAACCTGTCGAGGACGTGAAAACGCTGCACTAAGTGACATCCAGTGTCAGTGCACTTCTGCCTACACCTCATAGCGAATCCATGGTCTGCCTCCCTGCCATATCAAGCTTACAATGTGGGCAAGGTGCAAGAGGGAAGGGACTGTTCGGTTTTGATTTGGTTAAGCGGCTTGAATGGTAACAAAACTCTATACGCGTCTGGACTTTGTACTGAAGGCTGCGTGAGCTAAATAAATGTATTTGATCAAGGAAACGAGCCTTGCTGTGTCCGTTTACCAGAAAAGCTACGGTAGAGTGGAAAATAACAGGATTTACAGGAAACGCCATTTGGTGATCGTTAATTTCATTCTAGAAAATTGAATCGTCTCGAAACACAGTCTGGTCCGTCTGGAAGGTGAGAACGTTTCTTTAAGTAATACGTAGTTCATGAATTTTTTTCTTTATTTGTATATATGCTTTAATATAATACTTCATTGATGCTTCATATGTTAAATGCTGTTTGTTGTTGTTTTCGAGTAGTAGAAGCAGTAACAGAATTCATGAAAATACTAAATTGTATGAATCCGGTGAAGAGAAGTTTGAAACTTAATAAGCATAGTTTGTTGTCTAACTGTAGAATTTTAATCCTATTACTATTTCTTGATACGGTCGGTATATATTGTACTGCCAAAATTAATCAGTCAAGCTGCTAAGTCAATCAGTTAAGTCAACTATCAACATTTACTTAGTTTGCTCAAATGTAGATGTGAGTGAGTCAGTAAATTTTGATGCAGTATATTCTATCACCCATTCAAACTTTGAATTATTGTTATTGAAACAAGGCACCTCTAAGTTTCTTCAGACTGGTTCAGAAACATAACTAATGTTACATGTAGCGTGGCGTCATAACGTGTTTTCTTTCATCGTGTAAAATCCATTAATTAGATCACATTAATGCTATTGTATTCACTACGTCTGTAATTTCATAATGGATTACTATATTACAAAATGGGGAACCGATTTGTTACCTTAGAATAAGCAATTAGCGAAAATAAAATGAATTTAAAGCAGTGTCTATTTTCACATGGCGATTATTGCGCTGTGTCAGTTAAATATATAATGTTGTAACATGAAATATATCTAATTAACTTCTATTAGAAAAATGATTAATTAAGGGTAAAACACAAAAGAACAGAATAATAATTTCCCAGTGCAACCATTCTGACTCGCTAGGGTGTTACTAGTCTATGCAAGAGTTGTCCTTGCTAATAGATAGGTAAATGTTACGAGTTGTCTGCGCATCATTTGTGCTTGTGTAGAGGCTTATTTCTGAAGATTTTCTTTCCATACAGAACTATAACTCTGTACATTGAAGTCGGTACTTGTTTTTCGCGAAAGCGGCGGAAGCCGGAAGCGTTCCCCTCATTAACAACAAGTACTTGTTCAAGTCAAGCGTGGCATGGCATTTATGTATCGAGAGGACTCACCTTCTCTGTTACATGGGTCCAAGGGAGTTAAATGTGCATATTTATAGCTTCAGTTGAATGAATCAAACATGCTCTGGTTTGGGGGTATCGAAAACTACTCAAATCCTATGCGGCATGTATATGTGATGTCTGAATGAGTCATCACTTATCCACTTAAACTGTCCTAGCAGTAAGATTATAAAACAAATTTAAAAGCCAGAAAATTACACCCCCTCCAAGCCCATGCAGTCATGTGATTAAATAAAGAAGCATGCATTTAAATAAAGAAGTAATGCACTTGTCTTCGAAGTTCTGTTACAGTGGAAAATCCATTTATCCATTGAAAACATGTTCAGTTATTTCTTGCCAGTTGGCAATACTGCCTAACAAACATAAATGTCTAGAAAGTGCAGACAGAATGAGAAATATATTTCTTTTATAAAAATCCATTGACCTATTTAGAGTCTTTAGAAGCACTGTACGTGTCATTCAACAGAGCAATTACAGTCGTTCTGTATGAGTGAGGAACAACTCCTTTCGCTTTTAGTGACAAATTCTTGACACTACCAGCTTAAAAGGATTCATTGTGCATGACCTATTAACATGAACACTAGTACCAAGTGTTGGTACCCCGTACAAAGGACGACACGAAAAACACGACACTTTTTAGGTCGATCGCTCTGTTGACTTGTTTAAGCCCCCATAGCATAGTCCTCACATATAAAGACAGACAGGACGGACAAACAAATTGACGGACAGACAGACTCGATGACTACGATTAAATTAATTTGACATGAATTGGAGATGATAAGAATTGACACAAGGCAAATGAAAATATTAATAAAATATTTATATAAAAGAAAATTAAACAAGTAATCAAAATAAAACAGCAATCAATTACAAAATACACCTAACACAATGCTCATAATATATATCAGAGATAAGTTAGCCTCCCCTGACTAGTTATATTTTCCCCGACTAAGTTCATTTAGTTTTCTTCTCAGTTCTCCAAAGATTTGCACAAAGTTGTCAATATCCAAAGTTTTATACAAAGTTCCCAATAGTTCCTAGGCTATAGAGTTAGACCATTCTCACACTCTTGGCCAATGTACTACTTTCACTTAACTTAGTCACAAAGGTGGTGTTTAACTGTCACTGGAAGAGTCTATGTAGACCTTCTTTTCCAAGGACTAATATGGCGTTCTTATGAACCAACAGCTGATAACACTTCAGCAAACTGTTGCAAACAATAGAAGCTTTGATACCAAAAGGTCAAGCCTCCAAACGTGTGGCGAAAAATCCTTCCATTCAGCAAAAACCAAGGATTGAAGTAATCTGTAATAATAGCCTATAGTTTCCCTTAAAAAATCTCATACGCTCTTTTTTCTCAAGCCTTTGGGATTATCATTCACACATAAATTTTCAGATTTACACTACGTCGAAATCTGGCCTTCTGCTACACACCTGGCATGTGTCGTTGTTGTGGGAAAAAGACATGGCTTGGGTTTACTCCGCTATTTAAAGGTTTTTCGGTTTGACCTAAGGGCAGGTCTGTGTCCAAGCTCTCATTCACACGTAGGATTAACAATACTTCTGACTTCCTTCCGCTCTGCTAAATGATCATCTCCCTACTTCTTCCATTCAGTGTTCCTTTACGATCAAAGACGTTCTTACTATGCGTATTTACTTTTTACTGGACTGGCCAGATTTCTGCATGGTCAGTGTTCTAACATTAAGTAGCTTACTTCTCTTGACACAGAAAAA
Source organism: Sinotaia quadrata (assembly GCA_028829895.1). Classification (NCBI taxonomy): domain Eukaryota; kingdom Metazoa; phylum Mollusca; class Gastropoda; order Architaenioglossa; family Viviparidae; genus Sinotaia; species Sinotaia quadrata. Next base: position 18,370,037 of record CM054178.1, on the reverse strand, counting down.
CATCCATCCTGTTTTATGGGTGATGTAATGGCTACGTCATAAGTCTGTACAAGCCCTTGTTAAACTGCCTTTTTGCATTTACATTTAGATTTTCTTCGTACATCTAAATTTTAATTCCTTTCTATATTTATTTTTTTAAAATATTTAAAAATCCGGGATCCGGGCGAGATTTATAAATATCCTGACACCAAGGAGTGTCTCTGTCTACAATTTGATATGCATTAACAAAGTTAAAATTACTAATCAAGGATGATCATTGGTTTTTCTCATGGCACTCCATCAATACAGGAAACAGATGAACCTTGTGATTAATTTGTTTAAACAGGTATTGTTCGGTTTTTAATTTTGCTTCATCATTTGACAAGCTGCCTTGAGAGAATAATGATGACGCTTAATGCTTGCAAAATGCATTTCTTACTATTAGCTTTTAATTTTAGTGCATGTGCCTGTAAGCAAACCATTACACTTTTTTAATGAAGTGAGCTAAAGCTTAAAAGACTCTAACTTTTACTGCTGTATAACATTAATGTGTTGAATAACAGATGACTTCTTCTCCCCATTCAAATTATTGATGATCATTTAAGTAAGAGTAATTGTTCATATTTGCAATGTTGCCAGCATAATAGCAGTCACAGTAGTTACAGTAGTAGTAAGTAACGTCACCGTGGTTTTCATCATTATCAACTTCATTATCATGATCATTATCACCTCTATTAAACTCTAGCTAGCTAGGGTAAACAACAGAGTCATTCGGAAATGTTCATCAATGCTTAATTAAGCAATACGCATAATTATATGTAAATATTGTTTTGATTGTGTATATGTTTATATCTTTTAGCTTTAGATTTTGAGATAATGGGGAGCTACGTGAAAGTATTCAGTGCAGTTCTCTTAATAACTTTTGGTATGAGGCTTGGCGAGACTTGGAAGTGTGATCTTGGCATGACGGTCTGCGAGGTCTGGCTGGAAATTAACCACAAACTCACAATGATGCATGACAAAGTGCTGGTGATAGCGAACGATGGTCACTTGTGTAATTATACTGAAAAGAACTGCGCGATCAACAATTCTATTCCTATAAGTGAGGTGGGTGTTAGCAATTATGTATGTGAGGTGGGTGTTAGCAAATATGTATGTGAGGTGGGTGTTAGCAAATATGTATGTGAGGTGGGTGTTAGCAAATATATATGTGAGGTGGGTGTTAGCAAATATGTATGTGAGGTGGGTGTTAGCAAATATGTATGTGAGGTGGGTGTTAGCAAATATGTATGTGAGGTGGGTGTTAGCAAATATGTATATGCATGGAGACATACAACTGCTTGTTTGCGTGTGTGCTTGTGAAAATGAATGTAAGTGTGAGTAACCGTGAATGTGCATGACTGTATATGTATTTGTGCTTATAATTTAGTATGTGAGAGCATAAGTGTGCGTGCATGTATATGCATGCGTGTCAGTGAGAACTCGTGACTGTGTCCGGTTTTGGCCATGTATGCATGTGAGTATATATATATATATATAGAGAGAGAGAGAGAGAGAGAGAGAGAGAGAGAGAGAGAGAGAGAGAGAGAGAGAGAGAGAGAGAGAGAGAGAGAGAGAGAGAGAGAGAGTCTGAAAATGTTATATTTCTTTAATAATATTTTGTCCATTATCAGCAGCTAGAGAAATATGCATGTCTTTGCAAAATATAATATAAATTTGAATAATATAACGCATCACATCCTTTTGGTTGCCTGTTATTACACACTGACAATTAATTAAAAATAGGTCATATCTGCGGATGGATTTCTTGAGCCAAGAATTGTGATATCTATCAATGGCACCCTGCCAGGACCGACCTTAGAGGTGCACGAAAATCAGGAAATTCGTGTGACAATCGTCAACAAAATGGCGTCTGAAGCGACCAGTATGCACTTTCATGGACAGCATCAAAAAGGAAGTCCCTGGATGGACGGAGTTGGATTTGTAACACAGTGTCCCATTTTACCTGGTCAGACCTTCACCCATGTCGTAAGTATGGCAAAGCTTTACAAAGGTATTGCTTAGTGGTTATTTAGTACACATTGCCGATTTCTGGCTGCTTAAATCATATAATTTAGACAATATTTCTTTTTCATGAAAAGGACATTATAATAACATTACTTTCAACATTTTATATGCACTTAATTATACTTGACTTAGTTTCGCGCCAATCCTGCCGGAACCTACTGGTACCACGCCCATGTGGGCAGTCAACTCTCCATGGGCATGTATGGCGCTTTCATCGTTCACCCGGCAACTGGCCAGTGGCCGCAGTACGACAAGGAGTACGTGCTGATGGTCCAGGACTACAACCACGACTGGGACTCCACGATGGGCTTCTACAAGATGAGCTACGGTATGTACGTGAATGGTCGCAAGGAGGGTTCTTCCAGCAACCTGTCTGGCGCTCGCTATAGCCTCTTCCGGTTCCAGTCTGGTCTCATCAACGGCAAGGGACGTTACTATGACAACAGCACAAATCAGCATAATGAGGCGCCTTTGGAAATTTTTACTGTAAAGTAATTAATTTGTCTTTGTCAGCTATATCGACCATATAATTGTCACTGTGTGTGTGTGTGTCTGTCTGTCTTTAATTGTCAAACTCTTTGTCAGAAAATATTAGGCAAATTATGCCGAATTATGAAGATATTATTTTCATTTCATTTATCGTTTCAACTATCTAATTAATTTATGAGAAGACACTTCCGTAGGCAACTTACGCATATATGGTGCAATAACCTGTTTATGAGTTCAGAGTATGTGGGTTACTCTAAAGGTGAGGGAAAGACCGTTAACCGGATATGAGATGTCCATATTTGGTCAATTGCATTCCGTATCGTGATGTAGTGTTAATCCGCCAATTGACCTAGAGTCATTCATATATATGCATGAATGAATCGGAATTATTTAGATGCTCATATTTATTCATTCACAGTGCCCATTATCCGACGGTTGGCCATTCGCATCCATTTTGACCGTGCATACCTTCACATAGTGGTAAATTGTTGTATTTCTCGTTTGTAAAATACTGTGTAGGATATTTATGTGATTGTTAAATGATTGATGTATTTTTCTCAACAAAAAAAAACAACTAAGTGGCATTAGCGATTGATACATCTTGTAGAATGATCAAGATAGAATAACCACGTGTGGATTGCTATATTTCTGCTGTTAAAATTGTTATAATGGGAAAGTGTTAATAGTGAATAGACAATTGTTAACAGGCATCTTGCGAACAACAGGCTAAAATATATTGTATTGAGAAGTTATACATTTTTAAAGCTAAATCATTTGTTCATTTAGATATTTTTATTGATTTGGAATTGTGAATTAGCTGTAGCTAATTAGTGGAGACTGTAAAGAGTAATCTATCGCTGTCACCATAAAACTCATATAATCACTTGTAACGTGATAGTGATGATGAATGATGTTATTCATTTACAGCCGGTCTAGGACGAGTAGGAGTCTTGGAGATGACACTCAAATCTTGAGGTTAGACTAGGAGTCTTAACCTGGATCTGCGGAATCTGTGGTCAATTGCTCGAGGACTACACCAAGTGCTGTACCCGATATTGGAGGGACCAGACAGAAGATAACTGCCGCTTGAAATCAGAATCGCACCAGTAGAATAGACGACAGCAACAGCTCAACTACTTCATGAACTATTAAATCTAAGTGGGATATGTCCCAGTGATAAGCAGAACAGACAGTAATATCGTGTATATAGCCATTCGGAATTCGGGCTAAACGGGATATATTGACTCTAATAATCCACACATTATTAATGGTTTTTTTCTATTATTATGAGTTGTTATATTAAATTTGTTGTTATCTTACCCATTGTTACATAATTGTTTGTAGCACAACTGGAGAGATTAGCTAGCTGTGGGCCGAGCCATAATACAGTATAATAAATCTTAATTTATAAATAAAGGGGAAATAACGTTGCCAGCTTGGGCAAGACAACTGATTTATCTAGTGAGGTGTTGTTGAGTAATAGCCTGAATCTTCTGGCATTTTCTTAATGATAAGTCAGGCCGACTGGCTGTCACTATTGTTAGAGATTACTCAATATCCAATATTGATAACTGGAAATCTAAAATAGGAAAGAGTCGTTAAACCTAGACTTGACACTTGACACGCTTGTTGAAGTAGAATATTAACCCGTACACTTTTGTCCACGTCACTGTCAAAACTTGATTATCAAACCACCTTGCCTTATCCCTTCAAGCACGTATAATAGGAGACGCTCGAGGGTGTTTCACGATGGCTCAAGTGTGATAACGTGAAGGATTGAGTCGGTTGTGGACAGACGTGAACAGAGAATATTAATTAATCTAAGGTGCTGATTCATTAATGACGAGATAGATAGAATGATAGATGGATGGATGCATGGATGGATGGATGGATTAATGGATGGAGAAACAGTTCGCTTTCTGGCTAGCTGGATATTATGTATAGAGAAACACAGGCAGACAGCTAAGGTGACAGACAGGAAGACAGATAAGCTGTCAGGCATGTGGTCATTGAGAGGACGTGGCTAAAGTTTGTGTCAGTCTAGGAAACAAATGGAAGACAGAACAGGATCTGCCAAAGAATAGGTATATGCAGTTCTAGTCATCACTAATGAAATTAAAACATTCGTATCTTCTCAAGCTACGTTGCCAGGGCCTTTTTTTAATTATGCTTTAAAATGAACAAAACAAAACATATAGTTATATGCATTTTTATAAATAATTATTTTTTCAACTAGAGTGTTTTGTTGCATCTTAGAAATACATGTAATTTATTTTGTTCTTGCAATTTTTCAAACAGGCGATGTGAATTCATGCCCTTCATTCAAAATAAGAAACCAGAAAAAAATCCCGTAAATTAGAAACCCTAATGAAAAACAAAATCGATGCCCACGTATCACACATTTGCTTATAATACCTAACTCATGGGTTCATAATTCACTAATGAATACAGATGTAATCCCAACCTTTTAGATGAGAGGAGAATCACACCCATTCGTTAAACCCTCTGATACTGGAAGTGGACGGTGCCATTCAATCATTCCCTCAGACACATCACGTGGTGCGCCCCCTGTTTGCTTTCAGTAACTGTGTAGTGCATTATCTGTCAGCCCTGCTTTAATTCTCCTCAGAATGATGCAATAGTATTTCCGTTTGCTTTGCAGACAAAACCGTCTGTACAGGTTTCGCTTGATAAACTCTGGGTCCGTGTACCCCTTTCAAGTCTCAGTGGATGGCCACTCACTCACAGTGGTGGCGTCAGACGGCCTGGAAATTGAACCCGTGAAGGTAGATTACGTCATCATTACCCCTGGTGAACGCTACGACGTTGAACTAAACGCATCAAACGCCGTCGACAACTACTGGATTCGCGCTGTTTCCCTTGAGGTATGCATAACTTTTAAACTGATATGTGTGAGTGTGTGTGTGTGTGTGTGTGTGTGTGCGTTTTTGTGTGTGTGTGTGTATGTGTGTGTACTTGTTATTTTGAGGTCTGTTCCTGAGTCATGATTGCTATTGATGCTTTTTATTATAGATTTTATTAACTTGACAATTTAAATAAAAACTTATCACTTTTATTGTACGTGTTATATATATATATATATGTCAATGTTTCAGGAAAGCCATATATAAATAGTCACCGACTACCAAATTGTGCACAAATCTATATTTTAAGGGGTATCACTAGACGAGTTTGTTGATATGTATTTGCCAATTAATTACTTAGCTTAACTGAAATGTCAATATACAGAGTAGATGCTACGCATGTAAATGTACTTTTAAGTGTCTTAATCCTCTGATATCATGATCAAGGTGTGACAGGTTATTTTAACGACGACAGGGTCTCTATGATTATGAGAATATTATCATCTCTCCATGTCTATGATAATACACGCCTCTCAGTTTGCGGGCAATGGACTGAAAGAGTTACTTCCCCGTACCCTTTCCAGATCAATCCCCAGTATTATAAATAAATACTACAGAATAACTCTGACCTGACAAACGTCCAACAGAGTAGTGGACACCCTCTACAAAGGCCTTTACACCCATTTTATTAATTATTACGCCCCCCCCCCCCACTACTCCTGATCTTTTAACACTTAAAACATGAGGTCGAGAGTGTTGATTAAAACAAAATATTAACAATATAATTAACTACACACACACACACACACACACACACACACACACACACACACACACACACACATTCCGCATACGCATATGGACAAACGCACACATATACTTGTGCACAATCATGAATGTATGCACGCGCATACATATGCACATATATCAAAGCTCAAGCATACTACTTTTTCAAATAACAACAGTATACTTAACTAAAAGAGCAGATTCGAATGAAACTCATGTGCATTATCTGCTAAGTAGTAAAGTTGACATTAATGCGTGAACGTGTGTGTGTGTGTGTGTGTGTGTGTGTGTGTGTGTGTGTGTGTGTGTGTGTGTGTGTGTGTGTGGATGCGGGTGTGTTGTATGAGCGAATATATATACATGTTGTGTGTACAAATCATTACTAATTTCTTTAAAATAACACGTCTTTGCAGGCCGGGGTAAATCACAGGACCGAGGCAATCTTGCGTTACGACGGTGCACCTTCTAACGTTCACCCAGCTTCCAAAGATCGTAATTGCAGTGTGAACAGCAAGTGCAAAGCGATCAACTGCCCTTTCTTGTACTTTCCGACTGAAGCCTCAACTGACTGCGTCAACGTGGAGAAACTGGTGTCAAAAGACTCAATGCCAGCAAGTTTTTCATTTTCTTACTTAATTCTATTTTCTGTCTCTCCTCCGATCCATTCACCATTTTTATTGCACTCTATCCCTATGTGTTCCTCCATTAGTCACTCTACGACTAGCAATAAAGTTTTAAAAATAACTGAAATAAAACAGAAAATGAATTATTTTGACCGTGTTGTTAATCTGCATTGTTACGATAGTATTCTTCACCATATATGTATATTTTTTCGTGAAGTATTTCGTCTAAGACAAGGAAGATGTATTACCATAAAACGCATTAATCAGTACAATGAGTACATTTTTAGAAAAAAGACACACTATGTTTTACTTCAAACCAAATACGAAATACTAAGACCGTCGTGGACTATGAATTATGTTTTATCAACGTGTCTTTACTCTTGATCCGCCATGAATAACACGAGCATATAGACAGTCATAGTAACTTTTCCAAGACATTTAATTCTAGCCTATCCCACCTCTCCAGAGGACCCCGCCCTCTTTCTAGTACCACTACTCTATTTTTACAGCAATACCAATCTCAGCATCAGTTGATGTCTTAAATAAAGAAATGTGTATCAATGTAACTATACTTCTATTCTTTTATTTATTTAATAATTTGTTTTAGGAGTATTCACTCGTCAGAGTGGCAAGTATTCAATAAAATCAATGAATCTATCTCTCAAACACATCCAAATACACACACACACACACACACACACACGCACGCACGCACGCACGCACGCACGCACGCACATGCACACACATAGAGACAGATAGATAGATAGATAGATAGATAGATAGATAGATAGATAGATAGATAAATAGATAGATAGATAAAACCCCACTTCCAGATATATATACATACATACATGCTATTTTCAGGAAGACATTGGAACGGGTGCTACCAATATCAAAGAATATTTTCTAAATTTTGCTTTTCCTGGAACCACATTCACCCCAGCGTCTGTGAACGGCATCCAAAACTCCATGCCACCCGTGTCTGCACTCACTCAACCTTTACAAATGAATACCAGGTGTCCAGGGGACGGCTATAGGTAATCTCTTCACATTAACCAAGTTAACAGATATCCATTTTAAACATTTATATAAAAAAGACACATATTTCAGTAATGTCAATATTTCTCAACACCTTGGCAAAGGTTAGAAACACTTTTAAATGGCTTTTGAACGTGTATGTTAAAAGTTGAATAGAAGCCAAAGTTTTTATTTTCTTTACACGAGATCACCTCGTGACGACACAAAGTGTCTCAAATGTTTTGGGCTGTAGTCCATCCAAGGCTCTTTCTTTATTCTACGTGCAATTAGAGTCTGCAAAACCACGAGACATTCATGCAGAGCTCGGTTTTCTTTGTCAAGAGCTTATGAGAAAAGTGTAACATTGATAAATAAACATGCAATTACATAATATGGTTATATTTTAACATATAGGTGTATTACTTATGAAACTGACGACATATACCTTAGCATTAAAAACGGACATTGTGTTCAGTTTGTGCAGTGTCTTGCTTTGTTTTTCAAAGCAAAGAGAGAGAGAGAGAGCAATTAATAATTGCTTAATGTTTTCTCTTTAATTCGTAACATTGTTTATAATGCTTGCAAGGGTTTATGTTACATTAACATCGTTTGTTTTCCAACACTAGCTTATTATTTCATTGTTCTGTACTTTACGGTTAATCCCTTTCATTGTTCTGTACTTTCCGGTTAATCCCTTTCATTGTTCTGTACTTTCCAGTTAATCCCTTTCATTGTTCTGTACTCTCCAGTTAATCCCTTTCATTGTTCTGTACTTTCCGGTTTATCCCTTTCATTGTTCTGTACTTTCGGTTTATCACTTTCATTGTTCTGTACTTTCCGGTTTATCCCTTTCATTGTTCTGTACTTTCCGGTTTATCCCTTTCATTATTCTGTACTTTCCGGTTTATTCCTTTTATAGCTCGTACTTTCCAGTTTATCCCTTTCATTGCACTGTATTTTCCGGTTTATCCCTTTCATTGTTCTGTAGTAAATGGTGGGCATCATTCAGTTATTAAAAAATCTCGATTACATTTTTGCATTTGATGCCTTTATAAATGTTCGATGTACACAAGTCTACATGTATATGACATTACATTAATGTATAAGAAGTATACATGTAATGCATTCAGCAATTAATCAATACAACCAGCCAACACAGCTACATAATTAATTTTAAGCTCACCACACCAAGAAGTGTAATCTAACCATTAAAACAAATATCAAACAGTCCATCTAATTTGAAAAAAATACAACAGAATTAAGCGCAAGTCGTTATCCTTGTATGGAATGAACTGATTCATTGAACTGATTTTTGGAACTGATCTGCAGGTGTGATGAAGACAAAATATGTCATTGCTCCAGCGTGTTGGATGTTCAAGACGGTGAAGTGGTGCAGCTGGTCATGACAAATTTGGGAAACGGAAAAGGGTGGGACCACCCGATTCACCTTCACGGATTTTCATTTTGGATCATTAAGGTTGGATATCCGACCTATAATAACATAACGGGGATGTTTATCCAGGAAAATTCTGATGTTGACTGCAGAGGAAATAATGATAGGTAAAGTTTGTGTGCTTTATTGCAGGTTGACCCTTTTAGATATTAAATTTTAGTACTCTGTGTTAGATGTATTCTTACAATTTGAACCCGAGTGGTGAGCAAATATCACAAAGATAGATAGATAGACAGACAGACAGACAGATAGATAGATAGATAGATAGATAGATAGATAGATAGATAGATAGATAGATAGATAGATAGATAGATAGATAGATAGATAGATAGATAGATAGATAGATAGATAGATAGATAGATAGATAGATAGATGGATTATTGTGGATCATTCCTAGAGCCATGAAGGTTCACATCATCATTAATGCATTGTAGTGAAGTGAATATAATATAATGGAACGTCAAAATAAGCAATACTCAGTTCTTTGAATAAAGCTGAGTTCCACGGTTAGTATGACAACACATTCATGCTCAGTTCTACAGTGCAAGTTTAAATAGATAATTATGAACATTACTCGCAATACGGCTCCCATCACATGTGCCTCAGAAATTGGGCCTCCGAGATATGTCTTTCCACTAGGACAAAATTTCTCAGATAATTGAACTAAAGCACTTTCTAGGAGACCAACTTATGCTCTCTAGACTTTAGACATTTCTATTGATCAAACTTCAGTCAGCCATTATTTCGCCATTGGTTAATTATGACGTATGTCTCTATTTGTCAGCTAATTACAGTCGCTCGGTGTCACTCACTGTCTGTCATAAGCTAATCCAGTCAAGAATAACAACTCAAAGCAATCAGATATACCTACTTTGGGAGATGCCGTCCCCTGGATTTCTAAAGATGGTGTTAAGTCTTTTTATCGCCAAACTCTAATTGAATAAACTCTTCCTTCACAATAAAGAGTCTAGAAAAACATTTGCAATACTTTCGCTAAATGTTGCAATTAACGTGCAGAGCACAACGTCTGCTTCAACATAACCACATTAGCATTGACAGCAAGAATAAAAGTGTGCTACACTTTAACTTACAATGGTTCGTGCACAAATATATATATATGATGAAGATATTTGTCAAAATCTATTACCGACGTATGCAACTTAGTATCTCTTTATTAAGTGAGTTATTGACAATAAATGCTGTTTCAGTTAAGTGTCATACACATATCCATTTGAGAGATAGCAGCTGTCACCAAATGTACGTTGACCTCAAGCTGTGACATTCTTTAGTCAATATTTACATTCGTGTGTCTTGAATAGTTTCTAAAAATATATATATATGACTTAATATTCTGGTAAGAATAAGCACTCTATTTTGCAAACACTATCGTTGGGAACGGGGGCATCGCCATCATCATCATTATCATGAAAATATGACATAAAAATAATTCATATACGTGCGTGCGTGCGCGTGTGTGTGTGTGTGCGTGTGTGCGTGTATGTGTGCGTGCGTGCGTGTGTGTGCGTGTATGTGTGTGCGTGCGTGTGTGTGTGTGTGCGTGCGTGTGTGTGTGTGTGTGCGTGTATGTGTGTGTGTGTGTGTGTGTGTGTGTGTGTGTGTGGTATTGCTTATCTCAGCTTTGCTTTCTGCAAATTCGACAACTAGCATAAGGGTAGAAGACAAATTAAGATTCTAATTTTGGTTTTAAACGTGCTGCTTTTTTCTTTCTTTTTTTAAAGAGAAAAGAAGTAAAGAATACATTTTCACTATTTAGTTCATGATACATTACTATAGTGTCAGGAATTGTGACGCTAAATCTTCACTTTTTAAATGCATATTCGTCTGGAAAAAATAATACATTGTTTATATTTACTTTAAACAAATCATTCAGTAATAAAAGAGCCATCTAAGCATAAAAGGTTACCATAATTTAATATCTAGGAGTACAATGACGCCATATCGATATCACATTTGTCTAAGCAAACTGTTTAAGCTAATTTTTCTTTTCAATTGTCTCTTGTGGAGAGGAAATTTACTGCACAGTACTAAATAACAAACATTCATACATATCTACCGAGAATGTATGTGTGTTGTTTAAAATAATCATTTTAAATGTCTTTGTAGTATTGATCAATTTATGCATGCATCATTAATTAAATCCATCTGTTCGACGTCTGCTTTACGAATTGGAAAGTTTACACAACTTTTAAAAATGTGTCTATCAAATACAGAAACCTATCCTTTTGCAACCATGCTACGTGGAAGAATCAAAGCTGGCTGGAAGGAGGTAACAGTGTGCCCGGGTTGAATCTTAACAAGCCAGTACGCAAAGATACGGTCAACATACCCACGGGCGGCTACGTAATTGCGCGCATCAAGGTAGATAACCCGGGTTTGTGGGTGATGCATTGTCATGTGGAACTGCATGTGGCTGACGGGATGATGCTGATGCTGAACGCGTCCTACCCGAATATAAAACCGTCTCCACCCGATTTTCAAAAGTGTGGCAATTTCTACGCAGCACATCAATGTAAGAAATGTAAAATGTAACAGAATGCATTCGATTAAATTAAGGTGCTATTTAATTACATATTCGAGTTTAAGTTTTACGAGGCGTTTTTCGTGGGTAATTTTTAAATGTCTTTCCTTATTTTGTCAGTTAGTTGCTTCCCCCATTTTCGTTTACAGTTCAACTACAACACGTTACCAAATGTATATTCCTTACCTCAAAATAATTCCTTCTCTCTCTCTCTCTCTCATGTGTGTGAAGGTGTATAAAGAACGCTTTAAACATAAACAAAACACTAACAAGTAAATAAATAGCTAAATTAATCTCCCTATTAAGTAAATAATCCTATCATTCGTATTTTGTGGTCTTCTTTCCATATCCCCAAAGTGTGTGTATAAGTGTGTTTGTGTGTGTGTATAAGTGTGTTTGTGTGTGTGTGCGTGTGAGTGTGTGTGTGTGTGTGTGTCTCTGTGTGTGTCTGCGTGTGTGTGTGTGTCTGCGTGTGTGCGTGTGTGTGTGTGTGTGTGTGTGTGTGTGTGTGTGTGTGTGTGTGTGTGTGTGTGTGTGTGTGTGTAATTCACCTGATCTCGACAGAAATAATTCATTACTATTAGAAAATGAACGATAATAGATCCAATAGATAGTATGTAATTTAAATATTCTTTCTAATATGAAAACAGTACCTACATTAGAGCTGTTTTATTAGTCTAACCAATTTACAGGTAAATTAGAAGTAAATACATTAGAGCTATGCTTTATTAGTCTAACCAATTTACAGGTAAATTAGAAGTAAATACATCAGAGCTATGTTTTATTAGTCTGACCAATTTAAAGTAAATACATCAGAGCTATGTTTTATTAGTCTAACCAATTTAAAGTAAATACATTAGAGCTGTGTTTTATTAGTCTAACCAATTTAAAGTAAATACATTAGAGCTGTGTTTTATTAGTCTGACCAATTTAAAGTAAATTAAAAGAAAAAGAAATATTCGTGTTCGCTAAAAGTCTTTCTACAAAATATAAATCACGACAACATTACAAGTACAAATCCCATTTTGAAGAAGAGTCAAGTTCAGTTTAGATTTTCTTTTAAAATATTCATAGAACTATGTGCATTTCAAGTCTGTATCTGTAATTAATTGTGAACATTTTGTTTGTAACAATGTCTCAATGACAATGCATGTTTCCAGTAAAAATCGCCAACAAAGTCGTAATAATAACAACATTACCTCAAATAAAACATGTTGGAAAAAGCGAGGTAATTCTAGACAAAAGCTTCACATGACTATTGGCGTTTGAAGTTTGATCTTTTATCAACAATGAGCATTGTATTGATTCATACTGTCCTCAAAAAGGCTCTATCACCAAAGACTAGATAATTGTGTATGTCATTTAACATTGTAATATTTACAACGTTCACACATTCATACTTGATAAGTTACTTTATTCTCTGAAAAATTAAACTAAGAACTAAACAATCTGGTAATTTCTTAAAATAAAAAAGCGAGTAGAAAAGCGTAATTAACTAGTAATTTAATGTTGTGCAGCTTCTAAACTATCAGGCAGTTAACATTTTCAAAACCACATTTTAACAAGTTGCATATAAATAATTATGCATGGTTTGTTTTTCCCCATTCTAGTTTTTTATTTATTTATGTATTTTGTATGTTTTGCATAATTGTCTTAATAATTTATTTTCCTTCGTTGTCTAAGGGACGAGTGCAGCGGACGTCACAGGCGTGTCCATCGTATTAATGGCCGCGGCGATTGCGTGTTCTTTGGTCGTTATATTAAGTACTTTTAATGAACTGAATCTTTAACTTATTAACTTTAACTTATCGTTACTTCATGTGTTTTACGAATTTATGTCGAGTAATCTATATTTGAATAGTAATATTATTAAATATTCTTAATTTAATACGTAGAAAGAAATAGTCGTAGTAAGACACAAATGAGGACAAATAGATAGATAGATAGATAGATAGATAGATAGATAGATAGATAGATAGATAGATAGATAGATAGATAGATAGATAGATAGATAGATAGATAGATAGATAGATAGATAGATAGATAGATAGATAGACAGACAGACAGACAGACAGATAGATAGATAGATAGATAGATAGATAGATAGACAGACAGACAGACAGACAGACAGATAGATAGATAGATAGATAGATAGATAGATAGATAGATAGATAGATAGATAGATAGATAGATAGATAGATAGATAGATAGATAGATAGATAGATAGATAGATAGATAGATAGATAGATAGATAGATAGACACACAGACAGATAGATATAGACAAACAAACAGACCGACAGGCGGGCGGACATAAGAGCTAACGGATCGTTGTAGGGGGGAAGGGAGATGGGATAGGTAGATAGATAAATGGACTGAGATTGCTGGAGACATGATAAACTTTCTTGTTTACGTTTACTATATTTACGTTTAGTTTATATAACTTATCGTGTTTGAAATAAATATGTTTTTCATTCTTCAATAATTTTATTTAATGTAAATGCACATGATAAAATAATATCGTAGCCTTATTTTCATTATCCTCAATAAAAATGTAACTTTAAATGCTCTGGATTAATTTTACCCTTATTTCATTTATTTTAAATGGAAAATGAAAACGTTTATATTTAGCAACCTTATCAAATTTAATCGATTCCGGCAATAACTGTTACTTACTTGAAAATACCAAAGAAAGCTCCGGAGAAGAGTGTGAAAGAAAGATTGACAAAGAAAGAAAAATTTGATAAGACATAGTGATGGATGGATGGATGGATGGATGGATGGATGGGTGGATACAGATAAAAATAAAAATGTTTGTGTGTTTGAACGAATTGTTTGTGTTTATGCACGCAAGCGTGTTTTCGTGTATCTACATGTTCCCATATTTTAAACTTGCATCAATGAATAATTTAATTATGTTAGAAAGTTTCGAAGAAAAATCAATATATTACCTGGAACATTTCAATAATTAATTTTGTCTGAAAATTCCATGTTATCTGTCTTCCAAAAATAACAGAGAAGATGAAAGGAGGAACAGACAGGATGAGAGAGGGAGAGAAAGAATGCAAGATAGAAAGAGAAAGAGATTAAAATATTATTGTTGCAAAGTGGGTAATGTTTCTTGTATTCATAAGAATATTTTTGTTGTAAATATGTACCTTGATAATTGTTCTGTTAATAAAATATACATTTGTTTGACTGCTTCCTTCGTTATCTTTCGGGGAGTTTTTTGTTGTTGTTGTTGAACAAGTGATATTTTTTTCTTTGGGTATATTCTTTTATTCTTTTGTCCATCCCGTCATGTATCAAACTATTTAAATGTGACAATTTCTAAAGCACAGAAACATAAAATATTTTTAGTAATCCCATGCCTTAAGTTATGCACTTTTCATACTATAAAAATAGTATAATGTACAATACTTACACAATGTGAAGGGATTGGGGAGAACACAAATTTATGATAGATCCATGAACTGTAAATTCAGAAAGTTTGTTAATGAGAGAACAAATGTATGGTCCAATGTTCCTTTTTGTCGTGGCTGCAACAACTTCAGACATTTCAACGGACTGTAAACATATATATGTTTCCATTTCCGATGTTCTTGTCGGACCGTTTGATGTGACCTTTAACCTACCGATCCAAAATCGTTTCTCTATTGTGGTCCCTACTCTAGCGACTCGTCAAGCAAACATGACAACTACTTGACCTGTGACCCCTGGCTAAAACTTAGAAAACAAAGACATCCAAGATTCTAATAATATAGACTGCCTCAAGGACGATGTCTGGAAATATTTTGTCTTACCAAAGGACTATACGAATGAAGACTAGTGTTGTACATTATTTTCTCAGTTTCTGTAGTGACATTCCTGTAGCCCTGATTAACAATAGCTACTTAAGTTCTGTGAAGTATGCATGATCGATAATCCCACTGTTGACTGTATATTTAGTGATCCTTGACGACGTTGACGGCACAACACTATGGAAATCTTGTGTTCGGGTACTTCCTCCTGTTAAAATTGCGGGAGATAATTCCACACACTTCGTGGAAACTCCTGCAACTAATTAATTATCAAGCTACAGACTAATTAATAATCAGGCTATAGAATAATTAATTATCAGGCTTCAGACTAATTAATTATCAGGCTACAAACTAATCACTTATCAGGCTACAGACTAATTAATAAATCAGTCTACAGACTGGAAGATGTGACTGTATATTGAGTCCAACACTAGCTATATTGATAGCATTTAAGGTGAAAACCAAGGCTGGGTTAAAACAAATCGGGTACTTCATACTCAAACTGATGTGTATTTTTTGCTTTACTCGATTTTCACATCCCAGAATTTTCACACTCCATAAAATTCACAAACGCTCTAGTCGATTTGCGTTACCAGAAAAATTGCGCAACATAGCAATTGTTACCGCAAACGTATGCAATCGTGAGCGCTCATCCAGGGACCACATGTCCAGCTCATGACCCAGTATGGTGGGGTTAATGTTATTGTACAACGTGTCCTAAAAATGAGAGAAAGATAAATTAAGAATCTCTCCTCTAGACAGTAAAATTATTCGACATTCCAGTCCTGAGATTCAAAGTCGTGTGTGCACGAAATCTATATTACAGAGAATGAAAGGACATCCAAAATTGTTATAAGAATCGATCCGAATCTAATTCCGCGACTAAGCTTTCGTTAAAACTAGCATGGGACATAATACTTACTAATTTGAAAGCTCCTTAATTTAATTATGCGATTTCTTTCTCTCTTTTTTTTTAATTTGAGCGTTATTGTTTATAGAACGGACTCAGCTGACGGAACCGGTAATGTTATTCCGAAGACGTGATGAGTCGTTCCCAGTAGAATATTCCTCCTGATAGAAGGACAAGTATTCCCGTTCATATCTATAGATGATAACTAAGTTCATCTACTGTTATCTCACACTTAGTAATTAGGTCAGATTAAATGAGGCCGTTAGAAATTTAGTTTAATCAAGATATGCTTGCATTTAGCATTTTTCTTGTGATGGATATGTTATGCCATATAGGTAAACGACATGTTTGAGATTTAACAGAATGTTGTTTCAGATTCTGTTACTACTTTTATTAATATATGCATTTAATTTGTAGTTCAAGGGAGATAATTCCCATCTACCCTAAACATCATTTGCCGTTCTATTTATTGATACTATTTTTATTCCTACTACTACTACGACGACGACCGACTACGACTACTTCATTTTCTAAATAAATTAGTTACATGAACGTTAGCAACGGCAAAATTGTAAAGCAACCAATATTTTATCTTGCCATTGCACCACTGCGAGCGGTTTAAACACAGCAAATAAAGTAACATCAACTTTAATACTTGAAATCGAGATCGAAGTGATTTACATGCACAACTTACTTCAAAATTAGAGTTTGAAGTGTCATTATCTTTATGCAGCAAACAGGATTATTACTGCCACGCCTGCTCGGTAATCCTTGCTCAAACAGCACAACGGCAAAGTGACTACATATTGGGGATTTATGACTTTGGTCTTTATAGGCATGATTATTCCCCCTTGTATCTGTAGGGTCCGTCAGCTGTTAGAGGAGAATATTCAAGTTTGTTTGACATGTTTAGCTCAAGGATGTTAAATAAAATTACTTGTTTTAAAGAATAACAAATATCAGCTGCAGTTAACGAACTGTTTTGTGTGTGTGTGTGTGTGTGTGTGTGTGTGTGAGTGTGTGTGTGTGTGTGTATGTGTGTGTGTGTGTGTGTGTGAGTGTGTGTGTGTGTGTGTATGTGTGTGTGTGTGTGTGTGTGTGTGTGTTGGGGGGAGTGTCAGCTTTGAAGTAGGGTGATTGCAATTTTTGTATTTTTTGTTTTCAAGAGTCGTCATTATTCACAAATCAATTTTCTTTCTAGATTCCAGATCAAACAAAGACTGTTTATGGCTCTTACGTGAATGGTCTCCTATTTATTTTAGGTTTTATCTACTAACTGGTGGTGATTTGTGTATATATATGTGTATATATATATGTGTGTGTGTGTGTGTGTGTGTGTGTGTGTGTGTGTGTGTGTGTGTGTGTGTGTGTGTGTGTGTGTTAGTGTGTGTGTATATATATATATGCATTACATCAGCAATTTCTAGCTTATTCTCAACTCGGGTTAATCAGACACTTTCAAAAATGCTGTCATAAGGAGCGCCCAAGGTCGGGTTACAATGACAATTTAACAGTTTATAAAACAATTAATTTTTAAAATACGGAGAGATAAATGTACTCTTCCACATATTGATTTAATTATGCATGCAGTGGTACTAAGCCAAATGTCTCCTTAAGCATAACAAATAAGAGAGCAAACAGTTGCTTGCATATTATAGAGGAATGAGTATATTACATATTATAGAGGAATGAGTATATTACATATTATAGAGGAATGAGTAAATTAAATATTATAGAGTAATGAGTAAATTACATATTATAGAGGAATGAGTATATTACATATTATATAAATATCACAAGTAAACAGTGATTCAAATTGAAGAGAATGAACCACAAGAAAGTTAACTGCATAAACGCATTGACGCTCTCGGCATGTAAAATTGATCTGGAGAATGAAACAGTAATAATTAATTATCGTTTGGTCTGTCTCTTGCTTCTGCTGTTTATTCCCCACCACCATCAGTGCACTCATGTTCATTCTCCTATTTCTTAGCATCAATTTTAACTGGGCTAACATTCTTCAATATAGACCAAACTGCGGTTTCCTAGAAATGCCATATTTATTTTATTTACAGAAGTATAATTATAGTTATAATATATATGATGTAGGAGCTCTTGAGCGAATTGTCAACGTGTCAACGTGTCAACGTCGATTTTCGTCATTCAGTTGTGTATACGAGACGAAAGACTTCCATAACAGTTATTTTACTTAGCATTTCACGTTTCGTATTTAAGACGCAAGACACAAGTTACAATTCTCTTATTTCGTATTTAAGACGCAAGACACAAGTTACAATTCTCTTATTTCGTATTTAAGACGCAAGACACAAGTTACAATTCTCTTATTTCGTATTTAAGACGCAAGACACAAGTTACAATTCTCTTATTTCGTATTTAAGACGCAAGACACAAGTTACAATTCTCTTATTTCGTATTTAAGACGCAAGACACAAGTTACAATTCTCTTATTTCGTATTTAAGACGCAAGACACAAGTTACAATTCTCTTATTTCGTATTTAAGACGCAAGACAAGTTACAATTCTCTTATTTCGTATTTAAGACGCAAGACAAGTTACAATTCTCTTATTTCGTATTTAAGACGCAAGACACAAGTTACAATTCTCTTATTTCGTATTTAAGACGCAAGACAAGTTACAATTCTCTTATTTCGTATTTAAGACGCAAGACACAAGTTACAATTCTCTTATTTCGCATTGCATTCCAAAGTTTATATGTTTTATAGACTTTCGATTGCGGGTTGGTGGGTGTGGGTGTCATTTTGTTGTTTAGATAGTGGGAGCATTGTTAGATCTAAAAGTTATGACGACAAATTTCGTATTCATTCAAGTTTTATCGAAACGAGACCGCATGCATCAGACCGAGTCACACTATTGAAACATATAAAGTATGAAGGTCACGGACCCCAAGACCCCACGGACCCCGATGAACTATTGTTCTCTTAATATACAGAGAACAATAGTTCATCGGGCTGTAACAAACAAATCTTATCTCTAACCAATTTCTGATTGATGACGCCAGCAGGTAAAAATTCTAATCAAGTGTGTGATAATCTCGAAGGTAAAAAGCGCCGGGATGTAATAAAGAGAAAATATGTGTTTAATATTTGGTCGAATTCCTAAGCAGAATAAATGCAACAGGTGTTTGATGGATACAAACAGCGCAATTGACATTCAAAAACCAATAAGAGGGTCTTCAATGCGTGAATAATCTCAAAACAATTAATGTTTTCGCTAAGCAAAACGTTAAACTATTTGCACAGTCCCAGAAAAAAATCCTTACTTAATTAATTATTTACCAACCCTCGGTTCTAACAGCCAAGGCAGTATTTTTCAGGTAAGACTTAGGAAATAAAATGCTAACCAGAGAACTTGATGAGTAGAAATTTAAAGCATAAAACTTAACATCAATTACTGTAACCAATTTCTCTCCCCCCCCCCCCCTCCAACACCCCGTATTTGGAGTGAATCTTCATTCTTTCCCTGCCCACTCCTTAAAGGAGTCCCTGTGATATGACTTACGAAAAGACAGTCAGACATTTATAACAATAGTATGACGTCACACTCCTAAATAACAGCTAGTTATCTTCACACTTAACAATATGATAATGAAAGTAGGTATGACGATACACTCCTAAATGATGGTTATCTTCACACTTAATTGCTGGCAAAAATTCAAAGGTGGATTTGGCTGTATGGGATATTCATGATGAACTCTTTCAGTTCCTATCTCTATGTACATAGTCAGTTAGTCATACACTCACTTTCGGACACTGTGAACTGTTAAATTACTTTATCAAATTCATTTCGTGTTCAAGCACCTCTGACTAAATTTCCGAGGTGCTTGTCACCATGTGTGTGGTGTCTGTCAAAATCGCAATTATTAAATTTAGTTCAATGAAAACATCGAGCTGCAAATGTGTTGATGTTATCATCCTCCAAACTCAATTAAATGACAATACGCAGTTATTAAAGTGTTCACTGGATAAAACCAATCCTTGGCAACAGCAAGTGAACCAGAGCGGACATTATTTTTTCAATACCAGAAATCAGTAGTACTAAATTAAGAATATTGCTGCTATTGTGCTTATTTGGCGCTAAGGTAATTAGACTAAAGTGATTAACAATCGCGGAGCGAGAGTCCAGAAAGATTAGTTAACATTAGTCAGTTTCTCACTGAAATTAAGTTCGTAACAATAACTAAAATTAATACGTCGGTAACACAAAGCGATTACTAGTAATTATAATTGATATGCATTATAGTCTGACGTACTAACACGATGTCATGCACATTATATTCTGATGTACTAACACGATGTCATGCACATTATAGTCTGACGTACTAACACGATGTCATGCACATTATAGTCTGACGTACTAACACGATGTCATGCACATTATAGTCTGACGTACTAACACGATGTCATGCACATTATAGTCTGACGTACTAACACGATGTCATGTACACGATGAAAGTATACTGATGAAGGAAATCACAGCCATCTTCTACAAAAGGAAAGGACAACCCAGGCAAGTCGCTGTAATCTCAAAGTTGGAGACCGAGGACACTTCATGTGCTATGACTCACTCAAACTAAAGAAACGTACTCCGATATATTTATACTTTACTTTTATTATCCTAAGTCTGATCAAAATATAGAGAGGAAATGTGCAGTGAGTAATATAAATATCAGCTTGTCGCAAAGACTTCTGTAACCGTTCGAATACGTCAGAAACTCGTGTGAATTTTACGCACATCCCCATGAAGCGTAGCGTGGACTGAACGTCTTAACACAAATTAAAAAATCTTGAATTTAAAGCATTATGTAGTGTATGCACTGCAAGACGAAGTAAGAATAATACCAGATGAGTGGAAACTATTCAGTCCAGTGGCGTAGTTACTGCTCCTGTGCTTAGGGGCCTTGTACCTCTGTCGGTTGAAATCAAAAGAATTAAATCATTCTTTCATGTTGACCACTGTTGATATTGAAAACTATGGCACAATGTTCCCCGGTTTGAGCATTTTTTTTGTTGCAAAATAGAGATAGAGAATGAAATAAGGCTACTATAATATGCTCGATAGATAGTGTATGTGCGTATGTGTGTGTGTGTGTGTGTGTGTGTGTGTGTGTGTGTGTGTGTGTGTGTGTGTGTGTGTGTGTGTGTGTGTGTGTGTGTAAGCTAGGGTATTTCCTCTTACTGCACACAATTTTAATCTTCTTCTTGAAGGTGTTCTTGGTGTTGTAAAAGAAGCGTCTGCATTCTTTGTGGCACTACAAGAGTTTTACAGGGTTTTTTTTGTTGAGATACAGTGTACAAATATGGAATTTGTTAACTTCAATCACATTAGAAACTTCAGTGAGTTTGAGAAAGCTTAATCCTACGCGCTGGATTGGTCGACTGACGTCACTCAAGGGAGTTATACATCCGATATCGAGACGTTATGAAAGTTTTGTGTCTGATAAATCTGAAGAGCAAGACAAAAGGATTCTGCGGTTTAAAAAGTTATAATTTGTTTTTATTTGTTTTGTTTTTTGGTTTTTGGTTCTACTTACCGAACGAAGTCATTATTGAGATGTGAAACTACTAAAAGTCAAGAGAACACTTACAAGCTGTATTAAGGGCAGTATTAGATTATCAGAAGGATTTTGACAAAAATAAAAATTGTGACAAAGTGTGCAATGAATTGGCCGTTAATGAAGATTTTCAAGAGGAAAAGATTTGCGAGGAAAAAAAACGACATTTTGATAATAAGGGAAAACATTTTGAAAACCCAGCACGGAAGATCGTTATCGAGTAAGTGTTTTAATACCATTCTTGATATTGGTATTTCACAGCTAAACAATGGATTTAGAGACATGAAATTGGATGCAGAGAAATTCTCAAAACTCAACATAATGTACAATCGGCGATAAAGACCTACAAAGAGCTGCTAAGGACAGCGCTCCCCTATTCGACTGACGAAGCCTGTCTCGCACCGCCTTGTTTTAAACCGCAATGATTTTGAGGAAAAAGCTTTTTAAAAAATCGTATGAAAACAATTTTAAAAAAACAGATCGCCCTTTAAATTTTCTTAATACTTTGAAAGATTTAAAGCTAATAAATTATGAAAATTAGCAGCCTTCCACACCGCAACAAAACAAAATATAAAGCGACTTGCTTTATAAATGAATAAGAAAATTTCAGAATGTAACTCGGGTCATTTTTTTTACTTTTCTCCCGTCTCTTCTTTGCAATAATTTGTTCAAAACGTGATTCTTTGTGGGTCAATGCAATGCGCAGATCATTTTTCGAGAGTTCATGCGATATTTATTATTGATGTAGAGTAGAGATGAAAATCCCGATTCACATAGCCATCTGGTGGCAAATCAAACGAGAACTTTCAATGCTCTTTTAGTAAGTGTTGAATACCCCGTTTGAACGCTGCACCAAAAGGTTTCGAGTGAACTGACTTGTAAAGGAGCTTCGTTACAAGGCATGCTTGCATCTCAATTAACTGTTCTTTGTCTTTTCACCCTCATCTCCCATCTTCTCTAATTTGAAGGCAAAAGAAACTTTTCTTTCTCTTCCACGATCAATTTCGCAACCCTTGTAATAGCTGTTAGCACCCCCAATCGAGAAGCGCTGTGTTAAAACCCTGAAAGGAAAAACTGTCCTTATAACCTGACCGATGTGTTTCCTTTAGAGCTGGTTTCCGACAAGAGCAGCAACCAAACAAGTTATGTTCAAAAAGGGGAAAGTATGAACAGTGAGAGAACATGCCCATCTGATGATTGTAAATTATTCTGAAATATCTTCGGGGTTTACCGATGTAGTCACGGCACTTCTACTCTTAATGACATTGACTGTTAACAGCGTCAAGTGCAGAACGATCTTTGTCAAATATGGAAATACTCGATAGTCACCTAAGAAACAGAATGTGCTAGGATCGATTAATACTTTTGTCCTGACTAAGCTAGGAAGCTAGAATGGCAAAGGAAATGGACGTGGAGGGGTTAATTAATGACTTTGCTGAATGAAAGGCAATATGAAAGAGTTTGTAATGTCAATTGACATTAAATTTCGAACTATTATACACAATAATGTTGTAGAGCTATCGAATTAAGGTACTTTGATCTTATTGCTACTGGACTTATTGTGTTGTTAATTATTTAGGTAACATTTACTACTTCAGCAGTCATATAACATTCGTGTGATGAGTATTGTATGTGTGTGTGTGTGTTTGCATGTGGAAAGTGGGGGGGGAGGGGAACATCGAAATTACACTATTGTTTCAATCCGGAGATCACTGAGAAAATAAAATCTACTTAATCCGTGAAACTAGCGATGCTTAGTATAGAAATTAATTCGGAAACTTGCCAACGTTATAGTTATTTCACATATGTATTTTGTAACTTTATATAATGCAATTACTGGTCGTTTTAATCGGAATAACAGAAAAACAACCCAGGAAATCAGTATTTAAAAATGAAATGAAAATGAATGGCATTTTCATAGATTATTCAGAAAATTATTTTCCTTTTTAAAGTTTCTGTCATTGTCCAGATTCCCATGATTTGCGAAATAATATTATGAAACAATCTAGTGTTAAATAAATGCCCTGGTGGACATTACAAAACTGATGTCCGAACAAGTGGGGTTCTTCTTGCCATCAATAGTCAACATACTTCCTGGTACTCGAAATGACTTTTCGTTTTCGCACAGCATATCAGAAAAATATCATAGGAAAATGTCACCTGTTTGATTTAGCACCTGCGTAGCTCCAAACTCTTTACCATTCCTTTGTTTCCTAGCAGATAACAAGACTAAAACCTGTAATCAGATAAAGGATAGGTGTTACAGACTAAACAACAAAACATATTAATGAACTAAACAGGAAAACTAGAAAACTGTTTTGCAGTTTGTAATCCAAGAGAAGGCATAGGCAGATTTCTATGCGTTCAGAAAATGACAATAGTCAGAACAATTAAAACCGCTATTGACGGAGAGGTCGTGGTGCCATGCTAAATGCCTCTGAAGTAACAGCCAAGATTAGCTACCGTAGAATCAGTAAACATCAATAGCAGGAAACAAACACCTGTAATTAGAATCCTGTACAACAAACTTCTGAAACATCAACCAGGCAGTCAGGCATGCAGATGACAGATGGAGAATGATTTAAAATTCGAAACTGAATAACTCCCCCCTGCTACCGCGATCCAACACTAACAGCAAAATCTCACAAGGCAAAATTAATGAAGTTTTTGAGAAATCCCAAATGCTGTACTTTACAAGAATATGTACCATCCGGGAATCATTTCTGACATGAATTACACACTTTAAAAGACAGTAAACTGGAAAAGGAATTATTTAAATAAATGTATGAGAGAAAAATAAAAACTAAACACCAAAATGAGCATGGAAGCACCAATCGAAAAAACAGAAGAAATCAAATTACTGCTAATTAATCACTAATTCACACATGTACGTAAAATAAACACTAATATGTATTCTTTTATTATTCGAAAGGAAGGTTGCCACTCTTCCCCCCCCCACTACACACTTCATCACACACGTACGTAAAATAAACACTAATATGTATTCTTTTATTATTTGAAAGGAAGATTGCCACTCTTCCCCCCCCCACTACACACTTCATCACACACACACACACACACACACACACACACACACACTCACATGTGCATACTGTTTACGAATGTCTGAAGCGCGTTGAATGAAAACCTTATTTTTTCCAAATAAACCTGCTCTGCTTTTATACACTTTCCGTCTTCGATTTATTTTTTATGCTGGAGATTAATTTCAATGTTTGGGATTTTTGTTAGTTGTGCACATGCCCGTGTTGTGTACGTGCAATGAAACTTGTAACCACTAAGTCGAAGTGCACGAACCACTATCGTGTTTGGCATTGAACGGTTCCGATTCGAGAGCATGCATGGGACGTATTCTGAATCAATCTCTCTCTCTCTCTCTCTCTCTCTCTCTCTCTCTCTCTCTCTCTCTCTCTCTCTCTCTCTCTCTCTCTCTCTCTCTCTCTCTCTCTCTCTCTCTCTCTCTCTCTCTCTCTCTCTCTCTCTCTCTCTCTCTCTCTCTCTCTCTCTCTCTCTCCTCAAATGCACACACTTTGAACGGATTCGTTTTAGAGTACTAACACCTGAAGAAGAATGAATCAATCAATTTTCTTATTAGAATTAGTAATCCCCTCTGCACGATTGCTGTCACCGTTGCTTTGTTTGGATCTGTTGACAGCAACTGTTTCTTGGAGACGAGGGAATTATAAAAGACAAACAACTGGCCAGTGCTGCTAATACGACCCAGAGCAGTGGAAGGCGACTCACGTTGTGTCAGATCTGAACAAACTCGCAACCCATGGCCATGTCTATCCTCATTCGTCTACTTGTGCTGGGACTGTTCGTGACAGGTATGCGGTAGATACGAAATTCTAAGAACTAAGCTGACGCGGCATATGTATACTTATTAATGTATTTTATTAATTATTTCAATACTGATGTGTTGTTTGTTTTAGTTTCTGTTACTGTATGCATTTCCTTCCTTAACTTTTTCTTACCTTTATTTTCTATTTATTTTTATTATGCATTTCTTCATTATTTTAAATTTATTTTTCATTTTTTTTATTCTAATCCTTAATTCATTTTTTATTTATTTATTTACTATAATTGTTTTTAGCTTATTTCGTTATTTTTTCATTTATTTCTTCTAATCCCTAATTCAAGTAGATATATTTATTTACAATAGTTTTAGCTTATTTCGTTATTTTTCATTAATTTCTTCTAATCTTTAATTCAAGTTCATTTATTTATAATAGTTTTAGCTTATTTCGTTATTTTTTTCATTTATTTCTTCTAATCCTTAATTCAAGTTCATTTATTTATTATTTATTTATAAGGGTTTTTAACCTATTTCACCATTTATTTCTGCTTCTTCATTTCTTTTTATATTATTTATTTCTTCTATTTTTCATTTGCTTCTATTATATTGCTTATTTTTATTTCTTAAGTTATTGCACAATTTAAATTTCTTCACTCTTTTCTTCTGCCATTTTTTCATTTATTAATTCATTTCTTTCATTAATTTCCTTTTACATTTATTTCTGTGACTCGAGTGCCTACTTGTAGTACGTTTGACATATTTCCAAATGACTCGTGACTCACACAGCTACATGCATTATTGTCCGCTCTTTAATGGTCAAATTGGGTTTCAGTCAATTAATTATTGTTATTTTTCTTTTGTCTTCTTCTCGGTAAGAATTTATATTTATCTTTTTGTCATTCATATTGTACAGAAAATAAGCAATGAACACATTTGTAAAAAAAATAAAGTAAAAGGTGCTAACCTTGCCACACTAATAATAATTTTAGATGTAAATCAAAATTGCCTAGCGTCGCTCTCAAATCGCATAACTTTTCACGTGAAGTCAAAACCGAAAATAAATTATGCGTGTGCGTTAAGTATGATTGTCTCTGTGTGCTGTGCCTGAATGTGTCTTTGTTTGAATATGTGCATATGTATTAATTTGCCCTAAGTTAAAGTGATAATTATTAGATTTCTTGAAAAGAACTGCTTACATATTAAATTATTTTTTCAGCTTTTATCTCTTAGTATGTCTGAATCATTATTAAAACCAGTTTTACATAGTTCCAGACTTATTGCGTTTCAATGAATGTGCACTTTTCTTCTCAAAAGCACGATGTGTTTTTGCTCAATATACATGTCAATGTTTGTATTCCACTGTATGACTATGTTTGTATCAAGCTGCTGTGAATTAGAATTATTACTCACTTTTTGCAAACTTGGCCAATGGATAGGAAATTATTTATACGTCTGTATGATATACAGTTTTAAGCAGACAAATTTTATAAAGACATGATAAATTAATTAAATAAAATAATAAAACGAAACGAGCCGACTGTATAGTAAGAAAATGGTGGAAAGACTATCTTCACACAATCAATTGAAAAACCAATCTCCAGATCTTCAGAAAATATTTAAATCTATCTTGTAAACCTCGGGTAATGTATGTGATTTTTCTCTGTCTTCAATATTGAGACTTCATTCACCCCCTCAATATTCTGAGACTTCATTCACTCCCTCAATACTAAAGACTTGTTACTGTCCTCAGAAATAGAACTGAGATCTCATCCTTTCACTGAGAACTTGACTCACTTCTAGACCAGAGACTTTGTCCCCATTTCAGTATTTGAGATTTGAGATTTGTTCTGTCCTATTAGACTTGAGATTTCATCTCCTTACTCAGAAGGAGTATTCATAAGATTTTTCTACATTCCCTACACTTGACACGAGATTAAGCTGTAATTCCGTGCTTCACGTGAGACCTTAGACATTTTCATTTTATTATTAGTTATCATGCTTTACGATGATGTCACATTTCATCATTTGTCTTCAATCATCTTTGTCCAAATTATCATTGTAAGTTAGAGTAATCTGAATCATTGCATTATAAATTTCTTTGCAATTTCATCCCAATAAATTTCAGTGTCGTCTCATAAATATTTCATCACTAATGAAAATTAAAATACTTATAATCAAACATTTTTTTTCCATCTATTGCGAGAATAATGTAGAATTAGTAGTTGTAAGTTGCACATGGATCACTAAACTTCGTTTAATTAATTATAAACTGAACCCACTTGCATACTATAAACCAAAACACAGATAAATAACTAAACATTAAATAAACCATTTAAACTCATGCAACTCTACACACGTGTAAGGTTTACCCTACCGTACTGCAAGTTGAGTAACGAGTAGTATATAAATACTCACTTTCAGCGTTAGTGACACTAAACTACCTAACACAAAGCATCAGCAGGCAAAATATACATTAATGTATGGATTTCAGTCTTTACTCCATTGAATGTATTACCGTGTACTATCTTACTATCAATACAAACTTACAAAGCATGGGCATTGCTCGCGACTTTTGGCATTAGTATTTTTTCACATTGCGTTTATCTCACAACCGGCGTGGCAATGTGTTCTAACTGCAGAATTAACATAAAGGCCCGCAATACCTGTACTTCAGGTCAGATTGACCACGAATACAAATTGGCAGATGTCAAGCTGTTGTCACATTTCATTAATTCGGAGATCTCGAATGTCTCTCTGTGGTATATTCTTCACAGACGTCACGACTGATACAAATTCAGGAAATTAAACTACACGACTGGCAGTTTTCAGTAAACAAATCTCATGAGGTTACAGAGTCTTAACATCCAATAAATGGTACTTGGCTGAAGTCACACCAGATGTTAAGGCGCACTTTTACAAGCAGGCATTTAACATTACTCAATGTTTAGTGCTTGTGCTACATTCTTGGATGTCTGTATTAACAAAACACTTGCTACATTCATCAATGACTGAAAACACTTGCTATATTCATTTTTTTTAAAACTGCTTAATGAAAACACTAGCTGCATTCATGAATGACCTACTAATAAAACACTTGCTACATTCATAAATGAATGCGCTATCAAAACACTTGATTCATTCATGAATGACTGCAACAACAAAACTATTGCTACATTCATAAATGACTGCGCTATCAAAACACTTGATTCATTCATGAATGACTGCGCTATCAAAACACTTGCAGCATTCACGAGTGACTATAATACCAAAACACTTGCTACATTCATGAATGTCTCTAATAAAAAACGTGTGCTGCATTCATGAATGACTCCTCGCAGACATTGGTTGCATACCTAAATATCTCAAACACTGATATTTTACACTCATTCGTAGTAATACAGATTAAAAGCAACTACATTCTTACTATAATAAATTATGAAATGAATGTTTAATTTAATTCAATTCCATTTAATTTAATTACTGAATCATAATTTCTGTACTCCCCGTAAGTCTCTATCTATGTCTATCTTGTGTTATTTTTCTTTGACATAAATGTTTAACAACAGTGTTAATAACTACACACATAGTATTCATAAACCAATACATTTTTGGCCACAACAAATAGGCATAAATATATAATAGCTACATTACTCAAAAAAATGAGAGAAAATGCAATTAAAATCTTTCACATGGCTGAAACGAAAATAAAATGTCTATAAGTTAATACACAGTTTTGTCAGGAGAAGTTCATCCTTCCTAATTAACAGTCTTCTTAGAGAAATGTCCTGAAAATGAAAATACAATTATTCAACTTAACAAAATTACAAGTGATCATAACAGTATTTTAGTTCTATACAAATTTACAATGTGATCTTATCAGTATTTTAGTTTTATAGTTTCTAAGTTCACAAAATAGTGACTATTTCAAACATACCTAAAGTATGCCTTTAACCAAATCAAAGCCCATATTCGGGACATGCATACTAGACCAGTATCTTGTTCACCATTTTGGACTGTTTATATACTGGCGTACACGAAAAGCAAATTAATTGGCCTGAGTCGCTGACATAAGACCATCAAGATATATTTCCATTCTTTCGAATTCATAAGTCGGGAGATATCTGTTCTTATAAAAGGATAATCTTTCAAAATTAACCGTCTTAGGAGTTCTTGCAACAAGGTCGGTTAGCACTGGCGTGTGTACTAAAAGTAAGTTAGTTATGAGAGTTTACTTCTGTTTACGAGACTTGAGCGACATGGCTTCAAGTGTCTGCCCTTGCGTCACTAAGGCTCACATCTGGTGGCATACTAAAGAGAATGGTTACACAATTGCCTAGATGTCACTAGGCTAGATTGTTCATCCTTTGATCAACACCTGATGGTTATTTTGCACTCACCTTTACAGGGAAAGTCTGCAAGCAAGAGTAGCGAACATGTAATAAAATTCAAGGAATTAAATAAATTTAAGAAAAAAACATTTTCATTTTGGATATTACAAATACATATACCAAAAGCTGAAACAGAACGAAGAATGTATGCTACTATTTTTTACTCAAAGCTTTTCCTTCATCTTATGTTTACAGAGAGCGTACTTTCCCAAGCATCAACAGATTCCACAACAGACACTCCGGGTTCTGGGTCGACTGATACTAGTAAGTTATCTTTGGTGAATTCCCTCATTGCATATTACCAACATGTAAAATATTATTTATTTCATAATTATATTCTATACTACAGTCAGATAAAAATATATATTCATATTTTACATTTAGACAACAGGTAGAAGTCATTGTTTTTACATTATGTCTTGGTTGATTTCGTGTTGTTTTGCCACAGATACGAAAGAGTAGGGGTGTTCAAAATGGAATGTGTTCATTCCCCTAGTCCCTGCGTTTGTCGCATAAGCAAGATTATTATTATTATTATTATTATTTAAATGATATCATAATTGTAACTTGTCGAGACTGTGACGTTCTGAATTCACTGTTGTTGTTTTTAAATGGGACTCATTCTCGTCCATATTTCTGCACATTAAGGCACAGTGCATGGGGGTGGCGTTGCTATAAGCATCGACATCATGCCGGTACTGTTGACGGCCTTGATCACGTGTCTTGTCAGCCTGTTGCGTCATTAGCCCATACACTCCTTGGTCACAACGATCACTTTGCACGTGATATTCCATCCAATCGTGACCTGGGCTTGAAGTGCTACTACTCACCGCTCGACGGAATCGAAAGTTTTCGAATTTTTTTCTTATTATTTTCTCTAGATTTGCCTCTCACCTTCTTTAAAAGTTGAGAGCAATTTCAGTACTTCATGTTAAAATTAATGACCTGTGTTAACCAACCCAACTCTTTTCCTATACCTGCAGCTTAAAGGGAGATAATTAATAATTGCAAATCTTATGGATTCTTTTTGAAACTGTGTTCTGTTTAAATGCAATCAAACATGTGGATTTAAGTGTGAAATTTAACCCAAGTTAACATGCACGTGCTACACACACACACACACACACACACACACACACACACACACACACACACACACACACCACACACACATATATATATATATAAATATCCACTCATATAAGCATAAGCCTACACGCACAGACATCGACACTCATGACTATTTATAGTGCATCACTTGAAATAGCAACACGCATACACACAAATGGTATTGTTCTTGCTGTAACAAAGAGTGACAACAATGACATATTTGAAAGGGAAATGTTTGAATGTAGTCCAGCGAGTTACATTTTCCCGACGCATCGCAGTTTTCAAGCAGTGTCACAGGTCGTGTCACGTGGGCGGATTACTATGTAGGTCAGCGACATCAACCTGAATTTCTCCGTTACCTGTACCTTTCCTTTTTGTTTTCACCTTTTACTGGATTTTTCTGTACTTTACTTGCTGACATATGACCTGCGGCATTACCGTTTGGGATTTAAGTAGTGGTCCGCCCACCATGAACACAGAGACCTGATACCTGTTTTTAAGCATGCTTGTGTCACTGAGGTGTACAAACTGAGTGCCTTAGGATCACGTAATATGGTTTTGTCTGGCTACAATGTTAACTGTTTTCTTGATAATTTTCCTTGAAGCAGTGTATAATTCTTATTTTTTTAATGAAATCATCAATGATTCTGTTTTCTAATGAAATTCGTTCAGTGTACCATTCTCCCTGAAACAATTTTCTTTTGCTGTCTAATGCATGTCAATTGATGTAATACAGTAGCAAATAATTTTTTGCCGCCGCAGCAACATCAAAAACCACCCGAAATTGTATGGTGGTAGTTACTTTAAGCACCGCTTTTCTTTTGTTACAGGAAAAGTGTTTATTTTTTTAAAATTAAAATTAAATCTAATGTTTTGTACTGTTAACACTTTGAGATCTTTCAACCTGTTGAAAATACTTCAATAAAAATATGTCTTTCTTTGCAATAAATGATGTTTTATTTGTTATTTGATTGCTCAGTATGTTATTCTATTTCAATTCAATTGTGTTTCTTTCACTTAGTTTTTCTTTCACTCGTGTATATTTTTCTTGTTTTAGTTTCTTACTTTCATTTAAGATTCGTATTGTTTGTTCTTTTACATTTCTTGTATTCATTTCCTTAGTACAGTTTAACTTTTTCAAATATTCTTATTTTGTTCCTTCCCCTTCCTTCTTATTCTTTTCTTTCGTTTTTGTAGATATTTTCCTTTATTTATCCTTTCTTTTGCTTTGCTTGTTAGTTTGTTCTGTATCAAGTTCTTCCTTTATTCATTTTTTGTAAAAACTTATTAGCAAAACTGATATTCATGTATTTAAATAAACACCAAAAAAGGGTCATTTAATTGAGCAAGTAATAACAAGTGAATAGTAACTTCAAAGAAACGAAAAATGAACAGCTCACTCTAATAGAGCACGTAATATTATGACACAAGACGACATGGAAAGAACACGTTTTGCTATGACATCATTGTTACCACAAAACATAAGAAGACATTTTGACCTCATGTCACGCGACCAGGTATTCACTGAGTCCCCTGTCTCCTAAGAATAAGCTATTCTTTCTTAGTACGTACAGTGAGTATCAATTATAGATGCGTGTATTCTATCCGAAATGTACTTGTGTGACTTCATGAGTACTTCTTTGTGTATTTGATTCTCAAGAATATATATTCCAGTGTTAATAATTGTTGTGTTGCTAATGAACGTTGTTAGAATGACGTAGCGTGCATGACGTGTTAATGCTTATTACTAATCGTTCTCTCGTTTCTTAAAACATGATCTAATTTTACAATCTGCTGGTGTTAAGTGTTTTTGTATTTTTGTATGATTGGGTTTTCTCATTGTGATGCTGTGTGCATGTATTTTCACGCTCATTGTGAATTATTGTGTAAGCATGAAGTATGATTATCCTCACTGAATGTAGCCTAGTGTGTAGTATGCGTATCCTCACTGTATTTAGCTAAGTGTAAAGCATTCTTATCCTCACTGTATGTAGCTAAGTGTGAAACATTCCTCTCCTCACTGAATGTCGCTAAGTGAAGTATGTGTTATTTTTCAACTCAGTAAAATGTTATAAAAAGTGTTTCAAAGTAAAGTGTTTTAAAATTCGTTCAACTCATAGACACAGGACGATACTTGTAAACTGGTATAGTGGTGTCTTTTTTATGTTTGTTGATCTACTAGAACACATATTCACATTCTACTATTTGGCATTCAGAAATATTCATATCAGTCCCAAATAATCTCCGTCCACAATAAACGACCTCGATAAATTATAATGATTGTATGAGATATAAGACAAAAAGCAGAGTTCTAATTTATCAGATACTATTGTTTGTTTACAAACTAAAAATAAATGTCTTTGCTTCGTGACAGAGACCTTGTGCCTTTTAGTTCAGCGTGGGCGTGTGCATAGTTAGATGTGAGTATTACATTAGAGTTTGCATTCCAATAAGTATTGTTTCATTTCATCCTAAGTGCTTTGTGTTCTCTTCCGTGCATTGTTACATTGCATATCTCTTATGAGGACATTGTGCATTTTAAAAATAGATAGATGGATAGATAGATAGATACATAGATAGATAGATAGATAGATAGATGGATGGATGGATAGATAGATAGATAGATAGATAGATAGATAGATAGATAGATAGATAGATAGATAGATAGATAGATAGATAGATAGATAGATAGATAGATAGATAGATAGATAGATAGATAGATAGATAGATAGATAGATAGATAGATAGATAGATAGATAGATAGATAGATAGATAGATAGATAGATAGATAGATAGATAGATAGATAGATAGATAAATAGATAGATAGATAGATAGATAGATAGATGGAGGGAGAGAGGGAGAGGAATTAAAATTAAGTAGGAAGCATATATTTTAAAATATTTTTACATTATGAAATTAATTATCCTTAAGCGAAATGTTCATTTTAGGTGGGTAATTGTGCTTATTCTATGTTGCTTTATCTTTCTATTTTCTCCACTGTTTGACTATTGCAAATATCTTGATAATCTTTAGTTTGGACAATTTATCCATGCTATTGCTACAAAAACCCTGGATTGTACATGTTGCAAAATTTTAGCACGTCCTTTCCGAACTGCCGTTACGCACACAAAAACACACATACACGTACAAGTGCACTGAAACACTCTTCCTCCAGTAAGCATGCACACAAATAACGTCTCTACTTTCAGTATATATTAGAAATCATAGAGCACAGCATGCTCAGGTTGGATTATTTCAGGGAACACCTGTGTTTCTGTCAATAATTCACCTGTCAGATGTGAAAACTCTACTCAAAGTTGCGTCCACTCACTGACATTCATTATATTTATTACTGCTTCCAATAACAGATCAATAAATATTGCACGAGACACATTTCTGACGCGTCTACACCTTCACATCATTATTTATTTTTCCTTGTGTCGTAATTCAGGCTGCTGGTCTCAAATAGAAACCAAACAAGGGAGAAAACACTAATGCACTTCGTTGCAAATGACTAAGATGCATTGAATTGTTTCCCCTGCTTATTTCGGTGGTTAAGAACAAAAATCATCTAGGAATATATGTGTAATAACCAGTATTGACTGTTTTGAAGAAGCAAGCAGTCAAGTGTGTCATTATAAATATAAGTGACAACTTTCGTATTCCTAATGCGAAATATTAATATGATGTGCAAATGTATAAGTGTATATCTTTGCAATAATATCTAATTAACAATTTTTTTTTTAATATTGAACAATTTCTGCTTTAAAGGAAAAAAAAAAAGATAAATGCGTTGTTATAAGATTTGGTATGCTTACTTAGTGGTAATGAAAATGTATCTTATTATTTATTTGTAAACGGTTTATTAGTTTATTTATTTTGACCAAACGACTAAATGAATAATTATGTCAATGTCTCTCAAGAACGTAAGAAATCCTAAGGGATCCTGAGAGAAAAAAATAATATAAGAG
This sequence comes from Sinotaia quadrata, assembly GCA_028829895.1. NCBI lineage: Eukaryota > Metazoa > Mollusca > Gastropoda > Architaenioglossa > Viviparidae > Sinotaia > Sinotaia quadrata. The sequence continues at coordinate 18,334,635 of CM054178.1, read as the reverse complement.
CACACTTTCTACATTATTTAGGCGGTCCTTTGAAATCTAACTACAAAGCATTGAATCTGATCGGTGAATAGGTTAAAATAAAATGTATAAAGCAATTAAGGTTTTCTAAGAATAGGTGAAATCTAGCTACAAAGCAATTTATAGTTATCTGATAAAATAAATTGAATACATTACATGATGTGTTCCTCGTATTTGATTTCGTGCATTTCATTGTACATACAAACTTTTATTTTTAATTGTGCTCCGTGTGTGATCGCAAGGTAAAAGATTGTGTGTGTGTGATTTACAATTAGTATTTTTAATTCTTATCGTATGATAATATTGCGTTTCTTTCCTGTCCAATTATAGAGTTCTGACAGAGTCAGTCTCTACCCATACCAAATGTCAAACCACTTCAGTTTATAGTACCGCAAAGACAATTGACCGACATAAAGATTTTGGTCTTATGAATATTTCTGCGTATGTCTGAAAACTGACAAAGACTTTTGGTCTTGTGAATAGTTATTCGTTTCATATTAAGGTGGTAGCTTCACCAGTAATTTTTTTAATTTCCTCCTAGCACAGTAGATGTTAACGGGATAGTTAACATCTCAAAAGGAGGGTGTATGTGGCAGAGTAAAATTGCCTATCTCTATTTTTAAATGTAATTGTTATATAAATTGTCAGAGTGACCCGACTTGGGGCACTCTTTGGAATGGTATTTTTGAAGTGTCAGTGTTTGAAGTAATCACCCGAGCTGAAAATACGTTAGAAATTGCTGATGTGATGCATACCCTCCCAACTGGGTGTGTAGTTTTTATTATCCAATGGTTATGATTTACGAGAACAAAATCAGCCACTGTGCTGAGATTTAAAAATTTGCCTGATATAGATAAATCTATTGTCTGATCACTTGAATGTGAAGTGGCAAAGAAGTTTGGTGTTGAAAAGGCAGCCGTTAGCTTCATGGGCAATCGGCGCTTTCTAATTTCTACTTCACTCCTTGTGTGATGTGAATCCTGGTTACTGTTTGTGAACCGCTAAGCCTGACTATTGTAAAGGTGGAAAGCAGTGTGTAAGTATGGAGATATACTATTCTTCGTTGATGTATGGTGGCAATGTATGCAGACCAAATCAAGCAATTTTAGTATCATGAAGCTACTAGAATCGCTGTAATTGTTATTCTGCTTGAGAGAGCTAGTATGGCGGGAGAAACGCCTAGGCTGTCTTCGAGAGAAGTAGTGTGCCAGTGTGTTCGGTTTGTAAGGAGAGAGACGGAGAAACTGACAAAGTCAATGAACTTTTGAGTTGATATTAAAAAAAATGTGCATGAAAAAAGACAATCACAGCTTCATATATACAAGGTTATATGTATAAACTTATTGCTTATCTCTAATAACTCCATTTTTGTTATCTCATAAGAACTATCCTGTAATTTGTATTGACACTAATCTGTTGAATTGTATTTTAGGATATATTGATTATGGAAATTATTCGAATGTGGTTTCATAGAAATATTTATGTCAAGTAATCTTATTCATTGTCTTGTCATATGAATATTTGTTTGCTGATTTAATAAATTTATTGTTAGAATTATTAACCTTCTTACAAATATTGATAAACTTATGTTGGAAAAGAAAGTGTGTGGAGGGGTCTCACCAAATACAGATTAAAGTTGGATTTGCCTTCTCTGTTAGTAAGAATTTTTCTTCCCACGGAAACATTGTGTGACGACATATGTTGTCTTAATGTTGTGAAAGAGATCAAACGTTTGCAGCGCCTACATATCCTTCAAGTGAGATAGAGAAGTGTGTCTGCTGGAGAATTATTAATATCATAACTTAAAATTATCCCCAATTGTAATTAGTTATGAATGATTTATTAATTAATTTTGTTGTAGTAGTAGTAGTAGTAGTAGTAGTGGTAGTAATAATAATAATAATAAAATTAATATTAATAATTATCATCATCATAATCATCATCATAATATCATCATCATCATCATCATCATCATCATCATTAATTAAGTAGCGTTGGCATTACACTCTGTGTGTTCTATGTTATTGAATTTGTATTATAATTCATCTTTATATAAATCTATCTATCTGTTTGTCAGTCATATCTAAGGAAATTCCCTAGTTTTATGCCTATCAAAAACACTTCCGTGTTTAAGAATTCCAACGAGTAGTGTTTAAACCAAGCGTTGCAATACAAATATTCTTGAAGTGTTAGCGTTTGAGATCAAGAGTGCTTTAAGCATTTATTTGCTTCAGGATCTGAGAGACATAATATAAATCAGAGAATGCAGGTAAGGGCAGATAAGAATGGAGATCTAAACTATGTCCGTTTTGTAAGAGGAAGAGACGGTAAACGCTCAGCCTATTAGAAGGAAACTGCTTCGGACCCATGTGAGTTTGCTCGTTACAGCCATACAGTCATCGTAACCATGGTTCTGAATGCTATCTGTTGCATACGTCGTAACTTACTACAGCTCACATGGGATGAATACGCCTTCGAAACCAACGACGTGTGTGTGTGTGGGGGGGGGGGAGGGTATGCAGTTCATGGTGTCTGCGTTCATGCATGAGTCTTATCATTTTCACCCCGCTGTTTTTCTTGAAACCCACCTAAATCCTCTCATAATCTAGCAGTTTTAAAGAGCCGATGTCATTCCGCGCTAATTTCTTTTATCCAAGAATCAACTAAAAGCAGTGTGGAATTCAGTCCACGTGATGATCACGAATTTCTTTTATCCAGGAATCAACTAAAGGCAGTGTGGAATTCAGTCCACGTGATGATCACGAATTTCTTTTATCCAGGAATCAACTAAAGGCAGTGTGGAATTCAGTCCACGTGATCACGAATTTCTTTGCGAATTATAAACGAGAACGGAGAGCAAGTTATTATTCTTTCTAATCATATTTGAACAAAGTACACGTACCTTTTTCATAAGCAACATTAAAATAAATTCTATTCGTTAAACCGAAACGATGAAAAATAAAATAATCATTTCAAATACAATGGTAAATAACAATCCTTATTGCTAAGAATGTGCATATTATGACAGAGTATTTTTCCCTCCCTATTTTTTAATTTAATTGTTATATAAGTTGATAAATTGTCAGAGTGACCCGACTTTGGGCACTCCTTATGGTGTTAGTTGGAATGTGTCTGAGTTTGAAGTAAACAGCCTGAGGTAAGAATATTAAAGATTTGCTGACCTAATGGAAACTGAGTGTGCATATTTCTATTGTCCAATGATTATGATTTATGAGAACGGACTAGCCAATGGGCTGAGTTTAAGGAGTTTATTTACTGTAGAAAGTTTTACATTCTAATCACTTTTGAATTTGAAGTAGAAGAAAGAAGTCCGGCTTAAAAACAGTCATTAGCCTGAGTGGTGAGTTTAAATGAATGATTAAGAGAGAAGGGATTTAGAACATTTCATGCATTTTACTATGATATGTTATACTTGTGTTATGTAGAAATGTATATGTGAGTTAACTTTTATGTTTGAACTAATCTTCACCCATGTGGTATATGAATATTTAACATCGTTTGATATACAGTGTTTATTTTATCATGTGTGTGATGTGGATAATGAACACTGTTGCAGGAATTGTAAGTTTGAGAATAGTGTGTCAGACAAAATGGAGTTACATTGTGCCAAAGAGAAACATAAGCTTGCTCCTTAACTATATGTTGCAGTGATCAAGTGCCTTCTTTCTTTTGGGTTTAAGTTACACTCTGTGAGTGTGAATTCAACCTTAAACAATGAATCTCCATTGGAGCCTCAAGTTCAACTTTCAAGTTCTCAGCTGCCCTTTGTTTGTTCACTGATGTGAATTGAGTGACCAGGAAGCATGGGAAAGTTGCAGAGTTTGTTGCAGTTGTGTAAGCATAAGGGAGTATGCTGTGCAATATTGTTGTATCAGAGCAAAATAAGCTGGTACATTCTGGAGAATTCTGGTGCAGTGAAGTTACCAGAATTACTGAAATCATGTCATACAGGAAGGAGTGACACGGGAGGAGACATACAAAAATATAGCAGCGTGTCAGAGTTTCCAGTGACAGGAACACACGTGCTGAGTGTGGATATTTTTACATTTTGACATTGTTGCAAAAGGAAAGGAAGGACTGCAGTTAACTGTGACATTGTTGCAAAAGCAAATGAAAGACTGTCAAGCAGTGCTTAATCCAGATCATGTAAATTTACATACTTAATTCTAATAACTCCGTTTCTATTCTTTGATAGGATTAACCTGCGATTTGTATTGACTCTGTTGTTGAACTGTAATTTTATTACTATACATATGTAGTGAGACACTGTGTAAACTATAATTATCCAAATGTGGGTTCATAGATTATTGATGTCAAATTACCTATTTCACTGTCATAATTTTATGCATATTTGATTTTTCTTTTAATAAATTTATTGTCAAGTAAAACACACATTTCACGATTGCAGTATAAGTCATAATGGTTTCTTTCATCTGTTACTTATTGCATTGTAGGTAGTGCTATGACTATGGCACGCTTGCTATAGACATCAGTTTCTTGAACTGATCGATCGCTGGCTATAGACATCAGTTTCTTGAACTGATCGATCGCTTGCATTACACATCAGTTTCTTGAACTGATCGATGGATTAAATGATTAGTTCACTTTACGGGTAGGTGACGTACTAACGACTACATTGGCGAGTGCTAGTTGTGACATAGTAAAGCGTAACACAGTATACTATGTTGTTCTGACAGAGCAGTAAATTTGCATTACTGATTCGTGAGAGTGGGTTAATGACTGAGACACACAACGTGCATTCAGCTGAACACGTATTGCTGAAGAATTTAGATAAGCAATGATATCAATATTGATTTTAGTCTCAAAGGATATTAGTGTGAAACACTAGATCGGTTAAATAACAATTAAAACAAGAAATATAATGTTTCATGAGCGATGGATTGAAAGAACGGTCGTTATTTGGGTCATCAACGATTTTTAAACTTAATTTAAGACACGGTTTAAATTTTGTATAACAATTCTAAAATAGTAGGCTTATAATAAAAGTGAATAGAGAAGTCGAAATCACAATAACTGAACGAACTATTCTATTAATAATCTAATTAATTTAATTTAAATGATGTTGTTAGATTGTTTTGGTTGTTTGTGTCTGCCACTTTCACATTGTCTTCTTTTTATACTTGATGGTGATTAGAGATGTTATATTTTAAATGAAAGGAAAAATAATTGGTTAGAATACGAATGTAATATTTTCTATTTTTAAATTACTTATTCCTATTTCTCCTTCTTCAGCACGCTGTGAAGTGGATTCGGGTGTTTAGAAAAGCTTAAAATTATATAGTTGTATGTGTACATTACAACGGATAATTATCATTTAAAACGGCAGAATTTGCCCAGTTAATGTAATATTTTCCACCTCCCTCTTCCTATATTCGTCATGCCAAGCTAATCTAATAGTTCCTCTCTCTCTCTCTCTCTCTCTCTCTCTCTCTCTCTCTCTCTCTCTCTCTCTCTCTCTCTCTCTCTCTCTCTCTCTCTCTCTCTCTCTCTCTCTCTCTCTCTCTCTCCTCTCTCTCTCTCTCTCTCTCTCTCTCTCTCTCTCTCTTCGTTATTCCCAGTTAATCTAACATTTTCCATTCTCCTCTTCTTCTCTTTGTCACCCCCAGTTACTGTAATATTTTCCTTCTCCATATCGGTCTTCCTGTTTTCTCAGGGTTTTTTTCTCTGCCTCTTGTCTTTGACAATCTTTTTGGTTTAAGTTAATAATAATTGCAAATGTGCTTTCCGAGCGGGGTCTAGATGAGATGTTTATTATCGCTATTTCTGTAATGTTGGTTCAGTTATCAAAACACGATTGAAAAACATAGCTAATAAATCGCTTTCTACTTCACAATAATAAACATACAGTGCTGCAAAATACTAAATATGCACAACAATGCGTAGTACAAAACGAATATTTACAGATGTCACTCAGAACAAATTCAGAGGTAAAAAATAAGATAAAGAAAAAAAATAGAGGAAAGATTTTGAAATCAAAGACTGGAGCAGTTAATGAACAAATACGAAAAATGTTTCAAGAGCTTTTATATGAAAGTTGTTATGGTGAGGCAAATATCGACATTTAAAATTATTTCCATTTTTAATTTACAAGACTTGAGAAACGAGCATGACTACTTTTCCTGTTCATAATGAGTGCACTCACATTATCAACTTCACGAATCGCGAGATAAAGAACAATCAAGGGCAGGTAATCTGGGTTCCAGTCAATCAATCTTAAATGGAGCCTCTCTTAAATATTAAATAGATATTTTAAATTTTTAAAACTTAGGAAGTAAAACATATGATAAAAATAAGGGAGGTAAATGTACAAGAACTATTAAAATAACTCTTGCAAACAGTAAGGTAGCTGACACAATACCCAGTACAGGGGTGGCACGTTTTATTGTCATCAGAATAAGTGAACGCCACAACAAACAAACAAACGGGCTCTGTTTGCGAGTTTACCATGACTGCAAATAACGAGCGTGGGTGGACCACAGCGACACCTGCTGACATACCTGACCTGTCAAGCACCCCTGTGTCATGATATTTAAGAAACACCTCACACACTACCAACGCATATTCATAACACGAAATCAACAAAAGGTACATTTCTAAATGAATCCTGTCGAACATATAGACCATGATGGCACAGAGGTAGACTTTAGTGTCTTACGATCAATAAAATCTGATTAAAGGGGAATAAATCTGCGCAGAAGGTTGTATCCTCTGGTGCTCAAAGAAACGTGAACCCGAATATCGTACGGAGCTGCAACCAGCTTGTACAATCGCTTTAGTCGGTTTCCCTTTGAATTCGAATGAAATTATTTTTAGGTTGTGGGTGTTAAACTGATCCGGATACTCAGGTATGCGGCCTTGCTGAATATTCATGTTTAATAAAAACAAAAACGGGAAGTCATATACAAATAAAAAACATTGTAACAATGATGATCACCTATCGGAAAAGAAACCCCAACAACTTGCTTGTGTTTTGAAAGTGCAGCATTTATAGGCATTAAAACTTATATATTACTTTATTCTATAAGGAAAACATTACTTTCATTATACCTATCTACACAAAGTAATTATGAAATATGCTGTTACAGTGTTCCTCTGAGACATAACTCGATTTAATCTCTCAAAACTGAAATGGTATTGATTTCTGGAGCTTAATAAACAGCGCTGATTGACAGTCTTGCACTGCATTGTTTATGTCAGTATGTTGTGTTGCCACCATTTGAGTAAACCCATCTTTTTGGACTGAGTTTGACAAACTTTTAATTCAGAGTAATGGTTATTGTTTGTACAGAGGTCGCTTTGCCTTGTTAATGAAGAGGACACAACGTCTCTTTAGAGTAGAGGTCGCAACGTCTTGTTTTGTTAATGCAGAGGTCGCAAAAACTTTTTAGTATAGGCACTACGTATTGTTAGTACAAGATCACAAGGTCTTATTAGAACAGGGTCACAACATCTTAGTATAGGGTCACAACGTCTTGTTAGTTTAGCGTCACAACGTTTTACTAGTAAAAAGTCAAAATGTCTAATTAGTACAGGGTCACAACGTCTTACTAGTACTAAGTCAAAATGTGTAATTAGTACAAGGTCACAATGTCTTACTAATACAAAGTCAAAATGTCTAATTAGTACAGGGTCACAACATCTTACTAGTCAAGGTCACAAGGTTTTATAACACAAAGGGTCACAAAGTCTTAGTATAGGGTCACAACGTCTTACTAGTACAATGTCAAAATGTCTAATTAGTACAGGGTCACAAAGTCTTGTTAGTATAGCGTCATAAAGTCTTAGTAGTAAAAAGTCAAAATGTCTAATTAGTACAGTGTCACAACGTCTTGTTAGAATATGGTCACAGTGCCTTATTAGTGCAAGGTCTCAAAGTATTATTGGTACTGTATCACAGCTTCTTATTAATACAGGGTCGCAAAGTCCTGTTAGTATAGACACGCAACGCTTTATTCGTACAAAGGTCACAACGTCTTGTTATTGCAGAGGTCGCAGCGGCTTTGTTAATGCAGAAGTCGTAATATCTTGTTTTGTTTTAGCAAAAGTGCACACATCTTGTTTTCTTCTTAGTGCAAAGGTGGCGACGCGTTGCTAATGCAGAGGTCAAGTCAGTATGACGTCACACTTTGTTAGAAAGAAGGCGGGTAATGCTGTCTGGGACGAACATAAATTTCAGCCATAATCTCGGAAGTATTTAACCTCTCCATTCACCGTATTAAGAATTTCCATTAATATTTTCTCTCTTGTGTCCTTGCGTCTGTTTCTGAAATCAGAGATAATTGTAAGTCAGACAAAGAAATTGCCAGTCTTACGTCAGATAAAGGACAGCAGCAAACTTAACTAGCTCTTAACTGACTCACTGTGTCACACACTTAATTAAAATGCTATTCACAAACAGATGCCTAAAGGTATCCTGTCTTAATGATATTTTGGGTATATTTTTCGTCTACCTTGTCGAGTACTTTCTGAGAATAGGAACAGTTAAGTCTTTTTGTGTGTGTGTGTGTGTGTGTGTGTGTGTGTGTGTGTGTGTGTGTGTGTGTGTGTGTGTGTTGATTTGCATGCGTTTGAGAGGTGAGTGTGTTTGTATGTGTGTATTGAGTGTGTGTTAGCGCGCGTTGGGAGAAATGTTAATCTGGACAAGGAAGTGAGTCGATTGCCTCATACACAAACAAAACGATTGAAATACTGTAACAAAGTGCAAATAGGTTTTTAATAATTATTATTTCAAAATAATTTTGATAATTTTGCATCATAAGATTTATTGCAAAATAAAACAAAAACTATATTATCGTAATACCATTAAGCACGTTATACCAACCAAAAATGTAAAAGAGCATGTTGTTAAAGTATAAATGAAATTGCTTTTCATTTGCTATGTTAAGAAATAAAAGGCTAGGTGAAGTTTTCTTTTAAAAGAAGTAAATCTTTGTTATGTGGAAGGTGATAGATAGGCGTCATTTTAGTACCTTGAATACCATTGACTTCACAGACTGAAAATGGTAATCATACGGTTCACAGATAATATTTAACGTAAAGAATATGACTTATTTAAAGCAATGAACGAACATTAAGTTTGCTTAGTGTAGATTAGTAGACCAATGCACAAAATATTGCTGGAAAATAATCAAATAAAAGCATTTCATGTTTCAAAATTAAATTAATAGATCAACTGATAAAAAGTAAAAGTACACATGCAACGAGATGATATTTTTTAGCATTTACCTTTATGAATTTGTCTAATTATAACGAACAAATTCTATTATCTCTGTATGCTGTCTAATTATAACGTACAAATTCTATTATCTCTGTATGCTGTCTAATTATAACGAACAAATTCTATTATCTCTGTATGCTGTCTAATTATAACGTACAAATTCTATTATCTCTGTATGCTGTCTAATTATAACGTACAAATTCTATTATCTCTGTATGCTGTCTAATTATAACGTACAAATTCTATTATCTCTGTATGCTGTCTAATTATAACGTACAAATTCTATTATCTCTGTATGCTGTCTAATTATAGCGTACAAATTCTATTATCTCTGTATGCTGTCTAATTATAACGTACAAATTCTATTATATATGTATGCTGTCTAATTATAACGTACAAATTCTGTTATCTCTGTATGCTGTCTAATTATAACGTACAAATTCTATTATCTCTGTATGCTGTCTAATTATAACGTACAAATTCTATTATCTCTGTATGCTGTCTAATTATAACGTACAAATTCTATTATCTCTGTATGCTGTCTAATTATAACGTACAAATTCTATTATCTCTGTATGCTGTATAGCTAACCACGCTGCGATTGTATCGCATGATGATGGTGATGATGATGGTGGTGGTGACGGTGGTGATGGTGGTGGTGATGATGATGATGATGATGAAGCCTACAACGATGTTTCGATGGAAAGGGGATATAAGTGCCCCGGGAAACTACAATGTCAAGAAAATATGCAGAGTGAAGTTAAGAGAAAGCATAGCAAAAAAACTGGTTAAACAAGTCCTCAAGTCCAAGCTCATTGGTGCTAACAAAATACAAACTCTTACTGTGTGTATACACAATGGCTGAAGTCATCTACCCTGAAGGTATAATAGACTGGATAACAAATGAAATAAATGAACTGGATAGAATAACGAGAACAATAATTACAATAAATAAAACCTTACACATAAGAGCAGACGAAGAAAGGCTCTATGTATCTCAGAAAATGGGGGAAGAGGACTCAAGAAAATCAAAGATGTCATTGAAGGAGGAGTTAGAAACCTTGTGGCCTACATCTGGACTAAAGTGAGTCACTGATGGAAGCAGTAAAGATGAGTGGATTATACCAACATCCCTCACACACACACACACACACACACACACACACACACACACACACACACACACACACACACACAAACATATTCACACACAAACACATACACACACACACACACACACACATAAACACAAAAACACACACACACACTTAATAAACACATTCACACACAAACACATACACACACACACACACACACACACACACACACACACACACACGCACACACACATAAACACATACACACACACATAAACACAAACACACACACACACACACACACACACACATAAACACATTCACACACAAACACACACACACACACGCACGCACGCACGAAGTATGATGGATGTATGAAATGAAGTTTCGGTAAAATGCTTTGCATGATATCAGTGATTGAGCGGTCGATGGTCGAATTTAATTCAGAATCAAATCGAAAACTGATTCCTCCCTCTGTGTTTCTTCCTTCCTCTTTTTCTCCTTCCTCTTTTTCTCCTTCCTCTTTTTCTCCTTCTGCCTCACCTCTCTCGATTTGCCTTTATCTTCCGTTTTCGCTCGTCACAGTATTGATGTCAATTAGCTATTTCTTAATGTTAGATCAGTCATGTTTTATGTCAATGAGTAGACATTTATTAGTTATGTTTGTGTGATAGGCATATTTCCGAGTCATTAGTTAATTATTTAAACGCAACCTACGTTTGTTTGCTTTTAAGGGTCAAAACCTGGGATATTAAAGTTTATGCTTACATTAACATTTATGATTACGTACGTAAATACATTATGTTCACATATAAACTCCGCAAGGAGCAAGGATACCTTGACACCGCATGAAGTAACGATAACAAAATAAAACAATCATTTGTCTTATTTGCATTAGTTATCCGTTTTGCAAGGTTGCTGTCAACGTTGCAAATTTTAAAAAATTTTTTGGGGGGTTGGGGGCGATCTGTTGACAGCAACTGTTTCCTGGAGACGAGGGAATTATAAAAGACCAAAGCTGCTGATACTACCCGCAGAGCAGTGGAAGGTGACTCACTTTGTGTCAGATCTGAACAAACTCGCAATCCATGGCCATGTCTATCCTCATTCGTCTACTTGTGCTGGGACTGTTCGTGACAGGTATGCGGTAGACACGAAATTCTAAGAACTAAGCAAACGGCGGGATTTTATGTATTTATTAATGTATTTTATTATTTATTTCCTTACCGATTTCTTGTTCACTTTTTATTATTTTATCTATTTTTTTTAATTTAACTAGGCTTATTGACTATTTTTAAAAAATATATTTACTCGTTTTATTGTCTCATGCGTTTCTTCTTCGTTTCATTTTTTCTTTTCTTGATTTATAATTCTAATACTTAATTCATTTTTATTTAATTTTATTGTATTTTTTCATTTATATTTTTACTTCTGTATATATTTTCTGCTTCTTTAGTTTCTTTTTTCAATTACTTATTTATTTCGTCTTCTATTCCACTCACTTATTTTTCATTTATTGTTTTTATTTATTTTTTCAGTTATTGCTTTTTATACTTTTCTTCGCGGTTTTCATCTTTTATTTTCTTCATTTCTTAATTTCTTACTTTATTTATTACTTCATTTATTACTTCAGTTATTACTTCATTTATTACTTCATTTATTACTTCATTTATTACTTCATTTATTACTTCATTTGTTACTTCATTTATTACTTCATTTATTACTTCATTTCTTACTTCATTTCTTTCTATGACTCATGTATGTATCTGTTGTACGTCTCACATACTTGCAATCAGGATTGATTTTCACAGTGCTGTCAGAACTGCACAAATTATTTACTCAGTCCACGTTTTAATGTTTCAATTGGGTTTCGATCAAGTAATTATAATTATTCCTCTTTTGTCTTTTTCTGGGTAAGAATTGATTTTATCTTTCTTGTTATTCATATTGAGAAGAAAATAAGCAATTAACATATTTTTCAAACAAAAGTAGAAGGTGCTAACGTTTGCATAGTACTAATAATTTTCGATGTAAATCGCTTTAATATTGCTTACATTTTCACGAAGAATCAAAACCGAAAATAATTTTGGGTGTTTGTTTCTGTGTGCTGTACTTGAGTGTGAATCTTTGTTTGAGTATGTTCGTGTGTGTGTGTGTGTGTGTGTGTGTGTGTGTGTGTGTGTGTGTGTGTGTGTGTGTGTGTGTGTGTGTGTGTGTGTGTGTGTGTGTGTGTGTGTGTGTGTGTATAAAGCCTTTTATAAAAAGAAAACTGTGAAACTGTGCTTAAAGCTTAAATTATTCTTTCATCCTTTGTCTCTCAGTGCGTCGGAATCTTTCTTAATATCAGTTTTTTTTCTAGATCAGGAACTCCCGTGGTTCTTAGAATGTGTACTTTTCTTTCCCAAAGCACGAGGAAATTTTTATTTCGCTGTAAATCTATGTTTGTACCAAACTGTTCTGAATTGAAACTTGTGCTTTTTTATTTACTTTCCAGTCAGTCAGTGTGATCAATCGGGTATTTGTATTTGGAGAATTATGGAGTATCTCTCTGTCTGTGTTTTGTGTGTAATATATAATATATACATACGTGCATGCAGATAGATAGACAGACAGACAGATAGATAGATAGATAGACAGACAGACAGACAGATAGATAGATAGATAGATAGATAGATAGATAGATAGATAGATAGATAGATAGATAGATAGATAGATAGATAGATAGATAGATAGATAGATAGATAGATAGATAGATAGATAGATAGACAAAGAGACAGACAGACAGATAGATAGATAGATAGATAGATAGATAGATAGATAGATAGATAGATAGATAGATAGATAGATAGATAGATAGATAGATAGATAGATAGATAGATAGATAGATAGATAGATAGATAGATAGATAGATAGATAGATAGATAGATAGATAGATAGATAGATAGATAGATAGATAGATAGATAGATAGAAAGATAGATAGACGGGCGGAAGAACGGATGGATGGATAAATGGATGGAGAGAGAATTTGCTCATTACTTAAGATTTGTCTCTGTTCCCAGTACTTGGATGCAATCTTCACTCCATACTTTACTTGAGATCCTTGAAATGATCAATTTTCCATAATTTATCTTGTATTACTATACTCTCAGATCTCAACATTTAACTTTACTTTTCTTCGCCTAAAATGTTAAATAGTGTAAGTTAGTTTAATCGGAAATAGTGTGCTATAAATGCATTTACAATTTCATCCCATAAATTGCAGCAGCATCTTATAATTAATTCATCACTAACGAAAATTAAAATAATTATAATCAAACATTTTTCAAGTATATCGCGGGAATAATGTAAAATTAGTAATTGTAAATGACACACACTTCACTTAACTTCATTTAATTATAAAGTAGATTCACATTCTATAAACCTGAAACCAGTTAAATAACTAAACATTAAATAAACCAACTATTTAAACTCAAGCATCTATAAACACAATTATAAGGTTTACCTACCTAAGAACATGGTAAGTAAAGCATCATATAGATAGATATACACACTTTCAGAATTATTGGTTACACTGAACATTTTAACATAAAGTATCAGCACACAATATATGCTTTAACACAAGGACCTTAGTTCTTACTGTATCGAATTGCATTAACGTCCACGCACCATCATACCCTCAGTACAAAGTATGGCCACTGCTCGTTAAAACTGGCATGTTATTTTTTGTTTGTTTCACATTGCGTCTGTCTCACCTCGGGCATGGCAATATTTGTTCTAAACTGCAGCATTAAAGTTCGCAATACCTTTTCCTCAGGTCATATTGACCACGAATACATTCATGAAAATCTGCATGCAAAACTATACTTTCTATTTTTATGAATGTCTGTACTCAGAAAACGTTTATGAATGACTACTCACAAACACGGGTTACGTACCAATGTGCGTCTATAGCCAGATTTAAACACCGACTATTTACACATTTGCAATCGTAATTTAAAAGCAACTACATTCTTAAGAAAATAAATTATGAAATAATTAAAACAATTAACTCAATTTAATTTAAGGTTTATAATTACTATACTCCACATCTCTATCTATCTATCTATCTATCTATTTATCTATCTATCTATCTATCTATTTATCTATCTATCTATCTATCCAACTAACTATGTATCTATTTATCTATCTATCTATCTACGTATCTATATATCTATCTTTGTATGTAATCACCCTCATCAATTAACTCTCTAAATCTATCTCCCCCTTTCACTCCTTTCTTTTTCTTTGTTCTCTCTGTCTCTCTGATTCTCTCTCTCTCTCTCTCTCTCTCTCTCTCTCTCTCTCTCTCTCTCTCTCTCTCTCTCTCTCTCTCTCTCTCTCTCTCTCTCTCTCTTGTCTCGATGATTGGCTGTTTGCAGCATTCTCTTTTTATCTCCTGTTGTCTCTCTATTTCTTTCTCAATTAATAGTTTATCTATTATGCTATATCAGTCACTTATTTGACATGAATGTTTAACAAGATAGCAGTGTTAATAATCATTGGCGTAGCAATGTAGCAATGGATTGTGTAGGTTGTGCAATGCACAAGAGCCCGGGACAGTTTAGTGGAGGGGCATGGCATCGAGCGGGGTCTATATTTTTTAATATGATTTTTTCACATCAAGTCCAAATATACACGCACTCAATAGTTTTATTAGCATTAAAAGAGGCTACCTTATGCATGTTGTCTGCAAGAGCGTATTTTTTCGTTTAAAGTCGAGGGTTTTACCACCGAAGCTCTGCACAGAGGACAAAAAAAAATCCCAACTGTTAATAATATTAACGTTAAGCCCGATCTTCATATGTCCATCTCTTTCTTTAGATAATACATAAAGCTGAAACAAATCGAAGAACATGTGCAAGTCTCCTTTTTTCTCATAACCTTTCTTTCGTCTTATGTTTCAGAGAGCGTACTTTCTCTATCATCATCAACAGATTCTTCCAACCCGACTACTGATATACTGTCTACAATTACTACTGGTAAGTTATCCTTGGTGAATTCTTTGTCATTGTACATTATCAGCATATAAAATATTATTTATTTCTTGATGATTTGCTATACTGCTATCAGGTAAAGTTATATATTTATATTGCACGTTTAGAAACCATGCAGAAGCCACTGTTTTTATTTTATGTCTTGGGTAATTTCGAATTATTTTGACGCGTAATCGTAACAGTAGGACTGCTCAAAATAGAACGTGTTCATTCCACTAGTTCTTGCGTTTGTCGCGAAAAACAAGATTTTTACTATTATCATTATTTAAAAGATATAATAATTGTAACATGTCAAGACTGTGACGTTCTGAATTCAATGTTTTTGAAACGTGACTAATTCTTGTTCACATTTACGCCTAGAGGGTGGAGGTGCTGCTATTGCCATCAGCGTCATGCCGGTACTGTTGGGGGCCTTGATCACGTGGCTTGTCAGCCTGTTGCGTCATTAGCCCGCCCATCACTTCCTGGTTACATTGTGTACTTTACACGCGAAGTTCCAGACCAATCGTAACCTAGACTTGAAGAGGTACTACTCACAACTCGACGAAATTGGAAGATTTTTTTCGGCGTTTTTTCTTAGCATTCTCTATAGTGCTGCCTTTCACTTTCTTAAAAAAATTAAGAGCAATTTGAAGTACTTATTTTAACGTAAGCACTTGTGCTAGCAAATTCTTTTCCTATATCTGCATCTTAGAGGGAGATAATTAATAATTGCAAACCTAATGGATTGTTTTCGACAACAGTGTACTGTTTAAATGCACACACGTGTGTGAATTTAAGTTTGGAATTTAGCCTAAATTCACACACATCCTCGCGCTCGCACACTCACACGCATACCATACACACACACAAACACACATACACACACACATACACACACATACACACACACACACACACACACGCACGCACACACACACACATACCATACACTCACACAAACATGGAATACACTCAAAGACTTTGACCCTCGTGACTTCTTTATGTCGTATCATTTGAAATAGCAACACGCTTACACATATGCTATAGGTATTTTTCTTGCTGTTACAAAGAGTAACAACTGTGGCATATTTGAAAGAAAAATGTTTAATATAGTTTAGCGAGTTACTTTTTCCAGACACATCGCAGTGTTCAAGCAGTGTCTCGGGTCATGTCACGTGGGCGGGCAGCTATATAAGTTAGCGACTTCAACCTGAATTTCTCCGTTGTCTGTATCTTTCCCTTCTTTTTGCCTTTTTATTGGATTTTTATGTACGTTACTTGCTGACATATGACCTGCGGCATTACCGTTTGGGATTTAAGTAGCGGCCCACCCACCACGGACACAGAGACCTGAGACCTGTTATTAAAGATTGCTTGTGTCACAGATGTGTACAAACCTAGTACTTTAGGATCACGTAACATGGTTTTGTTTGAATACAACTGTTAACTGTTTTCTTGATAATCTTCTTCAAAGCATTATATAATTCCTAAATATTATAAAATCTTTAATGACTGCTTTGTGATGAAGTCCATTCAGTGCACAACTCTCTCTAAAGCAACCTTCTTTTGCTGTCGTATACATCTCAATCGATATAAACTGTAGAAAATATTAATTTAGCCACCACGGTAACAACAAAAGCACCAGAAATTATTTTTTAAAAGATATTTTACACTCTGTCCCTCTTATTTGATAGGAAATTATTTCTAAATAGATATTTTTTTTTAAATAAATAAAGTCAATGTTTTGTATTGTTAATACTTTGAGATCTGTTAATAACACTTCAATAAAGAGATGTCTGATTTTGCAATATGAGGTGTTTTATTCGTTATTTGATTGATGTGTTTGTTATTCTAATTCAGTTGTTTGTTTTCACCTATTTTATTTCACTCACTTATATTTTTATTTTTTCTTCTTTGTAGTTTCTTACTTTCATTTAAGATTCGTATTGTTTGTCTTTTTGCAATTCTTGTATTTATTTCATAAGTACAGTTTATTTTTTTTGTGCAAGTATTCTTATTTTGTTTCTGTTTCCCTTCCTTCCTTCTTTATTCCTTTCTTTCTCTTTTGCTGATACTTTCCAATATTCGTTTTCTTTCTACTTTTACCTTTTTCCTTTATTGTTTCGTTTGCTTGCTCATTTCGTTGTTCTGTATCACGTTATTTCTCTCACTTGCAATTTTTTTAAAATTAACTTATCAACAAGACTGATTTTCATGTATTTAAATAAACACCCCAAACAGGTAATTTAAACACAGGTGATAACAAGTGAATAGAATGTTCAAAGAAACGAAATGGAAAGATCACTCTTACAGAACACGCAATGCTATGACATCTTTTTTACCACAAGACATAGAAATGAAATGTAAAGATCACTCTTATAGAAAACGTAAAGATATGATATTTTGAAGCGGAGTAAATTTGCCTATCCAAGTTTTAATACTTAATTGCTAGACAAACTGCTGAATTATCAGAGTAACCTGAGCTTCGGCACTCTTTATGATAGTATTTTTATTTGAAGTAAACACCCAATTGAGAATGTGTAAGAAATTGCTGATGTAATGCCAACTAGCTTAACTGGGTGAGTAATTTTTATTATCAAACAGATAAGATATACGAGAACGAGGCCAGCCAATGGGTTGAGATTAAAGTGTTTACCTGCATTAGAGAATTCTACTCTCTGATCACTTGAATTTGAAAGGCAAAGAAATTTGGTCTTTTAACTCACTGTTAAGCTAACGGCCGCTTTTCAAGACCAAATTGCTTGGTTGAGAGAGAATGGACTTAGAAATATTTCGTGCATTTTGCTATTGCGTTTTACCTAGAGATGTATTATGTGAGTAGACTATTATTTCTACAAATGTTTGAACTAAGCTGCTAATACTTAACACTTGACATTGTTCCTAATGAACCTGTTCATAAATTGATAAGCTGTATTTATCATGATGTGTGCGTGTATCGGGCTAACAAATAACTGCTGCAGGAAATGGTAAGGTGAGACTTGAATATAAGAAAGAATTGAGTTATAAAAGGATAAACTGGAAAATTAACATTTGTTCCCTGATTATGCATTTATAGGGACAGGCAGCCTTTTGTATATGTATTATTTGTACCTCCTGGTTCGCTGATTGTAAACTGCTATGGCCGACCGTGATAGGGTGGGAAGCAGTGTGTAAGTATGGAGGATATGATACACTCCACGTGATGCATGGCGGCAATATATGCTGAATATATGAGCACTGGTAAAAGGAACTACTAAGGTTGCTGTAATTGTTATTCTGCTTGAAGAAACTGAAACAGTGAAATAGGGCGCCCATGTTTAGCAAGTAAAAGACAGCGCTTTATTCAGGATCTGTAAAAACTATTATTGCTATCTCTTTTAACTTTATTTATGTTCTCTGATAAGAACTAGCCTGTGATTTCTATTGAAACTGTTGTTGAATTGTATTCAGGATAGAAGACTGTTTAAACAGAAATTATTTGAATGTAATTTCGTGGAAATATTGATGTTAAGTAATCTTTTTATTGTATTTGTCATATGTATATTTGATTGTTGATGTTCTTACATATAATGATAATCTATGTTGGAGAAGAAAGTGGATGGATGGAGGCTCGCTAAATATAGATTAAAGACGGATTTGTCTTCTCCTTTAGTAAGTTTTCTACCTACGGAATATTGTATGAGGTAAATGTCTTAATGCTGTGGAAGAGAGAAAACGTTTACAGCGCCTGCATATCCGCCAAGTACGAGAAACGAGTGGTGTCTGCTGGAGAAAGTTGTCTAAGATTTTTCAACTGATTTAGAATAATTTTGCACTGCTAAATTTGAAACTGACATCCGGTTTTTTAATCAGTCAGGTTTTTTTTTATCTAATTCGATTTTAAAAAATCCGATCTTATAGCTAAATCGATTACATTTTTGTAACATTATTAGGCACTTTTTGTTAATATATCACTTCCAAAATAGGTTTTTAAATTAAAAAAATTGAATTTAAACAAAATTGTTTACTAACACAATTCATTTATTAAACGTTACAAAAGTTGATTAGTTTTCATTGAATAGTAGACATTGATAACAAATTTGTTGTTGTCCATTGTAATTGAAAAAGCACTCTAGTCGCACATGTCGTATTTCAATAATTGCTTTTGGAACCTAAAGATGTAATACTCGAGCTTTAAAACTTATTAATAACATCAATTAAAATTCTAATCACTTGTAATTAGTTATTAATGGTTAATTAAATAATAATAATGATTAACCAAGTGGCGTTGGCATGAAACATCTTTTTACCACAAAACAGGAACGAAATGGAAAGATCCTTTGTGTAGAACACGTAATGATATGACATCTTTTTACCACAAAACAGGAACGAAATGAAAAGATCCCTTGTGTAGAACACGTAATGGTATGACATCTTTTCACGTCCTGCCTTCATTCCATAGAAGAGGGCTTTCGATATTTCACGTTCAGGTATCACACTTTACGTCCTCGCTCTCCTAAGAATAAGCTATTCTTTCTTCTAGTACGCACAGTGTATGCCAATTAGAGACGCGTGTATTCTCACCCGAAATGTGCTGCAAGAGTACTTGTTTGTGACCGTATGTGTCGTGTGAGTGTGTGTGCGCACGCGCGTGTGTTTCATGATCATGCGTACACATTCCAGTGTGGATAATTGTTGCGTTGCTAATTAATGTTGTGAGAATGACAGCATGTGTGACGTATTTTTGTTTGTTACTGTTAGTTCTCTTGTTCGTGGTATGTGGTTTCTTAAACATGATCTAATTTTACAGTCTACTGGTGTTATTAAGTGTAAACAGGATGTTTTTGTATTCCACTGCAGAGTGTGCCCGCGTTTTCACGCTCATTGTTAGTTAATGTATAAGCTTGAACTTTGTTCATTATGCTCGTGGTATGTAGTTAAGAGCAAACATGAAGTTTTGCTATGTTCATGGTGTCATGTTAAGCGGTTTTATTGCCTCGTGTTACTACGGGTGTCGAGTGTGCTGTGCATAATGTGAGTGTTTTTAAAGGTACAATCGCACTCACGAGTGTATACGTTAAAGTATGGATTAAATTGATAGTTTAATGATGTTAAATATGCTAAGCAATGACAACTGAACACATTTTGACCAAAAAAGTAATTTTCACTTTCTGAGAGATGAAAAAAAATACACAGAATTAAATTATACCCTTGGCACCGTGTAAATCGGTAGGTAGTTAGGAGAGTAGATAGATAGATAGATAGATAGATAGATAGATAGATAGATAGATAGATAGATAGATAGATAGATAGATAGATAGATAGATAGATAGATAGATAGATAGATAGATAGATAGATAGATAGATAGATAGATAGATAGATAGATAGATAGATAGATAGATAGATAGATAGATAGATAGATAGATAGACAGACAGATAGATAGATAGATAGATACAGACAGACAGACAGATAGATAGATAGATAGATAGATAGATAGATAGATAGATAGATAGATAGATAGATAGATAGATAGATAGATAGATAGATAGATAGATAGATAGATAGATAGATAGATAGATAGATAGATAGATGGATGGATGGATAGATGGATGGAGGGATGGATGGGTAGGGGTGGAGGGGTGGATGAATAGATAGATAGATAGATAGATAGATAGATAGATAGATAGATAGATAGATAGATAGATAGATAGATAGATAGATAGATAGATAGATAGATAGACAGACAGATAAAAATTTAAAATAGAAAACATGTTTAGTAAAATAGTTTTATATTATAAACTAATTATTCTTCATCAAAATATTCTTTCTAGGTGGGTAAGTATGCTGATTCTAAGTTGCTTTATTTTTATTTTATTTTCTCCACTGTTCGACTATTGTTAATTAACAAAGAGTGACAAGAAAGTAATTGCCATAAATTCTATTCTGTATTATCTAGATAATCTTTAGTTTTCACAATTTATCCATGCTATTTCTAGGAAAGCCATGTTGTACGTTGCAAAATTTTAGCACGCCCTTTCCGATATGCCGTTACGCACACACAAATACACATACACGCACAAGTGCACTGAAACACTATGACTATACAAATCACAGAGCACAGCATGCTCAGGTTGAATTATTCCAGGGAACACCTGTGTTTCTATAATTCATTTCTGTCAGATGTGCAAACTCTACTCAAAGTTGCGTCCACTTACTGACATTCGTTATATTTATTACTGCTTCGAATAACAGATCAATAAATATTGCACGAGACACCTTTCTGACGTGTCTACACCTTCACATCTGTATTTATTTTTTGATGATGTCGTAATTCATGCCACTGGTCGCGTAATGAAACAAAGCAAGGGAAATAACACTAATACACTTCTTTGAATTGACTAAGGTTCATTGAATTATTTCCCCTCGAATTTCGGTGGTTAAGATCTAGAATCATATAGGAATACATGTGTAATACGAGTACTGACTGTTTTAAAGTAGCAAGCAGTCAAGTGTGCACTTACATATATAAGAGACTACTTCCATAGTCTTTAGAAAAAGGGAAATATTAATATCATTTGAGAATGTATAAGTGCAATAGTAAATAATTATATTTTTTAAATATCAACAATTTCTACTTTTTAAAAGAATAAATGCGTTGTTATTTAAGACTGGTATGTTTTACTTAGTGATAATTAAAATGCATCTTATTATTTATTTGTAAGCGGTTTAATGATTTATTTTCTTTTTTAACCAATCAGATTAAATGAAGAATTATGTTAAACTCTCTCACGAAAGTTTGAAAAACTAAGGGATCTGACGGGAAAAAGAAATATATTAACGCACAATAAAAGCACACATTTCTACAATACAGAGCTTTGAACTCTAACTATAAAAGAATGAAGCTGATGGATGAATAGGTAAAACAATAATTATAGAGCAGTAACGCTTTTCGACGATTAGGTGATATCCATCTACTAATCAATTCATAGTTATGTGATAAAATAAATTTAATGTATTGCACAATCTCTTCCCCATATTATTATGCATTTCATTCTACATACTAAGTATTATTTTTAATTATGTTATGTGTGTGATCGCGAAATCAAAAAGTGTGTGTGTGTGTGTGTGTGTGTGTGTGTGTGTGTGTGTGTGTGTGCTTATGTGTGTATGTTTTGGCGCGCATGTGTTCCTTCCTATTAACATTCTTAATTCTTATCATGTGGTAATATTGCGTATTTTCCCGTTCAATTGTAGTTCATACAGTCAGTCTCCCATAAACCATATGTCGAAACCTCTTCATACTATGACAGGACAAAGACAGTAAGTCTCCCATAAACGATATGTCGAAACCTCTTCAAACTATGACAGGACAAAGACAGTAAGTCTCCCATAAGCGATATGTCGAAACCTCTTCATACTATGACAGGACAAAGACAGTAAGTCTCCCATAAGCGATATGTCGAAACCTCTTCATACTATGACAGGACAAAGACAGTAAGTCTCCCATAAGCGATATGTCGAAACCTCTTCATACTATGACAGGACAAAGACAGTAAGTCTCCCATAAACGATATGTCGAAACCACTTCAGTCTAGGACAGGACAAAGACAGTTAGTCTCCCATAAACGATATGTCGAAACCATTGACTTCACAGATGAAAATGGTAATCATACTGTTCACAAATAATATTTAACATAAAGAATATGACTTATTTAAAGCAATGAACAAATATTAAGTTTGTATAGTGTAGATTAGAAGACCAGTGCGCAAGGTATTTGCTGGAAAACAATCACATGAAAACATTTCATGTTTCACACTTAAATTAATAGATCAGCTGATAAAAAGTCTTTTTTCAAGGTATACATGCACAAACAACGAACGCAACATCACATCCGTTTATAAATGTAATATAGCACTAATCTTCACCGCAGTCAACAGCTCTGTTCATGATTATATAACCATGTAAAAAGACAGATAAAATGCAATGTCAATTATCTGAATTAATTGGGACCTCTAAATCAAGATAGATAGATAGATAGATAGATGGAAAGATAGATAGATAGATAGATAGATAGATAGATAGATAGATAGATAGATAGATAGATAGATAGATAGATAGATAGATAGATAGATAGATAGATAGATAGATAGATAGATAGATAGATAGATAGATAGATAGATAGATAGATAGATAGATAGATAGATAGATAGGACGGATGGATAGATTTTTTAAAGTGATTCATACAGGCATGTTGAGTGAAAAATTCAAGAGTAAAACTGGAATGTCCTATTCGATAAATCACTTGTAATGCATCGAATTCTCATATGTTTTTAAAAGCAAAAGCAAACTTTACGACAGTCAGAAATCGTCAAGTTTGTTCTGTTAAGGCAGCTAAGCACTAGGAGGGCGACGTGCACATAAAGTTTACTCGACTGAGTGACATATTTTGTAAACATCCATCAGCTGTGTATTTCAGGCGTTGAAAGTTAATTCAGAGATTGCGTTCTTCTGAAGTGGCGATAAACTAAGTTTGTTATGAACAGAGAGCGGTAAATGATTTGTTTCACGTGAGGCATTTCAAAATATCTGCAATCTGTAGTTATGTCCCTTAACAAGAGCCACAACGAGTTCAGTTTTCCTTCACACTCATTCTCTTTCTTTTTTGGTTTTGTTGCCTTTATGAAAGTAAAAGTAGAGTGTGCGACATATAGTGTGATTTTGGAATTTTGGAAATGCGTATTTGTTATGACGAGCATAAGTTTATACTATACGTTAGAACTGGAACCAGGCAGTGAATCATAAACAATAAGAAGGAATCACTTCTATTGTGAACAGTTAACGAGAGAATCACAAATGTGCTCTGAAGAAAAAAAAATACTTCTGCATTGCTTTGTATCTTTTAAGCCTTGTTACCAGATATATTTACATTTCAAAGAGGAGATAGTTAAAATTGTCAAAAGAGAGTGGCAATGAAAACACAAGAATTTTCGTAGCAGCAACCTTGAGAAATATTCGAATACTCCTGATTCATCGTAATTCCTGGTGTGGCGCTCTACAGTTGTCGAAGACTTGATGTGGGGAAAACAGTGATCAGGAGCGCTTCTGATTTTATCGTTATTCCTGTCTCCGAACAATCAACGCAAATCACACCTATCCTATCGAAGGATTCAACACTTTAATTTTGAACTATAACACTAATCGTGTACAATAAATTAATTAAGTCACAACAACAACTGTAATAAATCTGTGGGGAAAAAACACACAATGACGTCTGTATAAGAAAGATTACTATTACTTTGCTGCGTAACTGGTATATTGCATAATGTCTCTTGATTGTGGCTGTCAGTTTGCTTTGTAGTGTTGATTATAATTATGTAACGTCATATGACTTACTCCCAAAGACAGATTGACACCCAAAAATTATTATGTACATTCTTTAACTTTGCCAATTTTATATGAAGGTGTACATTTGATTATTATCTAGATAATTATATTTTAATCAGATATTCTGCTCTTCAAAAGGCGCGACAGCATATTAGCTGACTACAATGGGCGATGTCGTTGTAGCAGTACGTAACGGCTAAAAATACATATTAGCTGACTACAATGGGCGATGTCGTTGTAGCAGTACGTAATGGCTAAAAATACATATTAGATGACTACAATGGGCGATGTCATTGTAGCAGTACGTAATGGCTAAAAATACATATTAGCTGACTACAATGGGCGATGTCGTTGTAGCAGTACGTAATGGCTAAAAATACATAGAAGCTCACATATAGAAATAGTGAAGGCATAAAATCCTCAACAGTGGATCCTACACAGGAGTTCATAATAGTTCTTGTTTTCCTGAAGTTTGTCTACCAGTATGTGTTTGACCATTGTTCTTGCCTAATCCTGGTCCAAGACTAAAAGGCTACGATCACAGGAAGAGTGGTACATGACTGGTCATCAGGAGGTAGGTAGGTAGAGACAGACAGAGACACAGATACATAGATAGATAGATAGATAGATAGATAGATAGATAGATAGATAGATAGATAGATAGATAGATAGATAGATAGATAGATAGATAGATAGATAGATAGATAGATAGATAGGTAGGTAGGTAGGTAGATAGATAGATAGATAGATAGATAGATAGATAGATAGATAGATAGATAGATAGATAGATAGATAGATAGATAGATAGATAGATAGATAGATAGATAGATAGATAGATAGATAGATAGATAGATAGATAGATAGATAGATAGATAGATAGATAGATAGACAAATATGGATGAAATTAATATATAGATCGAAATAGTGTCACTATTTTCGTTGATATAGAGCTGAAATTATTTGTGCCTCTATCTATAGTAATACACACAATGATGAAATTTGACTGTCAGTACAAACATAAATTTGTGTAGTATTTATCCATCTTACTTTGTTATCTCTATTTATAATTATTATTATGACAACTGTTTGTTACTTATTCAAGTCTTCATTTCATTCTCCAGTCAATGTTCGTTTTTAAGAACAGTATATACACTATCTTGAATGTGAATCACTCATGGCGAGCCCTCTATTTACAAATGGCGAGCCATCTATTTACAAATCTGATGTATGACTAGTAATATCATATATGGGGTCTGAAGTATGACCCAAACTATGGGTCCTGGCGAGCGTGCCCAGAGTTATATAGTGTGATTGGTAGTGGGGGGAGAGAGAGCCTGTCACAAAATTTCAGCATCTATAATCACATTCACCCACATGTATGTCAAAACAGCACACGCACACACACTCCAGTTCACGCATACCACATCACATAAACATTATAAAGAGAAACTGATTAATACGATCAATGCTTGCTTTCTTTAAATTCTTTATTAAAATTAATCAACAAAATTATCAAAGAAAATAATGTGGACAGATGAAAGATTGCATATATCTGGAGGTTAGTTCTCTCAGTTAACATTGCAAAGTTACAGTATTCAAAAAGATACAAAAAATTAAATGTCATTAATTACATGAATGATAAGTGCTATTTAGAGAGAACAAAGTATGTCGGTCTAGGCAATGGCCAGGTGTAATTATATTCTTCCTCGGAATAGTCGAGGTTCATAAGCTAGCAGGTCGAAAAAGAGAAAACAGAACAAGATGAAACCAGTTCCATTCATACGACTGACAGCTTTATAATCTCCCCAACCACAGGGGCCTAGTCACAACCGAAAGGCAGAGTAAAGAGGCGTGTATTTTCAACATTAATATAGCGAGAAAGAAAATAAATATAAACTTAACAAGAGTACAGATTGAAGATTAATTTATTTATAAATAAGGTTCTTTGTTATTAAAGAATATTTACTTTAATAAAAATGTTTGACAGATCAGTCATTACTATAAAGTTTCAACGCAAGTCGCGAACAAGTACATTTCAACAATGGTAATCATCAATGTATCATGTTGCTACTTTCATTGACTCATTTGCAGATTTCCGAAGTGTAGAATTCAGCTCCTTAATTTTGATCGAAAACACTTCTTTAACAGAATACTTCAGTTTAGATATCCTTAGATATTTGCAGCGACCATGGCAACTATGACAGCAAAGGCGACAGATATGAAGTATATCATAATAGAGGCCCCTGTGCTTCCTAGAAAACAGAAAATAACAACATTAAAAACCATGTGAATTGTGTACATCAAGCCAGTACGTGTTGTGTTTTGTAACGAATGCAACAAGTGTCTGAGCATGCTAGCTTTTCGCCTTTCACAGAGTGCATAGACATGTGAGACTAATGCCACAAGACATAAATTAACTTAAATTTCACAATAACGTATTTCTTTAAACGATAGATAGATAGATAGATAGACAGACAGACAGACAGACAGATAGATAGATAGATAGATAGATAGATAGATAGATAGATAGATAGATAGATAGATAGATAGATAGATAGATAGATAGATAGATAGATAGATAGATAGATAGATAGATAGATAGGTAGATAGATAGATAGATAGATAGATAGATAGATAGATAGATAGCGGCTCTGAGAGCGGTGTCCATAACTGACTAATTCACAGACATTAAATAGCGCCCAGATATAAACTATATATATAACAGGATTAGAATCTTTCCAATACCAGGTAGTTCCATGAAAAATCTTACAACTGTAGGGACTCAAGTATGTAATAAATGATTTGGTTCTTGCCACTACCTTTGTTGCTATGGCTTGGAGATTTTCATGCTAAAATGTAATATTCACACTTGAATTGTATACAGTGTGTATGGTCTTTTGCAGTCTGTTATTTGTTTGAATAAATAGTTTGTGATAGGATCTCCATTCAACCATTCAAGTCACCTGAGTGCACACTTTTGTGTATTACGTATCCTATCTATTGTCCATTTATATGCAAATGTACGTTCATGTGTGTGCGAATGAAAAATGTGTGTGTGCTTATGAGTGTATATGCATCTGTGGGTATTAATCTTGAAAAATATTGGGAAATAATATTTCATGTCATGAATAATGTTAGATGGAGATACACTGCAAACAAATATAATGAAAATCAAGTATCATATTTTACATACACAATATTTGTGTTTAATTTTATTTCAAAAATATAAATAATTTCTCACCGCAATCTTCGGCTGTACTGTTGTATTTACTGTTGTCGATACATTGGCATTTGCTATCTCTACACACAGCATTCTTAGGTTTGCAATCGGCAACTCCATTACATGTCCCATTGAAGGGAACGCTTGTAGGTGCCGCAGTCACCGCTATAGGAGTATAAACACTTTTTTTAGCTTATTGTAATAAAACAGTCTTTGATCTCCATTCATTTAAATTCAAACAATAGAAACGTTACCAGTTGTCTAACAAACTTAACTATCATTAAACAAATATTTAGAATTGTCATGTAGACTCAAATTTATTAATGTGAATATATAGACGTAGATGTGGATTTCCTGTTGTTGTGCAAATATTATCAGTTATTTATTTGCATTTGATCCCATAGTAATTGAAAGACAAAATTTAAAATACGATTCTAAAAGATGTTCATTTATGAAATGCATGTTATCTCTCAGCGGCTGGCAGACAATAAAAACAAAAACATGAGCCCATCCATATTTGTGAGTAAAGGAGAGAAACCATCAAATATTTAATTATTTTAAAATTATTTAAGTCTGTTACATTAAATGCGCTACCTGCCGCATTGGTGTTTGGTATTGCTGTGGTGGTGCTAGGATCAGTGGAGCCGCTAGGATCTGTGGAGCTAGCAGCAAGAGATCCTAAGGAAAAGATAAAATAATATATAATAAGGTCAACAATTAATTAAGGAACACACACACACACACACACAAACAGAGAGGGAGAGAGAGAGAAAGAGAGAGAGAGAGGTATACTATTACCGTTACTATAACGATTACCATTGCATTAACTAGTACTAGTAGCAGTAGCTTTGGTAGTGGCATTGACACTGTAATGACAAAACTATAATATTCAGACTGATAATGTGATGATGATGACGATGGTGGTGGCGAGTAACAATAGAAATTTCGAGGGCAACTTTACGATTGTGTAAACAAATAAACGAATACTTTTCGCAAAAAGGCACAGCAAGGTAACGGTGATGATGAAGAGCTTCATTGTACAACTGTAAAGCAGTGCCCTTTTGTATCCTGCACACGTCGACCAGAGTGCTGTCCTGCCACCTTTAGAGTTCATCTTGTCATGCACTGTTCTATTTATAGGACTCCAGTGCGCTCTGAACACGCCCAGCAGTTTTAGTTTTGATTTAGAATTTTAGATGATTGGCTTACCATTCGTACTGGGTCGTTGATGACTAATGATTTATTGCAGTCGTAAGGAGCGTGCACAGTCTTGTTCGTCCATTCTTTTTTCTTTCCACAATTTCCTTTACACGTTTGAAGATGTTGTTAACAAACGCATTATTGTATTATTATCATGACTGGCCAGAGAAGGCTTGGTTTTGTTCTTAAATATATAAATGTCTTATTTGTCAAAAGGAAAAATGTTTACATTTGAAAAGAACTTATGAAAACGTTATATTTTTTTTCTTATTTAGAAAGCACCACTTCATTCACGTGATCTACTTTACAGTATGTAAAATATCTTTTCCTTTAGCTAATCTTATTTAAATATCATAATTCTGGTTTATGTTGAATATTACTACTGAACATATTATGTACTTTGTTTGATTTTATTTTAAAAGTGAATGCGTGTAACTATGGTAATTATTTAGTGTGTCTGTGTGTATGTGCGTCTTTGAATCTGTGCATAATAATAGTTGTTTCTTTTGTTTAGAAAGTATAATTATACTAATTGCAAAAGCTTGTATGAAAAGGAAAGTGACATAATTGATTTTTAAAAAATAGTGTGTGAAATGTGTATCAATCAATGAAAACAAGTTAAATTTAATTCAGCTTGTAACCGAATATAAAAGATCAATTGGCTAAGAAACAATTTACTGTGCGCATAAAGGCCGGTGACAAAATGTACAATTTTCATCTAATAACTAACGCAATAAAGTATTTTGATTGTTTTAATAGTGAATATTGATAAAGCTTTCATACATGTGTTCTCATGCTTTCCTTAATCGTTTATTTTCAGCCAGTGGTAATCTAGATTATCTGCTTTTATTTATTTTAACATGTTTAAAAAATTAAATTACATTACCTTTTGCAACACTAACAAAATAACAGTGAAGTCTTTACTTCGGGAAGTGTATGTGATTTAAGTAGTTATATAATATAGTGTTGGGACATATAATATTTAATTTTTGTTCTAGCAGTTTATCATTACAAAACGGAGCAGGAAGTGGAATCATTATCTGGGATACCAGTTTGCAATTTTAGTTATATTAATCTGATATTAATTATATTAATTATATTAATCTGATAACTAATCATAAGAATGCATGTCATTACTATCTGAAATAAGAGTTTGCAATTTTAGTTATATTAATCTGATAACTAATCTTAAGAATGCATGTCATGAAATAAGAGATTGCAATTTTAGTTATATTAATCTGATAACTAATCTTAAGAATGCATGTCATTATTCTCTTAAATAAGAAATTGCAAATTTAATTAATATTAATCTGAAAACCAATCTTAAGAATGCATTTATATACATCTATTAATTATTATATTTCATATGTATAAATAATAGTAACAATAGTAGATCTAGTAGTAGTTGCATTTTTGTAGTATTAAATTTATAATCAGTAAATGTAGTAGTATTAAGCATAGCTGCAGTAATAGTTGTTAACATTGTACTAGTATTACTAGTAGCATTAGTAGTACATGCAGTTAATGTAGGATTTAAGTAGTATTAACATTAATACTAATCGTATTTGGGGTAGTATTATATATAATTTCAATAGTAGCTGTAGTATTTAAAAATTAGTAGTCGTTGTCGTTGTAGTTATACTAAATGAAGTAATAGTAGCTGTTGTAGCAGCGGTAGTAATAAAATAACAACAGTAGTATTAGTTGTCGTTGTAGTTGTGAAGTTTTGAAAGTAGTGTCAGTAGTATTAAAAGTAGTGGCAGTATTAAAGATAGTAGCAGTAACAATAATAACAGGTGCAAGAGTAATAGTTGTTCTATTTGTGGTAGACTACACACTAGTAGCAGTAACAATAATAACAGGTGCAAGAGTAATAGTTATTCTATTTGTGGTAGACTACACACTAGTAGCAGTAACAATAATAACAGGTGCAAGAGTAATAGTTATTCTATTTGTGGTAGACTACACATTAGTAGCAGTAAGCGCAGTTGTAGTATTATTAAATGTAATAGTAGTAGTTGTGGAATTTGTGGAGGTACTAAGACTAATAGCAATATTAATAGTTGTAGAAGTACTAACAGTAGTAGCAGTAGTAATAGTCATATGTGCATTAGTAGTAAAAAGTAATGGTAGTGGTAATAGTCATATGTGCATTAGTAGTAAAAAGTAATGGTAGTGTTAGTAGTCATATGTGCATTAGTAGTAAAAAGTAATGGTAGTGTTAATAGTCATATGTGCATTAGTAGTAAAAAGTAATGGTAGTGTTAATAGTCATATGTGCATTAGTAGTAAAAAGTAATGGTAGTGTTAATAGTCATATGTGCATTAGTAGTAAAAAGTAATGGTAGTGTTAATAGTCATATGTGCATTAGTAGTAAAAAATAATGGTAGTGTTAATAGTCATATGTGCATTTGTAGTAAAAAGTAATGGTAGTGGTAATAGTCATATGTGCATTAGTAGTAAAAAGTAATGGCAGTAGTAATAGCTCTAGTATCATGTGACTTAATAGCGAGGTAGTTGTTGTATTTGTGGTGCTATTAAAAGTAATAGCAATGTAGTAATATTCTAAATTGTAACAACCGTAGTAGTTTCAACAAGCCATTGAGCATTATCACCAAATGTGCAAAAGCATTGATAGTGACCAAGGAAGATACAGCCATGGAAACTCCTTTTTCGTTCTTAGCAGAGTTTATAACCAACAAAATATCATAAGCAATTTTGTGTAGATGCGTATACAAGAACATTGAACACCCTTCATACCCCTGTTCCCGTGCCTGCCCCGCCCAGAAATCATAATATTATTTACATAAGCATTGCTGATTAGTATTTTCTATTTACATCGATGGCCATTGTTTGCTTTTGGCATCGAACGTGTTACAACGTCATCGATTTTAAGTGAACGACTGTACTTTGACACAGAACTTCATGGTAGTCCCAAAACATTTAAGAGGGCCTGAGAGTTTCATTAATCATCTGAAGTAGTAGGCAGTATTAAGTGATATAGAGTGGTATCCTTGGCGAGTACCACTTTAGCGAGCACGCACATTTTCTCGAGATTAAGGAAGATCGTGACGTAATTGATGACCTGTCCTACGTGAATTGGGCCGTCGAACTTATGATAACTACTTTACTTTTACATCTACAAACTGTATAACCACAGAACCTTTGCATTATAGAAGTAGTGGTGAGATTGGTAGCAAACGTATTAGTAGCAGAAGTAGTATTAGAAATTATGACAGTAGTGCAAAGAAGACTCAGTATTAATAATTCAAATGTGAGTTGTTATAGCAGTATTAGTAGTTATAGCTGTAAGGGTAGTAGTAATGATGCTAGTAGGAGAAGTAGTATTAATAAGATCTTTGACAATCATAGCAAAAGTAGAAGTAGTATTAGTAATTATTGTAGTAGTAGAATTAGCAGTAATTGTTGTAGTAGTAGAATTAGCAGTAATTGTTGTAGTAGTAGAATTAGCAGTAATTGTTGTAGTAGTAGAATTAGCAGTAATTGTTGTAGTAGTAGAATTAGCAGTAATTGTTGTAGTAGTAGAATTAGTAGTAATTGTTGTAGTAGTAGAATTAGCAGTAATTGTTGTAGTAGTAGAATTAGCTGTAATTGTTGTAGTAGTAGAATTAGTAGTAATTATTGTAGTAGTAGAATTAGTAGTAATTGTTGTAGTAGAATTAGCAGTAATTGTTGTAGTAGAATTAGCAGTAATTGTTGTAGTAGTAGAATTAGTAGTAATTGTTGTAGTAGTAGAATTAGCAGTAATTGTTGTAGTAGTAGAATTAGCAGTAATTGTTGTAGTAGTAGAATTAGCAGTAATTGTTGTAGTAGTAGAATTAGCAGTAATTGTTGTAGTAGTAGAATTAGCAGTAATTGTTGTAGTAGTAGAATTAGCAGTAATTATTGTAGTAGTAGAATTAGTAGTAATTGTTGTAGTAGAATTAGCAGTAATTGTTGTAGTAGAATTAGCAGTAATTGTTGTAGTAGTAGAATTAGTAGTAATTGTTGTAGTAGTAGAATTAGCAGTAATTGTTGTAGTAGTAGAATTAGCAGTAATTGTTGTAGTAGTAGAATTAGCAGTAATTGTTGTAGTAGTAGAATTAGCAGTAATTGTTGTAGTAGTAGAATTAGCAGTAATTGTTGTAGTAGTAGAATTAGCAGTAATTGTTGTAGTAGTAGAATTAGCAGTAATTCGATTTGTACTAACAGCGATAAAAAAGACATTGTAGCAATAGCAGCTACACCAGTAGTAGTAGTAGAAGTAATGGTGCTACAAAACAAGGAGTATTATAGAATTTGTGAGAGAAAGAGCAAAGGCAGAAGTAACAGTAGTAGTAATAGAAGAAGGGAGAGCATCAATAGGACTGGGGCTAGTAACAAGAATAATAAAAATAGAAAGTAGTAGTAGAAGTAAGAGAAGTAGCAGCAGTAATTGCAGTGGTAGTAGGAACAGTACTAGAACTAATAGAAATTGTACTAAAAGAACAAATAGTATTAATTAGGAATAATGCTAGCAACAGCTATAATAGTTGATTGGTAGTATCAGCAAAATCGGTAGTAAAATAAGTAGTAATTATGGTGATGTTTCTCGAAGAAGTAGTAATACTACTGCGGTTCGCTCTATTACCAATAACAGTAGTCGCGACATTTTTACGTATTGTGCTAGTTGTAGCAGTATGTGCTATGCCAGCACCAGTAGTAATAATAGTAGGATTAATGTTAGTAGCAGTAGATGCAGAAGTAGTATTAATAGTAGGATTAATGTTAGTAGCAGTAGGTGCAGAAGTAGTAATAATAGTAGGATTAATGTTAGTAGCAGTAGAAGCAGAAATAGTAATAATAGTAGGATTAATGTTAATAGCAGTAGATGCAGAAATAGTAATAATAGTAGGATTAATGTTAGTAGCAGTAGATTCAGAAGTAGAAATAACAGTAGGATTAATGCTAGTAGCTAGATACAGAAGTAGTAGCAATAGAAATAATATGAAGTATTAGTATAAAAGTAGCACTGCATATACTTGTACCATTAAAAGTGGTTTGTGCATATTGGTGTAACTTTGTGTAACTAATGATGCGCGCGGTAGAGATAATTAAAATTTCATTTGCATAGATATCTCTTGTCTCTGTGTGTGTCTCTCTCTCTTTGTCTATCTACCTATTTATCTATATGTCTGTCTGTCAGTCTATCTATCTATCTATCTGTCTGTCTATCTATCTATCTATCTATCTATTTCTTCATGTATTTCTTGTATTGCGTTTGTCACTCGCATAAAACGAGTACTTTGTTGCGAAACAAAAATAAATATCAGGTTTATTTGTTTGTGTTGTTGTGGGGGGTTTTCTTGTGTGTGTGTGTGTGTGTGTGTGTGTGTGTGTGTGTGTGTGTTTGTGATACTGTGGTTGTCTCTTTTGGAAAGGAATGACAGGAAACGAGAGGGAAAGAGAAAGACAGAATGTTAAAATGAGGAATAAATAGATACGTACACATATACAACTCTTGCATTCACACAGTGAGCGGGATAAAATAAAAAATAAAAAAAAAGAAGAAGAAAGAGATAAATGAGGAAATGTTGACCTACTACAAAATCAAAATCGACCAACATTTTCCTTTTATGCATTTATTTCGTCAGCGAACAAATTCTCATGTATCAACGGTCTGCCGTGTTCTCTCCATCCTTTATTTGTTTATTTGGCTTTAAATTATTTTCATACTTTAACTGATCAATTGTTTTGCATTTGATATTTCATTTTCATTACAAGATTGTTAAT
Organism: Sinotaia quadrata; assembly: GCA_028829895.1. Taxonomy (NCBI): domain Eukaryota; kingdom Metazoa; phylum Mollusca; class Gastropoda; order Architaenioglossa; family Viviparidae; genus Sinotaia; species Sinotaia quadrata. Next base: position 18,299,686 of record CM054178.1, on the reverse strand, counting down.
TTCTTTAAATTCTTGATACTCCAGCAGGTAAGGTATATATTTGTAATGTTAATGAGTGACATAATCATGTACAATATTGTTACAAAGAAACAGACAGCACTGAAACCAGTGCATTTTGAAATTCGTCATAGGAACATGTCTTAATGCTAATTAAGTTCTAGATGTTGTGCTCTTTCCGATTCTTTCAGTCCGAATGATTCAGCTAAGTTTATAACTGCACTCATTCATTTCGACCATAGATGTCCGATTCTTTCAGTCCGATTGATTCAGCTAAGTTTATAACTGCACTCATTCATTTCGACCATAGATGTCCGAGAGCAATCTTTGGTTTTTCTGTTTACGAGTGCGTTAATGTGTTCGTTCCTAAGGTGTAAAAGCCAGGTCTTATGATCTCCAGGATTGCTGAAAATAAAGAATATTCCCCACAAACATCAACAGGCTTATGATTACGCCGTCATAATTTTAATCTGTACAGGTTTTGAACAATGATGAACAGTTAATCACAACTGATCAACAACAACAAAAATGTAAATCTAACGTAGAAAAATGCTTAACGTTTGAATCGCTCGTTCTAGGTGGGTAGATCTCTTCCATTAGCTGGTTTGCAGGGGTAGTGCAACAAAACTTCTTAAGCATACAAATGTTGTTGAGACAACTACTTGAGTACAACAGTAACTTATCTTTGAATGGACGAGTTTAACTTTTTCTTTTTATAGGGGAGAGCCATTTTGTCAGCAGATCTATTTCGTTGTCGATTTTCTCACTCAATCTTTGGGTGTGGCGGAGTAAATGTGCCTATCACTATTTTAAAATTAAATTGTTATAGAAATTGTTAAAATGTCAGAGTAACCTGATCTTGGGCACTCCTTGTGATGGTATTTTTGAAAGTGTCTGACTTGAAGTAAACAGATGAGTTGAGAATATGCTAGAAATTGCTGATATAATGAAAACTCATTCCAATTTTCTTACACGATTTAAAATCTATAGTAGACTAAATCTCAGGGAAGCCTTGTCTGTTGTTTATTTATTGAACAAATTAAAATCAAATTTATGATGCACGCTATTATGTCAACATAATTCGTTATCGTAACTTTATGACTTACATAATGCAGAAGTTAAAAATAATTCGGAATAAAACTCCAAAATGTAAGTCATTGCACATTATTTCTATTAATTGTATACCTGTTGAAATATTTTATTATATTCTTCAAGCGTGATGTAAAAGTGGCTGTTGGGTTATTTCAATATGATCGTGTAAACTTCCACTTATTTCGGTTCCTCTTTCTCCTACGGAATAACGATCCAAATTCATTTTCTGCTTACAATGCATGACTCTAAAAAAAATAAGCACACATTTCAAAAATATTGTGTGCGTACACTAGTGTTTGTGTATGATAGCTGGTGTTGTTGATGTGTGTGTGTGTGTGTGTGTGTGTGTGTGTGTGTGTGTGTGTGTGTGTGTGTGTGTGTGTGTGTGTGTGTGTGTGTGTGTGTGTGTGTGTGTAATGTAGTTTATCACACCATCTGTCATTTATTTACACATCTATTTCCTTTTCTCTTTTTAATACGTCCTTTATCTCTAATCTCTCTTCTCTCTTTCTCGTTTATTTTCTTATTTTTCCATACCCTTTATCTCATACTCGTCTATTCGTATTTCTTTCATACTGTCTTTCTTTCTTTCTTTCTTACTTTCACTCATTCATTCTTACTTTCTTTCCTTCCTTCCTTCCTTCTTTCCTTTTTTAAGCTTTCTTTCTTTCTTTCTTTCAGCATTTCTTTGTTTTATTTCTTTCTTTCTTTCTTTCTTTCTTTTTCCTTTATTTCTTTCAACCTTTTATTTTCTTTCTTTCTTTCTTTCTTTCTTTCCTTCCTTCCTTCCTTCCTTCCTTTCTTACATTCACTCTTTAATTTAATTTTCGAATTTTTATACTTTCCTATTCCTACTTTCCTTCTGCAGCAGAGTAAATTTACTTATCTGTAGGGCTGTCAGTTTTTTTCTGAAATGCTGCCCGGGTACCCGTCCATAATAGGTAAACCAGGAGATTCAGGTAAAACAAGAAAGGCTGTCTATTCCCTGTAAAATATTAGGGAACAAATGCAAAGTTTCCAGTTTATTCATCTTTAACTCCATTTTCTCTTACATTCAGGTCTCAACTTACAGTTTCCTGCAACGGTAATTATTAGCCCGCTGCATCCATACAGTATAATAAATAGAAAATATCAATTTTATGAGTGCACTCACTACAAACAATGTCAAGTGTTTAGCATACTGTATCTGAGCATCTTAGTTCAGCCATTGTAGAAATAATAGTCTACTCTCGTAATACATCTCTACGAAAAACACAAATATAACTTATCAATAGGAAAATGAATGAAATATTTCTAAGCCCATTCTCTCTCAATTAATCAGTTAACTCACCATTAAGCTAACAACTGCCTTTTATGACTGAACTTCTTGCCAATCCAAATTCAAAGTGATTAGACAATATAATTCTCTACAGCAGGTAAAGTTTTGATCTCAGCCCATTGGCTGGTCTCATTCTCGTAAATCTTAGCCATTGGTTAATAAAACTACTCATCCAGTCGGAACTGGTTTGGATTTCATCAGCAATTTCTAGCATATTCTCAACTCGACTTGTTTACTCCAATTCTAACAAAAATTACATAATAAGGAGTGCCCAAGATCAGATTACTTCGACTATGTAACAATTTATATAACAATTAAGTCTAGAAATAGGGATAGGCAAATTTACTCCGCCACAGTAAGGCTATGTACAATGGTTAATTCTTTCTTGTGTTGGATGATAAGGGTACTGCATGGTAACGTGACGTATATTATCGGAGCGCCTAGAGAAAATGTCGTCATAATCTTGTATTGTCTTCAGTGTTACAGTTTATGCATTGAGTGAAGATGACCGGCTAGTTGTTATGCCATCAAATCTAACATCGTCGCCAAGAATTCAATTAATAATGTTAAACACTTACTCTGATACTTTTGTTGATGGACTTTGCATTCATGTTCAATAAATTGAAAAATATCACATGACTTAAAGCCATAATAAATGTGTGTGTATGTGTGTGAATATATGAATGCGAGGGCATGCGTGTGCTTTTTTTAATAAATGAACGAAATGTTTGTCTTCAGAAACTGTACAAACACAAAATTATAAATAAACTGAAAAATAGTGTTCGATAAATGTAATTCTATAAATAAAACGACTCGGCTGAACCAAATAAGTCTCGAGTGGCTAATGTAAAAGAAACGGGAGGGGGGGGGGGGAGTCGATAGCAGTTAACCGTCACCATTGGACCGCCCTCAACTGCCCTTTGTCGGTGGGATGTAGACGAAACATGTATACGCATGAAACATATATTTAGTTCAATCAGCTCGTTACACCCCCCAAAAAAGAAAATTATAATAAATAAATAAATAGAATTCAGTTTCTATGTGAACAATATCCATTTTAAGACTCCATTAAAAAAATTCACAAACTATCAAAATGTATTTAGGTGTGTCACTCTCTGTAACACATTTTTATCACCAATAATCTTTTGTTCTTTGTTTTTCGCATAGGACAAAGAAAATATTCAACAACAACAACAAAATGTAAACAGTGACGTTTGCTGTGTCGTCATCTGTAGCGTCAATTCTCAATTCCAGTAAGAGTGACGGTGTGATGTTGGAAAAACGAGTAATAAAAAAGTTCCCATGAGTCGATTTTAGGCTTGTTTTAATTCTAAATAAAATACTATTTTAAACCATTATATAGTATATTGTAACCATTGTAACAAATCACCAAAACTTACTTTTGTGTATGTATGTTTGTACATAGTATGCGTTTATATCATTCCATTCGTAATCTAATTATTCGTTCTCGCGCTCTCTCTCATTGTGAGTGCGTACGTGCGTACGTGCGTGCGTGTGTGTGTGTATGTGTATGTGCGTGTGTAAAGAAAAGAATATATACAGTCAGACACACACACACACACACACACACACACACACACACACACACACACACACACACACTTGTATGGAACACTGTAAACCTCAGTGTTAGGATACACTGTTAAATCCCCTCAGTATAAGGATATACAAGAAATTTCAAGGCTAAAGTAGAGTGGTTAGTGTGTTTGACCCTGAACTAAGAGTAACTGCAATTTTTATTTGATGATATTGCCTCGGTAATGGTATTTATTTACACTCTACCTAACTAGTGTGTAACACGTTTTACTCCTTAAAAGTTGGATGTGATATATATTTTGATATATAATATATATTTCAATCATAATGTTGTTATTTGAAGCGAAGTTGATAAATATTCTGTTAGCAGATGTGCTTTTTTTCGTCAATGATACACTACATATCAATGACACCTAAAGATCGAACACATTTGTAAAGTTACACACATAAAGTCTGTGCTCGTGTGAACGTTATGATTGTGTGTGTGTGTGTGTTATTTATGCTATTGCGGTGTTGGTGTATGTGTGTATATATGTATGTATGTATCTGTGTGCATGCCTGTGTATATTTAAAGTATTTCATCTATCACAATTTTTTTATAAACACATTTGAAAATGAATTTCAGTATGTTTTTTTTTAGTTTTTCTGTCTTTTCTTGTCCTTGTCTCTACTTTCCCAGGAATTTGTGTCACACAACATTATGATCGTTACTGTTTAATTTTTTATTTATTAAATGTAGTTGGCAAAATAATGGTGGAAGTTTTTTTTTCTTCTGTTTTTCGTTTTCTCTCATTAATTGAAGGTGGAAATTATAAGTAATATATTGGCGTAAATTTCTTTATTTTGTAAACGTCCTTTTTTATTTTATTTTTTCAAACGGCAGTGCAAAATAGTAGTTAAGAGACTGATACAAGCTTTTTATTGATTTTTTATTTTTTCTTCATATAATTCATAGTACAAAAGGAATGCCATGTTTTTATTTTGATTTTCTCTTCGCATAATTGGCAGTGCAAAAGGTATGTATATTTATTTTTAAAATTCTCTTCAATTAAGTGGCAGTGCAAAAGGTAGGTATCACATTTAAGCAGGTTTCTTCTTACTTTCGATTAATTTGTTTCTTTCCTAATATTAAATCAGAGTGTAAATCGGTTGATTACAATGCAAAAGAGCTTGCTATCAAACGGAATCCTGTCAGTTGTGTTGATAGTACGTATATGGTTGCTAAGGGAACTGACGTCTTGTGACGCCTTTTTAAACTACCGTCAGTCGGTAGGTGGATACAACTCGACTCAGTTCTGCGTTTGTCTTTGTGCACAGCAGTTCAACACACCGAGACGCTGAGCGGTTGAACAACAGGTATTCGCAACTTTGTCTTCAAACATTTCCTTTTGGACTTTTATTTTTTACTTTTACGTTTTAACTTAGTGATTAAATAGGGAAAGGATAATTCTCCCTCACATTATTTTTATTGCAAGGCTGTGGCTTTCCTCTGATAGTGGCACATTGTAGCGGTGCAAATAATAACCGTGATTTTTTTTTTAACCGTTAGGTTTGCGATTCCTTTGGTAGATAACTTGCTGGATACTTTTTTACGATATTTTTTATTATTCCTTTTTTCCTCTTCACGATCTTTTTACCCGTGAAACAAATGGTAAAGCTGATTTAAATTATTTAGCTTCAACTTTTTAAATTTGTACCTTATTTTACTTTTATTTTATTTTTTATTTTGATGAAGGTATTTTGCCCAGAGATGTTTTTCGTGCCCTTTCATTCAAAGCCAGCAGTTGAATTTTAATGTGAAATAAATAACAGCAAAATAACCAAGGGGAAATAAATCGTCAACGTGTGGCCGTTATTGATTGGTTGACTTATTTAACCGCTAGCTCTTTCTTGGTTAACTCCCCTTTTACTTTAACCGTCGGCTGAGAGTGTTAGAGATACATATTTTCTTACTTCTCATGCTTACTGATTAAATCGTGTTACTTTCACTGAAATATTTTCGTGTCACTTTCACTTAATGACTTTCGTGTCACTTAAAGTCACTAATTGACTTTGCATACCGCGATGATATTTCCTTGGAAAGGTGGTTGTATGTCTGGTAACTTGTGTCTGTCTCTGGTAGGGACAAAAGTTGTCTTGGCGTTACGAGGAAATTCGTGCAGACAGGTTACAAACTAGCTTAGCAAACAGCCCTGAATTAATTTACCTACGTTCAAAAAGTTTATCGAAAGTTTGGGTGGGGGGTCTTAAAGTGCTGTAGTCAATTGAATAGTGTCACATACATATATAATTTTAAAAGTAATTAATATTTGTTTGCAAAGGTCAATAAATAATACTTTTATTACTATCAAAAGAAAATTCGCTCCCACCCGAACAAAAGATGTATATGTTGGAAATTATATGAAATAACATGGTTCAAGATACCATAGTCCCTTGCGTGCAGTCATTGCCGATGGCCGCGCACACATACACACACACACACACACACACACACACACACACACACACACAAACACACTGGTAAGTTTGAAGAAAACTGTGATTAATACAAACAATACGTCGTTAATCATGTATATTTGTGTGCCCATAAAAAAAATTCAGTTTGTATTATTCATAACCTCTCTCCTTTACACACCATACACCCGTCCGAACACGCGCGCACACACACATATACACACACGCACGCGCGAATTTCAAAGTCGCATTTATCTAGAAAATTAAGTCATTTCCTGACACTAGATATTTAACAAACGTAGTGCCATGGTGTCCCTGAATTCTTTTGAAAGTGTTCTCCAAGATCTCTCAGTACTGGCGTGTTGCTCTTAATGCTAACACACGTTTGCTTGCTCATAGTCTCATTTATTATAACGAAACAATCAACAGTTGTGTGACTTCAGTCGATAGGCGTTTTCACATCGTCAATTTCATTATGATCTCTAAGTGTGACGACACAAATTCTGATGCATTGTTGCTATCAGAAGAAAAAAACGTCAGTTTAGATTCAGAATTAATTCACAACAGTTTTCTTTTTGACACTTGTTTAGGCAGATCTGTATGATCACACACACAAACACACATATGCACATACTTGTAAAATTAGCACATTTAGAATATGTATATTATTGATAAATGCAAATGTATTAAATGTCTGTGTTCATGTGTGAATATATTCAGTCATAATCGAACATATTACATACACTTATTTTAGTAATTTTTTCATTCATAATTAAGTACCACACACACACACACACACACACACACACACACACACACACACACACACACACACACACACACACACACACAAACACACACACACATACACATACACATACACACATACACACATACACACACACACACACACACACACACACACACACACACACACACACACACGTTACATACAGTTATTTTAGTAGTTTTATTTTCATACATAATTAAGTACCACCAAAGACACACACAAACGCGCGCGCGCACACACACACACACACACAAACACACACACACACGCATACACACGCACGCACACACATACATACATACGCACGCACATGCACACAAACACACACATATACATACATATACACATACGTTCACATGCACACGCACACGCACACATTTATAACTTCATTTTTATCTAAAATTAAGTGAAAATAGTACAAGGCTGATAAACAATTACAATACAGACATCATGTATAATTAATGAAAAAGTATTTATTATGATGCGCAAATATTATATAGACTCAAATACTTATTTGAATGGGGTTCTATTTTGCTTTCTCTCTGCAGGATTGACCATGTCACCAGTTTTCCTGCTGTGTGTTATCCTGGCAATCTCACGCACAGGTAATCAATAAACACACACTCATTAAGTACCTTATGAAAAATGACTAATTGTTAAACTAAGTATAAATTTTGAAAACAAGAATGCAGATTTGTATTTTATACAAAACAATAAGATTAATTTTTCTCCATTTTCAAGCAAATTGAGATTTGTTTTAATGTAAAAATACCTTATTTAGTTATTTGGTTTCTTGATTATTTCACACTTTTCGTGGTGATTTGTGTAAAAGAATGGCTGGTGGCCTTTTAGCATTAGTTCATCCTAGCATTCCCATTGCCAGGAGATACTTTGTCACACAATCAAAATAACTTTTTAGGTAAAGATGTCAAAATCGTACGTAAAAATGTGTTCATTGCTCATTTCATTAACATGCAGAAATATCATCATCAAATTTATCTGCAAATTAGTTTTATCGCATGAAGTCTTTGTATAAAAAATATGCAAGCAATAATATGTCTCAGAGCTTATGTCTTAATTGGATATAATCGTGTATGCGTGTGCTCTATCGGTATGTATATATGTATTTATGTAAGTGCTCTTATATATCGGTAAGTATTTGTGCATGCAATAATTCACGCATGAATGCACAAATTCATAATGGACATACAATTCTCTCTGCTAACTTTAGTTCATGCAAATTTAGACATAACTTTAAATTACACCTAACTATATTTAGTTCATGCACATTTATACGGAAACTTACACGCACACCTAACTTTAGTGTATGCAAATGTATACAAAACTTAAAAACACACAGATATATACAAAATTTAATACACCGAACTAACTGTCACAAAACCTCAGCAAACATAGAAAACACACTCTTAAGTTACATTTCAAAGCAAAGAAACCTACTTTCTAGTGACGAAAATTTAAGAAGAAAAGCAATGAGCAAATAAAAATACTACAAACGGGTATTTGTTTTCATATGTATTTTGAAATTATGTTGATTCTGTAAGATGTATATACATTCAAATTTAAATAAGCCGTATTTAAATAATGTATTTTGCATATAAAGTAAAACAAAATCTGAACTTTGTGTTTTAGTTTCCAGTGGTGCCCTTAACGAGGCCTGTAACAGCGACAAAACATGTACCGATCCTAATGCCGAATGCAAAGAGGATCTGTGTAAATGTAAAGACGGCTTCACGGAAAAAGCTACTACGTGTGGTACGCTCTCTCTCTCTCTCTCTCTCTCTCTCTCTCTCTCTCTCTCTCTCTCTCTCTCTCTCTCTCTCTCTCTCTCTCTCTCTCTCTCTCTCTCTCTCTCTCTCTCTCTCTCTCTCTCTCTCTCTCTCTCTCTCTCATTTATTATAAACACATAATGTGGCATGTTCTTCCTTACAAATAAAAAACTAACACAGTTTTACAAAAATTAGAATTTACTTTCAAGAGCAAAATATTATGATGACAACTATGATTATGTTTGGTAGCTTTCTTTATACTGTAATGTTACAAAACTGAGTTTAAAGTTGCTGACGTAATTAATAATGACGATATTAGTACTACTACTAAAGAATATGTCGACTAACGCAATGTTGATGACGATGGAGGTGATGTTGACGACGGATGATGAGACACCGAAGCAATGGGCAATGGCCATGAAGTAAGGAATAACGTTCCCTATCAATAATGAAGAGATAAAAAATAAATTATGTCATTAACTTATTGTGTACTTGTATGTAAGTATTGTGTATATGTATGCGGTGCATTTATGTATGTATGAATGTATGTATATGTAACTGTTTATGTATGAATGTATGTACGTAAGTATTGTACATATGTATTTACAAAGTATGCACATATATGCGTTACGTGTGTATAAGTATGTATGTAGTGAACAATTACGCCAGAATCTTTCTTATGTGTAGTACTCTCGATCTAAAATTGATATGTAGTGAACAATTACGCCAGAATCTTTCTTATGTGTAGTACTCTCGATCTAAAATTGATATGTAGTGAACAATTACGCCAGAATCTTTCTTGTGTGTAGTACTCTCGAGCTAAAATCGATATGTAGTGAACAATGGCGCCTGCTGCCGAGAAGGGACTTAACATTAACAAAATCAGACAGAAAAACACCAGGCACATGCAATGGTCCAAGTAACGCGGTCAGTCCTAGGTCCTAATTATGACCCTAGCACTGAACAAAACCATTTTCCTTTATTCAGAAACCTTTCAACTTAGTCACCACAATTCAGCGAGATTTTCAATTATAGTAAGTAATGAATCTGTTAAAACTTAACGTGTACACGGATGAACTTATCGATGGCATTAACTAATCTTATAGAAAATGTACTGGTATTTACCTTAGTCCGACAGTTATATTAATAATTATTTAAGTATCCCTTCTTTCGATTTTATAAACGAAACATCTATTACATGATGTTATGTTCTCATTCTGTCGTTCGTGATTGTGAAATATTTTCGCTAAATATTCTTTTCGTTCCGTCCACAGAGGCCAATACACAAATTACGACTCCGAAAACAGGTACAGTGGAAAATATTAAACATTGGCTAAATTCTAGTTCAATTACTTTTTAATGCATCTAACATGAAATATTTTTTTAAATTGATATTATAATTTTTCAATAAAATTTAGTCATGCATGTTCAAGATCAAAGAGCGAGTGGGGGTCACAAAACATCACACTTCACCTTCCATCAGTTATCAATTGTATAGTTCCTTTGCTTCAAACCTTCACTTTTTTTCTTAAAGAAAAATATCACTATTTTTGGGCGATTTTGAGCACTGAGTGTCAAATTAGAAATCTGTAAAATTAATTTGGGTCAGAAATTTGCAATTAAAAAAGAATGATCACTGTTAAATCAAATCTATAATGTATCAGTGTTATGATTAACATTCAGATAGAGAGAGAGAGACAGACAGACAGACAGACAGACAGACAGACATAGATAGATAGATAGATAGATAGATAGATAGATAGATAGATAGATAGATAGATAGATAGATAGATAGATAGATAGATAGATAGATAGATAGATAGATAGATAGATAGATAGATAGATAGATAGATAGATAGAGAGAGAGAGAGAGAGAGAGAGAGAGAGAGAGAGAGAAACAGAAGACAGACAGACATAGATAGATAGATAGATAGATAGATAGATAGATAGATAGATAGATAGATAGATAGATAGATAGATAGATAGATAGATAGATAGATAGATAGATAGATAGATAGATACTGAGTGTGCTCCTGTGTAGATAAAATACATATTTAGAATTCCAAATAATCATTAATGATGTGTAGTTTCACTGTCTCTGTAATGGAGCTCTACGACATGCAAACAAATAAAACAACCAAAAAAAATGAATTCAAAACATAAAAAGGATTTCATTTAATGTTCTCGTTAAATAAATATTTAATGTATTCTTCGCATCACACTTAATGTGCATTATCTTTATTTTTAATAATATCTAATTGTTGTATTTATTATCTATTATTTATAACATGCAAATTAATTAATTAATTAATTGTTATATTTTTAGAGGATGGTTCAAAAAATGAGACAACAGCAAGTCCAGGTAATTGGAATGTTTCTAATAGTATTTATACATGTTTTCTAATGTTTGTGATCCATTTCTTCACTGTAATAGAAGCATGAAGCATCACCTTGTTTAATAATCTTGGAGATTTTTATTCATCTTTATTTATTTAAACAAGTCATGAATTAAGTTTATACCAGTAATATTAGATAAGTCATGAAATTAATTAATACCAGTGATATTAGATAAGTCATGAAATTAATTAATACCAGTGATATTAGATAAGTCATGAAATTAATTAATACCATTGATATTAGTTAAGTCATGAAATTAATTAATACCAGTGATATTAGATAAGTCATGAAATTAATTAATACCACTGATACAAACTCGGATATTTGGGCACAAGCTCATGTTGCGGAACAGACACGTTTCTGTGTGCATGCAAGTATGTCCACGACAGTATTGTACATCTTCAAAGGTTAGATATAAGATTGTTAGTACACAGATATAAGATTGTTAGTACACAGAGATAAGACTCTTATTACAGAGATATAACTGTTAGTATAAGTCGGTTAGTATGATTATAAGATTGTTAGTAAACAGAGATTAGTCTGTTAGCACACAGCAATAAGTCTGTTAGTACACAGAGATAAGTCTCTTAGTACACAGAGATGCAAATGTTAGTACACAGAGATAAGTCTGTTAGTAGACAGAGATAAGTCTGTTAGTAGACAGAGATAAGTCTGTTAGTACACATAGATGCAAATGTTAGTACACAGAGATAACTATGTTAGTACACAGAGATAAGTCTGTTAGTACACAGAGATAAGTCTGTTCGTAGACAGAGATAAGTCTGTTAGTAGACAGAGATAAGTCTTTTAATAGACAGAGATAAGTATGCTAGTAAACAGAGATGCAAATGTTAGTAGACAGAGATATGTCTGTTAGTACACATAGATAAGTCTGTTAGTAGACAAAGATAAGTTTGTTAGTATGGAAACAATGGCGTTTGTAAAGGGATAAAACAGCTATCAAAGAGAAACAGATTATTAGAAAAACATGGAGTGATATTAGAGAGATAAAACTAATATTATAAAGACAAGGCTGTTAGACAAGACTAAGTGCTTCATTTTTCCAGTTAATATTTAATAGGCAGCATAAAAGCTTAGAATATCTAATTAAATTAACATATAGAATTAAAATGTTCAATTATTATTTAACTTTCAATAAAACTACATTTCTCTTTTCAGTTTCAATAAATTGTCCTTTATAAATGTAGCACATTATCTCTTTTCTGTTTCAATGTTGTTCACATTTTCCTTGAATTTTGTTCTAAACTAATTATTATGTCTTTATTCTCTCAAAACTCCTGCAGCATCAGAAAAACCAAAGTAATGCAGCAATAGTTAGTGGCACATAAGCAATTCATTTCTCAAGAATTATCGTTGCTTTCCTTACATGTTTAAGTAACTAATTTTCTGTATTTTACAAATAAAATAAAATCATCATTCAAATGTTGTCAGCGATTTCTTTTTGGGGGAGTACACGTTAGTGAAGAAAACTCAAATTATATTATTTATATGTGTGCTTGTGTGTGAATGATATGTATGCATATATGTGTGTACGTTTGGTATGAGCTCCTGTTTGCGAGAAGTTTATGTGTGTGTCATAATTATACAATTGATCTATTTGAAAAGTAGTTATACATTTTCATATAACTATCCTCGAACTGTTTTGAGTTGTCTCAACAGATGTGTGCAGTAAACAATTATTTACACGTTCATTGTTACCATGTATACATCATTTTTCATTATAACTCTATGCAACTTTTTGCAACGTTTTCCATTGCTAAGTTCTTGGGTTCTAACATTGAATTAATATATCTCTTCTTTTTATTCAGGTCACACAAACATAGTCGTGGAAGTTGACAAAACAACTGGTAACACTAATCTTTAACAAAAGATGTTTTAAAGCTTATATGTTGTTCTTTTCTTTGTGAATTTATTTTATCTTTCTTTGCTCCTTGTCTAATATTTAATAGCTAATATTCTTGAATCATTCGTTGTCTCATTGCTCTGATACTTGTCTGCTTGAAATTTCAATTATTTATTTGTTCATTTCATTGACAGTTTTAAAGCTCGTGGATTACATCGTTAGGTTCCAAAAGCAAATATTAAAATAGACCAGTGCGACTAGAGTGCATTTTTAATTATTATTCATTGTGGTGACTGTGGGAATTGTAAGACTGTAGTTTAGTTTGCACTACAACCTAAACTGTTTATAACATTTTGAACAGTCACTTCTTTCTTTGTGCCAGTGATATTAGAGAATTAATGAAATGAGCTAATACCAGTGGTATTAGAGAATTAATGAAATGAGCTAATACCAGTGGTATTAGAGAATTAATGAAATGAGCTAATACCAGTGGTATTAGAGAATTAATGAAATGAGCTATTACCAGTGGTATTAGAGAATTAATGAAATGAGCTAATACCAGTGGTATTAGAGAATTAATGAAATGAGCTAATACCAGTGGTATTAGAGAATTAATGAAATGAGCTAATACCAGTGGTATAAGAGAATTCATGCAATTAGTATACCAGTGAGACAATCTTGAATATTTTGACACAAGTCCATGTTCCAGAGCAGACTCGTTTCTAAATGTGTATGCAAATGTGTCCATGCTAGTAGTGTACGTCCTCACAAGTTAGACATAAAACTGATATCATACATATAAGACTTTTAGCATACAGTGAGAGACTGTTAGCATACAGTGATAACATTTTAGCATACATATAAGACTTTTAGCATACGATGATAACACTTTTAGCATACAGTGATAAAACTTTTGGCATACAGTGATAATACTTTTAATGTGGATATAAGACTGTTAAATACACAGAGATAAGGCAATTAGCATACAGTGATAACAGTTTTAGTTTGGATATAAGACTGTTAAGACTCTCTAATACATAGGTAAGACTGATAACATACAGTGATAACATTTTCAGCATACACTGAGAGCACTTTTAGTTTGGATATAAGACTGTTAATATACAGAGATAAGACTGATAACATACTGTGATAACACTTTCAGCATACACAGAGAGCACTTTTTGATGATACACAAAGATAAAACTGATAGTATAAATATTAAGGTGTCAGCATAAAACTAAGACTGTCAGTATCGGGCTGTTAGAAGAGGGACAAGACTATTTTGTATACAAAACACATTGTTAGTATTCAGAAAAGACTATAAAAGTGTAATTTGTTTAAATTAATATTTAAATGTCAGCAAAAGTATTTTAGAATAACAGATTAAATTGAAATATAGAATTAAAATCGTCAATTGTTATTTAACTCCCAATAAAACCATTTTCTTTAAAGAACATCTGAATGCTATTTTATATCAATGAATAGGACACTATATATTTCAATTTCAATAACTATTCCTTTATAACTGTAGTACATTCAGAATACTGTACAGAGTTTCCCTGAGTTTAGTTCTATGTTAATTCTTGTGCCTTTATTCTCTCAAAAACCCTGCAGCACAAGGGGAAAAATATCAAACGAAATCAGCAAGTTAGTGGTACGTAAGTTTAGTTCATTCAAATGGTGTCAGCGATTTTGAGGGAGTACACACTAGCAAATAGGACTCCATATATGTGTATGTTTGTGAGTGAGTGTGTATGTGTGTAATAATAATATATATTCCTATGTGTGTATAGTTATATGGATGGGGTTTTTTTTGCGATTAGTGTTTGTTTACGTGTGTGTGTGTGTGCGTGCGTGTGTGTGTGTGTGTGTGTGTGTGTGTGTGTGTGTGTGTGTGTGTGTGTGTGTGTGAATTATCTCTTTCAGTCATGTCGTTAGATATAGATAGCATAACTAAACATACTAAGAAAGTAATTTATTTTATTTTTTTCCTATGGAACCATTAAGACTAAAAGCCCTACTACTCTAGGTGTGTTCCTAAATTAAAATAGCACCATTTTTTTTTTGTAACAGTATTCCTTGTCACCTTTGGGACACATTTATTTGTATTCACGTAATTACAAGAACGCTTTATGTGTGCCTATAGTTCACTAGTGTGTTTAAAACCAAACAATTAAACCCGTCATTCAAGAATGTGTGCACTCCTGAGGTAGTATCGTATCTACCATATGTCATTCTTTGTCATGTCATTAGGATTGTTTATCTTACACAAGTCATTCATTGAAATATCTTCGTTAGGCTGTTCCACTAACAGAAGTCATTCATGACAATACCTTCATGATATTCGTATTATTTAACTATTAAAGCTGTTCCACTTACAGAAGTCATTCATGGCAATACTTTCATTAAGATGTTTTCCTTACAGAAGTCATTCATGGCAATACTTTCATTAAGATGTTTTCCTTACAGAAGTGTTCGTGATCATGACTTCATCATGATAGTTCAATTAATAGAAATCGTCCATTCGTTAGTTTATTTAGTATGGTTCTTGTCTGTAGAGTCATCTTTGTTAGCCAACAGACTATTAGAACTTAAATTATTTGACTTATATCAGCGCCATGAGATATTGTGTCTTGGTGTATGTAAAGCGTGTGTTTAAATCTGTGTGTGCGTGTGTGTGTGTGTGTGTGTGTGTGTGTGTGTGTGTGTGTGTGTGTGTGTGTGTGTGTGTGTGTGTGTGTGTGTGTGTATCTGTAAAAGTTTATTTGTTTATTTTCTGTTTTGCTGAAAAAGAACTTAAAGTTCATTCTGAATGTTAATGCTCTATATATAATTGTATATTTGCAAGATTTTTGTTTTTACAAAACTAATTATTAAAATTTTTATTTATTTTTTCTATAAAGTGGGCCCGCTACTTACTACGAAGGTTCCCACTACAGGTAAAGGGAGATTATACTAATATGTTTACATATATTTTAATAATTATATTTTTATTGCTTCTGTATATGTCAGACAAATATGCATATTAGTCTTTTACATCTTTTCTGAATCTTTAGGACTGGAAAATTGAACACATTATTCATAAAGATGACCTGAGCTTGAAGTAGACAGTAATAATTTCCTCATGACTGTTATTTTAAATTTACTATTGTTTATATTTTATGCCTTAAATGTAATTTCTTTGCTAAACATCTTGAAGGCAAAAATATTGTCCTCTCTCAGATGTTAGCAGTGAAATTTTAACACTAGTGTTCGGCATCAATATTCATGTTAAGTCAACAAAGTCTTCATTCTTTGAATACAGCGATAACACTATTAGAATACAGAGATAATACTGTTAATAAACAGAGATAAGATGTTAGTACACAGAGATAAATGTTAGTACACAGAGATATATGTTAGTACACATAGATAAGATTGTTAGTACACAGAGATAAGATTGTTAATACACAGAAATAAAACGTAGTACACAGAGATAAGAGTGTTAGTACACCGAGATAAAGCCTAGTACACAGATAAAACCTAGTACACAGAGATAAGTGTTAGTACACAGAGATAAAACCTAGTACACAGATAAAACCTAGTACACAGAGATAAGATTGTTAGTACACCGAGATAAAGCCTAGTACACCGAGATAAAACCTAGTACACACAGATAAATCTTAGTACACAGAGATAAGATTGTTAGTACACCGAGATAAAACCTAGTACACCGAGATAAAACCTAGTACACAGAGATAAGATTGTTAGTACACCGAGATAAAACCTAGTACACCGAGATAAAACCTAGTACACAGAGATAAAACCTAGTACACAGAGATAAAACCTAGTACACAGATAAAACCTAGTACACAGAGATAAAACCTAGTACACAGATAAAACCTAGTACACAGAGATAAAACCTAGTACAGAGAGATAAAACCTAGTACACAGAGATAAGATTGTCAGATTTTGTATAAGGACAAGACTACTAGTATGCAGAAATGATTATTAGTGTTAGTTTTTCAGTTAATATTTAAATGTCAGCAAAAATAATATGGTAAGAATTCTATTTAAATTTACATATAGAATTAATTTTTTCTCTTATTATTTAACTCTTTTAACCACTTTACATATAGAATTATTTTTTTCTATTATTATTTAGCTCTTTTAACCACTTTTCTTTAAAGAGTACATGTACCTGATTGATAACATAGATCAATGGACAGAGCATTATCTCTTTTCAGTTTTAATAAATATTCCTTTAAAACACTGGCACATTCAGGATACAGTTCACTCAAAAACCCTGCAGCATCTGAAAAAAACCATGTGCTTTGCGTTTTGTTTCATTCTTGTATTGCTCAAGAAACTTTTATTTTCATGTTTAAGTAAATGTATGTATTTCCCATTTAAAATAAAATCATTGTTCAAACACATACATACACATATTTTGAGTCATATTAACTAATGTGTATTCACCTCAAATAGCTGACATCGTTTGAACAATGATTTGATTTTAAGTGGAAAATACATACATTTACTTAAACATTAAAAAAAGTCTCTTGAGCAATACAAGAATGAAATAAAACGCAAAGCATATGGTTTTTTCAGATGCTGCAGGGTTTTTGAGAGAATAAAAGCATAATAATTAATTTAGAACTAAATTCAAGGAGAATGTGAACTGTCTCCTGAATGTGCCAGAGTTTTAAAGGAGTATTTATTGAAACTGAAAAGAGATAATGCGCTGTCCATTGATCTATATTATCAATCAGGTACGTGCATTCTTTAAAGAAAAGTGGTTCCACACACATAAGTCATTCATGTCAATACCTTCATTAGGGTGCTTTTCCTTAGAGAAGTCATTCATGTCAATACCTTCATTAGGGTGCTTTTCCTTAGAGAAGTCGTTCGTGATCATGACATTAACATGATAGTTCAATTAATGGAAATCGTCCATTCATTAGTTTATTTATGTGGTTATTGTCTGTAGAGTCATCTTAGTCAGCCAACAGACTATTAAAGAACTTAAATTATGTGACTAATAGCAGCGCCATGGGATATTGGATACGTGGTGTGTGACAGCTTGTGTTTATCTGTGTGTGTGTTCTGTTTTGCTGAAGAACAAGTTCATTCTCAATGTTAATGCTCTGTATATAATTATATGTTATAAAGTTTATTTGTTTATTCAAAACGAATTATTTATTTTTTCTCCAAAGTGCCCGCGAAAAACGGTACCGCGACTGCAGAGCAAAAAGGTAAAAGTAATTTGTAGTAACATTTTTTCTTCTGTTTTAATACTTATTTTTTTATTCCTCCTGTATATGTTAGCCAAATATGGTTATTTGTCTTTTCAATCTTTTCTGAATCCTTAGGAATGTAAAATTAAACATATTATTCATAAAGATGACCTGAGCTTGAAGTAGACAACATAATACAACTTAATTTCATGGTTGTTATTTTTAAAATTACGATTGTTTATTTCTTTATGTCCCTTAATGTAAATTCATTGTTAAAGATTTTGAAAGCAAAAATATCGTTTTCCCTCAGATAGTGACATTGAAATTTTGACACTAGTATTCGGCACCAATATTCTTGTTAAGTCAACATTGTTTGAACGATTCTTCTAATTTTTCATTTCATTATTAGGAATTAAGGGTGAAAGTTGTGCAAACACAGTACTAGTACTAATAATAGCACTAGTAGTAGTAATAATAGCAATATTAGCAGTACTACCAGAGCACTAGAATTAGCAGTGGTAGCAATAGCAACAGGAGTACTAGCAGTGGTTGCATTACTAACTGTAACAGTGGCACTAGTAGCGGTAGCAATAGCAATGGTAGTAATATCAATACTAATAAAAAATAGTATAAAAATAGTAACAATAGTACTAGCAGCAGCAATATTAGTAAAAATAGTCCTGCCAGTGATGGTATTAGTAATAGTAGTACTTGCAGAAGTATAGTAGTAATAGAAATATAAGTAACAGTAAAAGTGGAACTACATGTAACAGCAGTATTAATGGTAGTACTATACATTTTTTTGTATATATTCGCTTTGCTTTATTCTTTGAAGCTTTTGCATTGTGTACTACAAGTAGTAATATTTATAGTAGTATTAACAGTAGTACTAATAGTAGTGCTATACACATGTGTTTGTATAGTTTGCCTATTGTAAATTTGCATTATTTATTATTTGAAACCTTTGTTTTGTGCAAATTGTATGCAAATTGCGCGCGTTGCTTTTCGAAGTATATATTTTTAATGCTTTATACGATGTATCGTAAATCCTATACTTACGTTGAGCTCTGCATACAGTTTTCCTTTAGTATAATTATGTTTATCGTGCCCATGTGCATTCATCATATCTCTTTCTACGTGTAGTCTACTCTCCATCTTTACACATTTGTACCAGTATATACTTCATGTACATATTTGTACCAGTATATACTTTATGCACATGTGTGTGCCAATATATATACTTCGTGTACACGTGTACCACTATATACTTCATGTACATATCTGTGCCAGTATATACTTTCATGTATATACTTGTGCCAGTATATATTTCATGTACAGATCTGTGCCACTATACTTCATGTACACATTTGTACTTTGTATTTACTTCGCGTACACATTTGTATCCAATATATACTTACGTACACAACACTGGGCATACTACATGGTGCGTGTACAATTTATTTTCACCATAATTATGTTGTGCGTGTATAAATGTGCCCACTATACATATGTGTTCAAATGCGTACCCACAATATTATGTATGTACATATGTCTACCCATCATATTATGTGTACTCATGTCTACCCACAATATTATGTATGTACATATGTCTACCCATCACATTATGTGTGTACAAATGTCTACCCACTATATTATTTATGTACAAATGTCTACCCATCATATCAATTGTGTACAAAGTGTTCCCACCATATTCAGTGATGTATCCACCATATTCAGTGTTTGGCAAATGTGTGCCCACCATAAAACTGTGTTCCCATAATATTTTGTGTCGATGTGTACCCATTATAGACTCTCTATGAAAAACGTGTACCCTATATTTCTCTCTTTGCACGCAGCCCACTAAATCTGTGTCTGACCCAACACCGGTCCTTCATTCTTTTGCTCTGTTTCCTTTGTCTTTTCAGGGAGTGCTGCTGTCATTGTCTTAAACGTTGCATATCTCCTGACTTCGGTGCTTCTCTCCCTTGTTGTCCAGGCATGATCGACACACCTACAACCGCTTCTACGTCATCTTCTATGACTGCCTCTTAGTAATAAAAGATCTGATCTTTGTGATGCGATAATGCATTTCTTACCAACCAGCCAATGGAAAGATAATTTCAAAGGATTGGTATTACACATAAGTGTAACAACATATGATTTGCGCAATGTAACTGTTTCATTTCATAAGTAATGTAGCTTTGGCAGTAACTATCCACAAAATTGTATTCTGTAGAGATAAATAATTAATCCAAGTTTTAAAACGTAATACCTAAGCTAGAGATCATTACAGGCAGTCTGGCGTGCACAAAAATAAGTAAAAAGACAAACGCCCACAAAAACATAGAACTGGCCTGACAGAATATTATCGTTGACTGCGCGTTGCTACTTAAATTACACAAGCGCAAACGTTAATTTTGCCGATGGAAAAAGTAGTTTTTCGATTCTAAGAATCCTGCTTCCAACCTAGTTAGTATTATTTTTTTCTTTATTTATGCAGTAGCTTAAGTGTTTTGTCGGTTTGGGTACATGTATCAGGATTTCCATCTCAATGCTCTTCCAGTATGACTACGTTTCATTCTCTCGGATCTTTTTCGCCGTCACTGGGTGCCATCCCATTAAATTCTCGGTCGTGTTTCAGTTCCAACACAAAGATAAAGCCAAAGTAGTATTATTACGTGTCGTGTTTGAGTTCCAACACAAAAATAAAGCCAAAGTAGTATTATTATGTGTCGATTCCAATAGGTTCTCAGCAAACTTAGTCGGGATTGTAGAACACCAGTACAAAGGGGCTGTGCTTTTCGCGTTTTGGTTGTGCTTGTTTTGTTGCTTGTTTCTGTTGTTTGTTGCTTTTTTTTTCCTAGTTAACGTCGTGCATCGTTCAGCTAAAATGCATAGCTGCTGGATCTATCACCGGATTTCTTGTTTAGTTTGGGCTTTGTTTTGTTTTAATTTGCGTTAAAGTTTAGCAGGGCAAGTGTAATACTCTTCGTTTGACACCAGTGATTTTCAGTCCTCGTACGTGTCGTCGTCCTAACATTGTTTCCACGGATTCCCTTTTCTTTCAGTGTTCTAAGCTGACTATTCTGAGATGGGAATATTAATTAAAATAGGCAACATTAGCATGTTAATCGGTCAGTCAAAAACAATATAAAACCTAGGCGTGCGCATGCGCATAACGGTCTTAAAACAGAATGAACATCTGGCTTATCTCGCGCGACTTGGTTGGGGGGGGGGGGGGCATAGCGTGAAACACGAGGTAGCGTAGTCTTCTGCTCCTACCCACAAGCCAGGAAAGATAATCAGTAAAGTCTTTATCATCAAAACTAAATAACAGACGGTACCGCCCCTTTGATTTTATGCTGAGTTTAGGGGTTGGGGAGATCCCCATGCGTAAACTTGTTTATCGGTGTATGGATAAGGGGAGAGAATGTCATTGTTATTCATTTGTTTACATGTACACATGTCAGTTTCCGCTTCCGTTTAAATCTAACTTCATTACTCACACATGATCGAATATTTAAATTAATATACGTAGATAAATAGCAAACTTCATTTGGTGATACAGTATGAGTTTGGAATAATAATAAACTTTAAAAACCAACAAAATTGTAAGATTTCGTAGTCTGAGCAATTTCACCTCCAAATCGAAATAATAAGTTTTGTATTATTTAGTCCTTGTACATTTGTTTCGCTGCCAAATTTCACTTTATATGTGATTGTGAAATGTGTGTGTGTAAGTCTAACAACTAAATATCTCTGTCATGTGCTGTTAAGATATTCACTTGCTTTATTTTAACTCGGCAACAATAAATTGATTTGACAATGTAAAAGTAGTAAGCGTTATTTCTTAAGTTCCTAAGCAAAACTAAAGTATGCGTTAAATTATTCAACATTTTTATATAAGGCGTTGGAGAAATTTCGGCCGGAAATTTAGAAAACGAACTATAAAGATGGTAAAATGGAAACAAAATAAATCGAAAATATTTATACACATACACACGCACTTACTCACGCACACTCACGCACACCCACTCACGCGCACACATACACTTGCACACATGCATACACACACACATACACTTGCACACATGCATACACACGCACATAGGCACACATGCATACATACTCACACGTACACACACATGCATGCGCATACACACATACAAGCGCGCACACACTCAAACATCTGTACATTGCATTGCTACAAGGACAGAGCTGCTTAAAAATCAGAAGAAAAAAAATTAGTTCAAGATCTAAAGATATTTTGCGTTAACTCTGTTTCCAATGCCGCCATAGTTAGTATGCATGAGATTTCTGAGAAAAAAGTTATAATTCCTCAGCTCCTTTTGGCTTTAGAAATGGAAATAATTCCTCAGTTTCTATTGGTTTTATTCCTCAAATAAAATGTAAATTGTTACACAACATGCACGAGACTCATTTTGCTAAATTGTACATACATCAGATTTTACGTGGAAAACAATGTCATATTAAAATTAAGATCAAACACTTTTGAGAAATAAAAATAAATTATTAAATTGATATGTTTCTTTTAAAACAGTCAACCTGACAGTGTGGAATTCTATACTAAATGTTTTCAAGATGAAAATATAAGCAGATGAACTATGTATTTTTGTTGTTGTTAAATACATTTAAAATATCAATCATGCCCGATTTACAGACCAACAAACTGCCAAATTCACTATCATTAAAATATCACTCTGTACTTCTATGAAAGGTCCTCTAATTCTTAAGCATCAGCATGAATGACCATGACAGGATTCAGTAAACATTAGTGTGTGTATTTGGGGGAAGGGGGGGGGGGTATTTGAAGTATTCCAATCACTGTTGTATATTTCACCATTCAACAATCATCTAAATACAGAAGCCTCCTCTAAAGTTATTTCGATTTAAATGTGTCATGTGTCATCATTAAGCGTTTCCTTAAACCTCTTCCCATCACACATCAAATACAACAAACTTAAATCAAATCAAGCATCTTTATAACCTTTAATCAAAATTAAATCGGCAAATTCTAGCCGCCCTGCTCGATATTTCCACAACTCCGTGCGCACAAACTCCGCCATAATGAAAAGAAAAGAAATAAAATATCGTTAGTCGAACGAAAATAACTCAATTAAATATCCAAACCCATAAGCAAATTTGGGAAATGAAAAACAGCTGCAAGTCATTCGTAAAAGTACGCGAGGTACCAATCCATTGTGAGTACTTCCGTTTCTTTGGTATACATGAACGACCACGTGCTGAAGGGCCATTCTGGGCAATCCAAGAGATGAAAGCATTTGTCGACGGGCCAAAACTGGCCGATCGGAGTAGTTATTTACTCTAAGCATAAGGTAATAAAATAGTGCACAATGATTATGTCTTATTAGGCCTTCAGCTCAACTATATAGAACGCCGCCCTGTAGATAAACTATAGATGAATTGCTATTTATAGACGACAGTTTTTGCTGTAGATGCATGAATAAGTGGACGTTGCTGATTATTAACGACGTTTTGGTCGGTGAAGTTTGAGGCAACAGTGATGGCGTCACATCCGCTAATGCTTGGAGGGTTTCTATTTTTATCTTGACAAGAGACACTACAGCCAAGCAGCATTAGGCAGATAAATGAAAATATAGAGGTTTAAACACACTGACGTCATTTATGTCAATGATATTTGGGTTTTAAGGTCACCCGTTGGCCTTTGATGAGTACTTTTAGACATGATTTGTGGGATATTTGTGGTGAATTCCAATATCATAATATAGAGCGGACTCCCCACACGCCCCCTTTCCCCCTAACGAACACCAATCGTCGAATTTGTATTACAAGTTATCATCGATTTGACATATCGACACATATATTCATCGTGGACATCCACATTCAAATGTTCTGTTTCGTGTCCAACTTATACGTAACAGCTACCACCAGGATGAATAAACTCTTTCTTCCCAAATACATAACTAGGTAGTGGTGGAAGAACAATGGTAAAATTAGAAATTTAGTTTAACAATATAAATTTTACCACACCCACTCTACACAACATATAACATTGAATCAGGATACAAAATATGGATGTATTCAAACAGATAAAATCAGATAATCAATAATGTTTTGCTTACAGAATAAAGTTCAGTTTGTGGCAGCGTATGGAAAATCTACTATATGGTTCTTAATATTCTTTATAGAGTTCATATCACTTTCTACTAGATAATATTCCTGCAATATTTTTCCACTTTCAACATTTACAATCAGCTACATGTCAACATCATGAAGTACGGAAGGAAAATTAGGCAAATATTTTCAAATACATGACGATGAGTTTGCAGAATTATCTTTCCTTGCCATTCAGCCAGCAATGAGTAACAAATGACGTCAGAGATTGTGGTTTGCAATATGTCACATTTACTTGCAGCAGGTCACGTTTACTCTTGAATTTGCCCACAGCAGATCAAGTTTACTCTTGAATTTGCCTTAAGCAGGTCGAGGCAAATGTTAAGATGAAGATCAGAGGACATTGTCAAGTCAAGTAGACATAAGTGGAACCCCAAAAGTCAAGCAAAGGCCACTAAGAAAGGAAATATCACAAAGGTCACAAAGGAAAGGCCACAAAGAAAAGAAAGCCACAAAGGTAACAAAAGAGAGGCCACAAAGAAAAGAAAGCCACAAAGGCCAAAGAAAGCCACAAAGGCCACTAAAGCCAAACAAAGGCCACAAAGAAAAGTCACAAAGGCCAAACAGCAAAGGTGTTGATGTCTTCTGCAACAACAGTGCTACTTCATAAAAAATCTAGCCTAAACGCACAGTATTTATTCCTTCCATTAAATAAAAACTTATCAGATTATCCTAGTATACCTCAATTCTCTCAGCATCGGATAATAGCGCTCTCTTACTCACTTAAATCGTGCTACACATCTTCATTGCAAATTACAAAATAATAATTATAATTAACAAATTCAGATCACTAAATAATCTTCCTTCAAGGATTGCAAATGCTTCACACAAATAAGTATCGTCAAACGAATATAGCATTCTTCACAAAGTTAAACTACACTATGAAATTTTGAAATCATCATGAAGATATTCCACCAAATCTAAACCTGCCAAGTTAAGAAATGTTTTGAAGTTCCATCACTGAATATAAATGTCACTTATAAAATATATTTTATAATAATACATATAGCACTTTCTACTGAATAATTTATAATATGAGATTACTCTTCAGTGGTTATAGAATACCACACATAAATGTACTTAAACAACAAATGTACACATAAACAACTTAAACATATATCAATAAAAAAGTCATTAATTACTGGCTAAATATGAATTATAAAAATTATAAGTCCAAAATTTATAACTAAGAGATTATTCATAGATACCGTTGCTTTAAACCCATGCACATTTAAATAGAGAACCCAAATGTGTTTGTACGCAATACCGGAAAATCGTAGAGTGGTTTGAGAAAATGAAACTTAAAGGGGACCATCTTTGCTCCCTATAACTTAGCAATTCTGGTTGATTAGTTTCAGTTGACTGCTACTCGGCCATTGGTTAGTTATGATGTACACCGTGGTAGCATCTCTAACTGTCATCTAATAACCGCCAATAACTGTCACTCGTATAGTATAGGCTAATCTTCAAACAGGAAAGCTTGGGCTAAGCAATAAACCTATATTTGGATACTCTGGCCCATTGTGATTCTAAGCAACAGATGGCTAATCCTTTCAGCGCAAACTGCTGCTTTCGGTGAGTTGCTTCTCCCTACTCAGTTAGTTAGAATGTAGGGGACGCTTCCTGCTTCCGCCGCTTTCTCGTTTGGAGAGTGGGGGAGAGGGATGGGGGTGCCTTTCTGCTGCTGCTGTGCCCGTTGAGAAAACATGTCTGGCCGGCAAAGGCGGACTCCAAACTCGGTGATCCGTGGGTTGAAGTCGATGTTGTTGGTGTTGTTGTTGTTCCTGGCGGTGGCGTTGATGTTGTTGCCGTTTCTGGTGCTATGATGAAGAGGGGGGGGGGATGTCTTACAGAGCCCAGGCTAGTAACACACCAGATCTATACCCAGTGTGTACATGTGCCCGGGTTGTTCGACTTCCCGACCTCCTCACTGGTGGCGTTGTTGTTGTTGTTGTCGTCATGGCTGTCCCCGGTGTCCGTTGGGATGCCTGAAGGTGTTTAGCTCAGAGTCCACATAAATAAATTATAGTCGCGCTTTTAGTTAATTAAAACGTGTCTATTATTATCATCACAACTTGTTCCAGCTACAGTTTGCCTTAATGTCGGACATTACTCATATCCTTCGATTTTTCTTATGTAGGTATGCGTGTATTTGTGTGTGCTTGTATGTGTGGGTACGTGCGAATGTACACGTATATATAAAAATTATAATATTTACAATATTAGAGATTCATAACTTTATTCAATTGCTTGAAATGTTAAGGATCATTTTGCTGTCTTTAACAGACAAAATCGAACCAGACTTACTACTGCTTATGAATGTAAGAAAGGTTGTTGGCGGGGATTCGATGGCATTTCATCACGTACTTTTTGTTCTTGTTTAGTACATGTGAGTTAGTTTGCACAGTTTGTTACCTTGTTGGTACGTTTATGCTACAGACTTTTCAAAAGAGATTTCTACTATCGCCCCACTAGCTGTCAATGACGTAATAAATTGGCTTTCAGAATACAAAAGAAATCACATAGAGCAGAATTTAAAATATCGTTTAGCATTCTTTTACTGTCATGCCCTATCCCAGCATGTGCAACTAACCGGGTTTCTATGTAATCCAGGGAGGTTGCTAGGAGAAACATGAAATAATCCGCGACGTTGGTCTCCAGGTAATCTTCGATAATCTATAGTGTATCAATTGTCAAAACTGTGCCAAGTTCCTTGTACCTCACTCTCCTTCGCCTTAACTTTTCTCTCTTTCTCAAAGTCTCATCTCACTTTCTTTTTTCTCTCTCCCTTCTTCTCTTCTAGCTCTTTCTCTCTCTTTCATTCTCTTTCTCACTCTCTTCTTCTTTCTCCCTTGTTCTCTTCTAGCTTTTTCTCTCTTTCTCTCTCCCCCCTTTTCTCTTCTAGCTCTTTCTTTGTCTTTCATTCTCTCTTTCTCTCTCTCTCTCCCTTCTTTTCTTCTAGATCTTTCTCTCTCTTTCAATCTCTCTTCCTCTCTCTCTCTCTCCCTTCTTCTCTTCTAGCTCTTTCTCTTTCATTCTTTCTCTCTCTCTCTTCCACTCTCCCCTCTTCTACCTCTTTCTCTTTCACTCTCTTCCTCTTTCTCTCCCCCTCTCTTCCTCTCTGTCCCTCTCTCTCCCTCTCTCTCTTCTTCTCTCTTGTCTTTTCTTCTATCTCTTTCTTTTTCTCTCTTTCACTCTCCCTCTCATTTTCTCTCTAGCTGTTTGTTCTCTTCCCTTCTCTCTTTCTCTTTTGTTGCGTTTTGTTCCCTCTCTTTCTCCTTCTTTCCCTCTTCTTCTCCTTCCCCCCCCCCTCTCTCTCCTCCTGTTATGCTTTATTCCATTGTCTTTCACTCTCTTTCTCTTATCTCCTTGTGTGTATGAAATCTCCCCAAGAGTGTGGTTTAATATTGCCACCATCCCCATTACCCTCCACAAACCCGTTGTGAACTTCTGACACTTGAACTCAATTCGGACAGAATCCCCCAAACGTGCCAAACTATGGATCAAGATAAGAGCAGCGCTTTCTATAGGGGAGTAATTTCCTGTCTCCCTGTATGCCGAGCATAGCTCTATCAATTAGCGCCAAGAGAACGGCTTCCCACTATTAGTGTCAGGAACAGGAAAGAATTGCACTTCACAGGAAAGACACTCGTGAGTTCCCGAACTCATTACGAAAAGTTTTGTTAGTCTGATATTTGTTACCTGCAAAATCGTTAAATCATTCATTTCGTTATTATTACAAAATCAGTAAATCATTCCATTTCATTATTATTACAAAATCAATAAGTCATTCCATTATTATTACAAAATCAGTAAATCATTCCATTTCATTATTATTACAAAATCAGTAAATCATTCCATTTCATTATTACTAACAAGATCATGAAAATAATTCTGTAGCAGTGGAAATTTGCTTAACCATATTTATAAATTTAATTGTTATATAAATTGTTAAATGTCAATGTGACCCGACCTTCGGCACTGCTTGTGCTGCCAATTTTAAAGTGTCAAAATTGGAAGTAAACAACTGAGATAAAGAATGTGCTAGACTTGCTGATGTAATCTAAACTGGTTTTAGGTGGATGAGTAGTTTATATTATCCATTGGTTAAGATTTACAATAACGAGACGAGCCAATGGGCTGAGATCAATGGTTTACCTGCTGTAAAGAATTCTATTATCTGATCACATTCAATTTGGAGAGGCAAGAAGTCTGGTCAAGAAAGGTGGCCGTCATCTTAATGGTGAGTTAACTGACTGATTCAGAGAGAATGGACTTAGAAATATTTCAGGAATTTTTGCAATTTGTGTTATTGTGGCATACGCATGACACTTAGTTAATGAAAATGATTATTATTATTAATTAATCTTTCATAAATAATTTCAGGTGATGAGAATATTAATTTTATTTTATTAATGATCCTCCAACAGACACCACTCGTCTCTCACTTTCACTTAGTGGATATTTTGGCATGGTAAACGTTTTCTTTATTCCACAACATCAACCAACATTTACAGTCACATAAGATTCCCACGAGTGGAAAACTTTTTACTAAAGGAGAAGACAAATCCATCTTTAATCTATATTTAGTGAGTTCCCATCCACCCACTTTCTTTTTCAACATAAGAATATCAAATTCAATTTGCATACGAAGGTCAATAAATTAAACAATAAATTTATTAAAAAAATAAAATCAAATGTACCTATGACAATTACAATGAAATAGATAACTTGACAAAATAATCCATGAGCCCATATACGGTTAACCATTGTTTACACAGTTTCTCACTACATATATATGGTAATAAAAAATATATTTACAATTCAACCATAGAGTCAATACAAATCACAGGTTAGTCCTATCAGAGAACAGAAGTGAAGTTATTAGAGTTAAGTAGTTAAAGTCTTTTTACATGATCTGGATTAAGTGTTGCTTCAACAGTCTTTCACTGGCCTTTGCAACAACATCACAGTGTCAAAATGTCCATGTGAGAGTACGTATTTTCCGCCTTACGTGTAGAAAATATTAATGAATGTTTCCTCTCACATAGAAAATACTGACGAGTGTTTCTTCTCAACCAACCTGGCGTTTTCTTCTGCCATCAGTTTCGTGAGCAGAACACAATCACAATGATTTTAGTACTTCACTGTACTGATGTACTTAGCATCCCTCGCTTTGATATATCAAGTAGTGGTGTAGCATACTCTCTTATGCTCACACATACCACAACACACATTCCTGCACTTTCCAGTCATATGACTTAAAACCGGCAAATGTGTAGAGGGTAATTGTAACCTTGAGACTTGAAGCTTGCAACCCAACACTCAAGACTTCAAGTCCCAAAAAGAAGAAAGAAAAAGTCACTTGTTCCTGTAACATATAATCAAGGAGCAAGCTTAAGTTTCCGTCTGTCACAATATAACTCCATTCTGTCTGACACTCTGTTCTCAAACTTACAATTCCTGCAACAGTATTCATTATCCGCATGCACGCACATGGTAAAATAAACACTGTGTATCAAACAATGTCACATATTAATACACCACATGGATGCAACTTAGTTAAAACATTTGTATTAAATAAGTCAGCTCACGTAGTACATCTTGACATAAAAACAAGTATAATATATCATAGTAAAATGCATGAAATGTTTCTATTCTCTCTCAATCAGTCAATTAAACTCACCACTCAATCTAATGACTGCCTTCAAGCAGACTTCTCTCTTCGTCACTAAAAAAGGTACGCGCTTTCATTTACGAATGGGATAGCATGTGAATTATTAGGCTTTAATATGTGAAGATTGTGATTTCAGAAAGCTCTGAGTGTGCACAGTACAAGACAGAAAACAATACAGAGGAATGGTATGCGAGTGTGGCTTTTGAAATGAGCATGTCTTTCTTTGCAAGATGGTATAAAAACCATCATTTCTCGTATATGAAGTTAGAAAGAAAAATATCCATTATTTCTTAAGTCAATATTGGTGACGTCATAACTCGTTCAGAAGCCGAGCGGTTTTAATTTTGGCTACGTCTTTTAAAGTCCAAGTGATATTTTGCATCACTTTACAGTACATTATTAGGTACAGTACGAAGACGCTATACTGCCTCAGTTTTCTAATTAAATGAAAATAGTAAAATAGACATTTGTTAGAAAGAAACACGTAATTATTAGAGTCAGGAAAGGAAAGAATTCATTTCTTAAAAAGAAATATTGTGTCATTTTGACTGACATGACATATTGGATAATGCAAAACGAAAATTGTTTTAAACTCATTAAATAAGATTACCAATAGGTTCATGACTATCGGAACAACTCAGTTCTTATAACCTTGTCCAAAAGACAAAAATTGTGTGTGTGTGTGTGTGTGTGTGTGTGTGTGTGTGTGTGTGTGTGTGTGTGTGTGTGTGTGTGTGTGTGTGTGTGTGTGTGTTTTCGAGGAAAATTGGTACCCTGCTTCAACTCACTGCTTTGGACTTTAGAGTTTGGAGTTCAGTGATTCACTCCCAATATTTTTAACAGGCAGGAATTTATTATAAGTGATATTAAGAGTTTGAATATTGAACAGTGGATCCCAGTACAAAGTCGTCATCGTTATTGTAACTGTCATCGTTATTTAATTTTGTCAAATTAGTTCTGTGGCGTAAATTTGTCTATCCATATTTCTAAACTTAATTGTTATATAAATTGTAATATGTCAGATTGTCCCGACCTTGGGCAATGCTTGTGCTGATATTTTTAGGTGTCAAAGTTGGAGTAAATAATTCAGGTAAAGAATATGGTAGAACTTGCAGATGAAATCCAAACCAATTCCAATTGGATGAGGAGATTTTCTGACTAATAGTCTCATACGTGTTCATGACAAATTCGCCCAATGAGAATGGAACAAAAGATACATTGTTGAAGAAATTCTATATTCTAATCACTTTGATTTTGACAAACTCGAGTCCAGTCATAAAGGCGATCATTAGTTTATGGTAAATTAACCGACTGATAAAGAAATAATGGACTTAGAAATATTTCGTACATATTTACTATTGATCTATGATTTGAACTGGAGAATGCTTTATGTAATTGAATTATTATTTCTATGATTACTAATTTGATTATGTTGTACATTACTTGTGAATTTTGATCATTGCTATATTTCTTATGCTGCATGTATATTGGGCTAATGAATATCATTGCAGGATTTATAAATTGAGAATGTGTGTAAAGAGAGAAAGGAGTTTAGAGATGAAATATGCCTGAATTTTAGTGCTGCCTGAATTTGATATTTGCAGAGAGGAGGGCACCTTTTGTTTTTTTCTCTTTGAAGCTTTGGTCTGCTTCAAATTGCAGTGACCACTGTATTCTGTCAAATATGTACAGGCATTCTTCACGGGCTATGCCTCTTGACAATAGTAGTGTGAACAACAAACTTGTGACTTTGTTACAAAAAAGCTTGTGAAAGTCTATTGAGACAGTGCTTAACCCAGGTTATGTACAAACTATTATCACTTATCTATAATAACTCCATTTCTTTTCTCTAATAAGAACTATTCTGTGAATATTGAATCTAATCTGTTGAATTGTGTTTGAGAATAAAGACTTTGTAAGTATTAAAATTATTCAAATGTTATTTCTGGAAATATTGATGTCAGCTATTCTTTTTCATTGTATTTGTTATATGTGTATATTTGATTGTTGATTTAATAAATTTATAGAGCATCTTACACATATTGATAAACTTATGTTGGAGAAGAAAGTGGGTGGATGGTAGCTCACTAAATATAGATTTAAGACGGATTTGTCTTCTCCTTTAGTAAGAAGTTTTCCATCTATGGAGATATTGTGTGACGGTAAATGTTTGTCTTCAGTGTTGTGCAAGAGTGAAAAAGTTTACAGCGCCCCATATCCACCTAATCAGAGAGTGGTGTGGGTGTCTGTGGTGAGAATTATTAATAACATAAATTAAGATTAACATCACTTGTAATTAGTTATGAACAATTAATTAAAAATAATAATAATCATAACCACTAACTAGCTGGCGTTTGCGTCACAAAATCATAACACTTCAATGCTGGACAATAATAATAATCTAAAAACTACAAATTATATAGTTCACTGTAATCAGCGACGAATTACTACCAAACAACCTTTAATTCAACTACAACTCAATTAATTGCCTTACCACCAGCACTGATCTGTTTATTTATCTAATTGTCTTATGTCTGTCTGTCAGTCTGTCCATACATCCATCCATCTTTAGACCCAGAGCAAACATTTCATATAATTCTATGCGTTTGCCTCCCTTTTTTCCTCTGAGAACGCAGATCTTTTTTTTTTTTTAATAAATAATGAAAGTAGATTTTACGTCTTCAATTCGTTTAATGAAACATGTCTTATACAATTCTGTCGAATTTTTGCTAAAGTCTTTAGAAATACTTTCTTACTGGGTTTTGAAGACCTTTCGTTAGCAACAAATAACAATCTAAAACATAACAAAACTATTTCAGTGTTGTGAATACCGGGCTATTTTAATTTCGGTCAGGGTATTTACTTTAACGAATGAGAGAGATACTGAACAAAAAAAATGGGGCAGACGGTATCAGTCAGCTTACAAATGCATATCCTACGGTCATCAGTTATGCATTAATCTGTTTGACTTCGCAAATAATACATTTTGTTTCTCGAATGTTTGGCGCAAAATACTTCATAAACACATCACAAGGCGCAATGGGAATATTTCAATGGAGGAATTTAATAAATTTAATAAAAATTAGAACTATGTACATCTATCTATCTATCTATCTATCTATCTAATCTATCTATCTATCTATCTAAGCTAGCTAGCATAATCTCCCTATCCAATCTAATATCTTTATATATTCATCTCTCTCTCTCTCTCTCTCTCTC
Source organism: Sinotaia quadrata (assembly GCA_028829895.1). Taxonomy (NCBI): domain Eukaryota; kingdom Metazoa; phylum Mollusca; class Gastropoda; order Architaenioglossa; family Viviparidae; genus Sinotaia; species Sinotaia quadrata. Next base: position 18,266,141 of record CM054178.1, on the reverse strand, counting down.
TCTCTCTCTCTCTCTCTCTCTCTCTCTCTCTCTCTCTCTCTCTCTCTCTCTCTCTCTCTCTCTCTCTCTCTCTCTCTCTCTTGTATGTGTTCTATTTGAAATACAGCTTTTTCATCACAGAAACTAAAATAAATTGTTTGGCTGAGAAAATCACTATTTGTGCATTTGTTCACTAGTGTATGTGTTTCCAGTCAGAAAATCTGAGAGAGCGACTAAATGGGTGAAGGATAAATAAATTACGTGGTTGTTTCGGAACGAGAAAAAACAATATTTAGTCATGATCGTGTACTTTACAGACGATGGGAGACTTTCTCCTCACATTAAATGTGTTACTACCCTGCCCAAGTTGATGGGAGAATAATTCCTCACATTAAAAGTGTTACTGTCCAAGTTAATGGGAGACTAATTCCTCACATTAAAAGTGTTACTGCCCAAGTTGATGGGAGACTAATTCCTCACATTAAAAGTGTTACTGTCCAAGTTAATGCGAGACTATCTTCTCATATTAAAAGTGTTACTGCCCAAGGTATTCATTAAGTGTACGTCCATTTGCAGTCTACATTTAGCAACCCGTTGTTTGTACTTGACGGTATGGTTCTCTAGGTCATACTGGTTCTTTTTTTCTTTTTTTTTGTGCCTATTTCATATTTCATCCATCTATCAGGACACAAAGCAGTCTGTTCATATAATTCTAGGCGTTTGTCATCCCATTAAAATGCAAGTTTTTGTGTCGAAAATTGTATTCAAAATATTGAAATTAAATTTTATCATTGCTTACACGATATATTTCCACGTGACTAACTGACGTAATAATCTTCGTAATATTTTTTTCTCACTGCTGCTGTATATCTTTACTTCTGAATCATTTTCTTGTTTGATTGGAAGAACTATCAGCGATAAATTAAGATCTACATCATAATAATAACTACATAAATAAGCCAGAGAAAAGAATTTTTAAAATGTAAATGACGTGCATACCAGGCTGTATACTATCGGTCCAGATATTGAACTTAAATGCTGACAGTGATTTAAATAAGAAATTGGAACAAGCCGTTATCAGTTAGAAAACATATAACTGAATGCGTTACCGTCATCATTTGTTCATTATCTGTGTGAGTTCACCAATAGAATCCTTGGCCAGGCAAGGGTTTGACGCGAAATGCTTAAAAACCAAGAGCCTTTGGCAGAATGGAGAAAGGGAACTTCAAACTAATAAATAATAATTTATAATATTTGAAAAGTGTTTATCTATCTATGTATCTATCTATCTATCTATCTGTAAGCATATAAGTCTCTCTCTCTCTCTCTCTCTCTCTCTCTCTCTCTCTCTCTCTCTCTCTCTCTCTCTCTCTCTCTCTCTCTCTCTCAATACTTATAAGCGTATTTATATACCTATTTGTTTACATTTCTTTCTAGATATCTATCAAATCAATTTTATCTGAAATGGAATATTTTTCAGTCCTTCCTTTCTTAAATATTTTTGAAATCGAACACATTAGGATCATTCTAACTATTAATTTATAAATACTCTCTAAATGATGCAGTTTGTCAGTTCAGACAAAGAGAAAACACGCTGGGCAAAACAAAACTTTGATCTGTGCTTGTGTTCAACGTGGGGGGAGCGGGGAGTTAATGCTATGCCTGTCCCAAAACTCGCACGAATCAATGCAAAACTTTTCAGATAGTGGCTAAATATGTGAACGACAAGCAAACTAAAGTTCCATTCGGAAAGAGTAAAATCGAGTTTAATCTATAATATGCTCTTTACTTAATTGTCACTTTTATTGTTATTTTTTTAGGAGGAAGGGGGGTCTTTACACAATCCATATCTTCGTTCGAAAACAAAAAAAAAATTAGTTCCTATCACCTATTATGCGCTGTTTCTTCACTCTATTCACCGAAGCCGACTTGCACTATTTTTTTCAGATTGTAATTTTGCGTCTCTCAGTGGAAATATTTTTTTGTTTTGTTTTGTGCTGGTTTGAGAATCTCGTTTCAAGGACACAAGCGAACTTTAATAAAATTACTCCTGCATGCACGAGTCCGATAAGAATATTGTATTTAAAGGACGTGTTTTTTCTTTGGGTCAGGTCTTTGAACTTGGGACAATGCTGATAAAAATTTAAACCGGGGCAGACTTTATCGGTCAAACAAAACCGAAAATAATTGCGCTGCCTTCATTATTTGTGCGTTAATCTAAATGACGTCATACAATCTTTCCTCGCTCCCAAGTTTGGCATGAAATACTTAATGTTGACTACTGCAAAGTAAACAGTAACCTCTAGCACATCGAAGACGATATATATGTGTGTGTCTGTGTACGTGTACGTGAATGCGTGCGTGCGTGTTTATATTTAAACATTTATTTTAATTCGAGAACATGGTTAGAAGGGGGTGGGGGTGTAGTCATTCTTTTATTTATTTATTTATATATATATTTAGATTTTAGATTTTATTTATTTTTCGTGGGGAGGCGGGAGGGGGGTCTTTCTTATTGCTTTCAATTGATTTCCTTCACTAAATTACATTTCACTGGTAAAATACACGTATACGTTGTTTAATTATAATGTGCATTGATTTATTATTGCAGAGAATTAAATTAGTTAAAATCTATCCAGTTGTCTAATTGACAGTAATTAAGCAATCTAACGCAAACATATTTCCTTTCTTTTTGTTCCTATTAATCCGCTCATTTATGATTTCTTATTAAAATTAAAGGATCAGTATGTGAAGGAATGAAATGGAGGAGTGAATCAAAGAAGTGTTCAGAGCAGAAAAGAGCGAAAAGAAATTTATATTACATTCATGACAACATCGACCTTGACATTCATATGTATCCATTTTCCCACTGTTAGACTATAAAAAATGTATCAACGCCATAAAATTAAAAATCTTATTTAATTAGTAAACTTCATTAATTTTCTATGGAATCCTGCCTCATTTATGCATGAAAGGAAAGAAGTTTGGAAGTTTAGAAGTAAGGAATGAAGCCTGAAGCAGGCCTGAAAATGGCGACTAATTTAGTCGCCATGGCTAGTGAAAAAAAAAATTGGCGACTAAAAAAAAAACTTTAGTCGCGCTAAAATGAACTTTTTTGTGAACAACTATGGGTTTGTAAATTTTTGTATTTTTACTCAGCCCGGAAGTCCCCAAATTTTCACTCTTCATTTCCTGTACAAAGATCAACAATGAAGCGATCGGCAAGTGGTGCCCAGAGATCATTCCTCCCAAAGTGGAAGCATGAATTTTCCTGGTTAATTTTTGATGAGACAAGTAAGAAAATGACCTGTGCGATCTGCAAAAAGTACCCAGCATTGGTGGGAAAATACTTCATCACGGGCACTGACAGACGCTGCAATGCCACTCCATTAGCAAAAAGCACAATGCTGCACGCGATGCTGACCTGTCTAGGCAAGGTTCAATAGTGGCTAGTCAGAGTACAATCCATGCGGCGTTTGTTCAGCAACGAACGAAACAGACTGAAAAGGACAATGTGGACTTGAAGTGCAAACTTAACACTGCATATATGCTGGCAAAAGAAGAGCTGCCCTTTACAAAGTTCAAACCGCTTCTTGATCTTCAAAAGAAAAATGGACTTGATATTTCGTCCACCTATGCAAACCACGTGATGGCAGCAGAATTGGTACACACCATTTCAGAAACCTTCAAAGATGAGGTTACCTTCTATTTCATTTTTACATCGAATTGTGTTAACAATAGACTTAGAATTCTAGCATGATTTATTTATTTATAATGTAATTTCACTTCACTATTGGCAATAGTAGACACAAATCAAAGCATTTTTTTAAAAATTAGATAAACAACAATTGTATTATTAATAGTTCCAACAATAACAATAGCAGCAAGAGATAAAAAAGAATATTAATAATAAAATAATAATAGTAATACCAAAATAAAAAGACACGGAACTCAATGACGTCAAAAAGCAAACATGCATAGGCAAAATACAGATTACGTCACCCCCTGTGTGCATGCTGAACCTTTTGCTCTAAACATTAACATAAATAGCAACATGGTTTTTATCGTGATCATGTGCCATTTTAATAACTCAGCCCGGAAAAATAACTCGTAATGCACTATCGGGATTCAGTCGCCAGTTACATTTCTTCTAGATCTAAATTATTTGGTAATACTATTTATAAAAATAAAAATTAATTAAAATAAAATAATACATTATAATAATATGCAAATATATTATGGATTAAAAGTTATGCACATAAACACGGTTTTCATCATTCGTTTTTCTCTTGCATCTATTCTGAATGCTGATAAGCTAAGTTAATTTAACCGGTTTCCACCAGTAGCACTCTAACTTGTATCACATTGTTTGTAGGTTGGTTGTACAGTGAAGAGCAACAGTTACATCAGCATAATGATCCCAGCAGATGATGATGATGATGATTGATTATTGATAACTTTATCAGATTAAGTTGAAAGTAAAAATAAAAACATCACTGTAAAACAACACAAAATTGAGCTTTCGTTGTAAAAGACCTTCTTCAGAAAATTAAAAATAATTCAAACTGAAATATCATAGATGAAATCACACATTGATTTGTATAACACTGACATCATTCGCTCTCTTTCTCTCTCTCTCTCTCTCTCTCTCTCTCTAACTCCCCCCCCCCAAATTATCTTAATAATATCTAGCTCCTACTTTTATTAATAAAATTGACACGATACTATAGCTAATAACCACATGACCACCCAGATTACCTGAACAAAACAGTATTTTTTTATGTTAGGCTATTTTGATTGTCTAGAAAAAATTTAAATTGGCTAGTAAAATTTTTAGTTTGGCTACTAAAATTTTTAAGTTACTAGCCAAAGGCTACTGGGACTTTTTTTTCATTTTCAGGGCTGCTGAAGGGGAGGAAGACAGTTTGGAACGAAGGAAGGAAAAAAAGTTTGGAAGGAAGGAAGGCAGTTTGGAACGAAGGAAAGAAAAACGTTTGGAAGGAAAGAAGGAAGGAGGAAGGAAGGAAGGAAGCAGAAAAAGAATGAAAGAATCACTAAATAAATAAATGAATTAGTGAAAGAAAGAATGAAAAGAAAAAATTCACAATCTCGCAGGATAAGATTTATAGTATATAATTCAATCGAATCCTACATTCAAATACAATGCACATTTTACGCAAAATATTTATATTTTACTTGCACTTTTAGAAGATTATTTTTAGTAATATTTTGAAATAAAAGAATGAGGCAATAAGTCGAGTTCAACTTGTCCAGTTAGAGAATATCTAGTGGAATTTATTTTTTGAGACAGCTTATGCTGTTCTGCGCCTGAACACGGTCAGCAAATATTAGACTTGGCAATATTGATTTATAATTACATAGCACATTCCACTCTTTGCTCGTATAAGAACATGTGTCATGCGTTTTCACGTTTTCACGTTTCACGTTCGTATGTCGAACTTGTAATATCATTACAAGCAACCTGTTTCTTTTCTTAGAAGATTTCTCCTAGCTGCCTCATAACTTTTCTCATGTCTTTGCTGTTTGTTTTCATGGTACAACAAATTTATTAAAGGAATAATACTCTTTAATATTATTCGTTTATTTACTAGTACAGGTGAATTCACGCTTTTCACTGCTTCGTACTTCTAATGTCGTCATGTTAAATACTATGATAGAAACGATAGAATATTTTCGTAATTCTTTCCATGCACAATCACAGAACTTTGAAATCCCTTATATAAAAAAATTCTTATTATCTCAATTAATCATTTTATATGAGGAGACAAAATAATAATTGTCAGTACCTGGTGGAATACAAATTGCAGGAGAAGGAGATGATCAAAATCATCAAATCACATTTCAAGCTAAAGGTATAATAGTCTTACGTCCTCCAATTCCAGTGACCATACTGGTTAACTTTCAAAAAATCCCGCCCACTTTTGCAACAAAGTGTATGTAGACAGTCCATGGTTAATCACATTATCACTATGACCTGGACGTGGTGGTATTGGTGGTGGCGAACTTACTAAAGGTGTACATTTCAGGCTTTTATACACTCAAGTGCACAATCCCAGCGGTAGAAGACAGGTTTGGGGCGTTAGTTGAAACGAAAACGCAAGTCTGACAGACTTTCTACCATGGAATTTATCTTGCACTGTACGCTTCTCTTTCTGGCACTTTTCATTGCAGGTAAGCAGGTACAATCTGACTTCATGCAGATATAGTAAACAGGTACAATCTGACTTCATGCAGTTATAGTAAGCAGGTACAATCTGACTTCATGCAGTTATAATAAGCAGGTACAATCTGACCATGCAGTTATAGGAAGCAGGTACAATCTGACTTCATGCAGTTATAGTAATCATGGAAAGTCTGAATGAATGCAGTTATAGTAAGCAGGTAAAATCTCATTCAATGCAGTATATAAATGTGTGCTTCTGAATTACTGTTTTTAATTCAGGCAAAACGTATTCGCAAACTGCAGAGCTATAACCTTTAAATGTTATTTATTTCATTTTAATGGTCTAAAATCAATGTATTGTTAAATTTCTTGCTTCACATTAGCAACATGATATACAAATCCATTTTAATATTGTTTTTTCCCTCTAATAATGAAATATCATTTCATTCAATTGTTAGAATATCTTATAAATTGTACATATACACATATTATATTATATTATATTATATTATATTATATTATATTATATTATATTATATTATATTATATTATATTATATTATATTATATTATATTATATTATATTATATTATATTATATTATATTATATTATATTATATTATATTATATTATAATATTATATTATATTATATTATATTATATTATATTATGTTATGCTGTGCTATGTTATATTATAAATTTATGGTAAAATATTTCGTAAATTGTATGGTTCCGCTGCATAATTTATACATTCTTAATGAAGTAGCTTAGTTTTTATTTAATTTATCGTCAATATCCTTCTCTAGTCATTTATCTGCTGCAAGTAATTTGCATTTTATTGCAATTCACGTATTTTCAAGAACCAATTTGTTGGAAGGGGGGATGGGGGGGGGGAGTGAGTGCCGTATGAGTTCATTATCTATCCTTTCAAACAATAAATTTTTTCCTTTACAATAATAAATGAATTTTTGAAACACATGATTTGTTTTCTTAATTTACTTAACTTGAAATATTTTAAACAGCTCTTCAACAGAAAAAGTAACAACCTTGAAGTGGCTAACTTAAATCTCGCGCTTAAAAATTAAATACTATCCTCTTTTTCATATGCAATCATATGTGTACATATAATCTTGTATAAAATCTTTTGCAAGAAGCATTCACTTTTTTCTCTCTATAATATCAAGTGCATCTCGTCTTTACATTCCGTGCAAAGAAGTTTTAGAATGTGGCATATGCTGATGAATCAAACACTATAACTGAATGCATATTAAGTAGTGCTATAAATAGACCAAGTGAGATAATGTAATCACCAGTGAAGAAACGAACAGACGACTCAACGTTGCAACTTTTATGAATAATCAGACGACGCAAACTGAAAGTAACTGTGTTCCTAGTTTTACTTTTGTTTATATACATTTTTTTATTTTATATTTTAATTCCCATTTTATTTCTGTCTTAAAGTAAAAATAAAGTTATACGACGCCTTTTCAGTACTGTGCTCACAGTATAATGAAATAAAAATGTATTTTCTGTACTGCTAATTTGTTTATATATCAGTAATAATCCATGTTAACATTATTTTGTCTTTTTTCTTTTGTTAGTTCACTGCGGAACTGTTGGAGAGGACTGTAGCTTAGACGCTACGATATGTGAAGCGTCATCAAACATGCAGTGTGACTCTGGTTCCTGCGTATGTTTGCCCAATTTCACAGGGTCAGATGGAGAAGCAGCATGCAGTTAGTGTTCGTTTCAGCATTTTTAAATGTCTGCCCCTTTTGGTGAAGTCTTTTGTCTCCGATTTCCTGTTTAGTAAATTAACACTTTAAAGATTGAAATAGGGTGGGGAGATGGGTGAGCCGAGGGGTCAGAGTGCTGGATTCTTGGTGCACAGATCAATGCGGTCACGACCCTTGTCGGACGGAAACTTTCGATAGAGGCGCTCCGTCTCTCTAGCACGGAATTGTGGTGCTCCACGACTACACAGTTTTAAGGTCTTAGGTGTGAAGCACTGTTTCAATTCACCGCACTACCACTCTACTTTTCAGTTCACTCACAACCTTCTTCGTTTCACTGTTTTGCTTTAGTTATTTATCAGAACTAAAAACAAAAATAAAAACGAAAAGGTGCAAACCTGAACTCCTTTAAAGCAATCATCCTATTTAGTGCTGATCGCTTAGCAGGAATTGGATGTTGGCAAAACCCTTTCACGTTTATTACAAAGAAAAACAACTAAACCGTTGAAAGTCCTACATTTAGGCAGTACCTAACGCCCGTGTTTGTCATTATACAACAGGCATGTACCGTTACAAATTTATTTTCGCTTTAATGCAAACCAAATAATAGATCTCTACTTTTTTTTTTTTAAAGAAACACTCTACGGTCCAGCAAGACCTTTTTAAAACTTGATGCGAAACTTAAATGCCCACCAGACGAGCACAACCACTTCGAAACAAAGTAACGCCTCAATTTTTACCACAATCAGACATGATTCCACTCAAAGAAATGCACGTGTAATATAGACTTCAATACTTGCAGAATTTATCATAAAAGTATCTAACTTGCCCAAATACTCATCATATCCATTTATTTTCGAACACAAACCTTGCCATCGTATATCTGTTCAGCACAGAGTTGTTTCTCTGATTATCCCTAGAAGTATTTGTCAGTGAAAACAATATTACTGAAGAACTAAACCAACCAAACAATAGAACACACTATAGAATATCACGCATATATAAATGGTTTTTTGTTTCACTATAACTTCCACTAGATTATAAGAGTCAACTCTGAAGTTTAACGTTACAAATAATATGTAAAGAAAACAATTTACATTGAATACACACGTCTATATGCGTAACTAACTGAAGTATAAATCCAACCAGATGGATCTCATCAGTTTGAAGGTTTAGCATAATAACCGATAAACGATTGCTAGCACTCTTCATAAGATTTCTATGCAAATATTTGATCAGTTCGCTTAGAGACCAAGCAGCGCACAACCATCTACTTTGCAGTTCACCGCACAACACTTCTACTTTGCAGTTCACTCACAACCATCTACTTTGCAGTTCACTGCACAACACTTCTACTTTGCAGTTCACTCACAACCATCTACTTTGCAGTTCACCGCACAACACTTCTACTTTGCAGTTCACTCACAACCATCTACTTTGCAGTTCACCGCACAACACTTCTACTTTTCAGTTCACGCACAACCATCTACTTTGCAGTTCACCGCACAACACTTCTACTTTTCAGTTCACTCACAACCTTCTAAGTTTCAGTTCACCGCACTACCACTCTACTTTTCAGTTCACTCACAACCTTCTTCGTTTTAGTTTCTGCACTACCTTGTACTTCGCAGAAGACTTGCACAACCACTCTACTTTTCATTTCACTGCACAACTTTCTATTTTTCAGTTCACCAAACAACCATTCTAATTATAAGTGCACCATGCAACCTTCTACTTTGAAGTTCACCACTCAACACTCTACTTAGCAGTTCACCGTGTCGCGATATACTCTAGGGCAGGGGCAGGCAAACTTCAGCCCGCAGGCCAAATCTGGCCTGCGAAGGTTGTTCATCTGGCCTGCCAAGCTATTCATTTAACATTGGCATCCAGCCTGCTTGTCCACCACATTAATTAAGCCTGTCATTGAATCACTGATTCATTGTAAGCAACATCATCTATCTCATTAACTTATTGTTCAAACTGAGTTATTCTTTTCACATAAAATACACCTCTTAAAATTACTTTTGTTCTCATTTTTATATTCTAAACTTTCTGGACTTTGTGACCTTTGGTCGTCTACCTGGCCCGCGAACTGTTCCAACAGTTTGTCTGGCCCACGTTCTTAAAAGTTTGCCCGTATCTGCTCTTGGGTGACATTGTACAATTGTTGCGCTGATATGCTGGTGTGCCACTGTCAGTTTGACTCATGGCCCCCATTCAGTAATTATTCCGAGAAATAGATTTTACAAAATAGATATACAAATAGGTGTATACACGAACAGAGAACAAGACCTGATAATTAGATTATCGCTACAATTTATGATAACAAACAAAAGAAGTTACGTTACACTAACAGATGTGCGAGGCTAGAACAATTAACAGAAATTTAATAAAAAGAAAGTTTAACAATATTTTAAAAGAATAAGCAAATTAAATTGTCTTATTTTCTCATCATTAGCACTTTAAAACAAAAAAAAAAACGCCTGTTCAATTTCAGTTAATTATAATACCACTCCACTGGAGTAACTGTCCATAGCAAACTTAGCATCAGTCTTTCGATGAGATTGGTGACTCTCAGGAGATACCCCACGTGATCAATAGGACACGTCATGAATAACTTCAAAGTAGGCACCCCAAGCCCAAATAACAGACTTAAGAAGAAAGAAACTGAAACCCTGAAATTACTACATTAAAAAGTACTTCATTTGGCTTATACCCCTGCAACAAATAAAAGTTAGACATTTTTCAAATACCATCACATTCCTAATAAAAGATAACCATTCACACACCACAGAGATGCCTTGATCTTTTCTAGCCAGGGTTCTTCTGTTTACGATCTGTTACAGGGAGGGACTCAGTACAGTCATTAACGCTCACCCGAAGAGCTGTTTGCAAAGAGTAGAGAATTAGAATTTTCAGTTAGTTTTCTCAGACTAAAACCACGACCTTCTCTACCTAGAATCAACCTAGAGCTAATTAATATTCATGACTTTCTCACATCTTCTACACCCAAATTCTGTCAATGCACAAATCACGTATCCAAAAATACAGTTTCATCAGTTTCAGTAGCCTAAAAGTTGCATAACACAAAACAGGTCAAAAACAAGACTAAAGATCTCAGAGATGCCAGGGAGCTAGTGTTCTCACAAGCAATAACAATAGTCCTACCCCACGCCTACTACATTAAGCACACTTACGCACTCACTCACTCAGTTTATCTCCTCTCCACCCTATTTGAGTTTGTGTACATACGTGCACACTTTCATTTCTTGTTTTATTCAACAAAACCAATAAATAATCACAGCATAATAGGATGGGTGGAGTTTTGCTTGAGATTTTTTCCTAAATACAAAATCCAAATTATATGGTGCGTAAATTTTTATCAGTTAGATATATTATTTATGTGTTATGTTTGTTTATTATTTGAAGGCAGACCTTGCTTGCACACATAGCAAAGACTGTTCCTTAGCGCTGAATTGTTCACGTTCAAATGTTTTTTCTTGTAATTCAGTAGCAAGAACGACGCAAGCGCCAGCCGCTACAACTTCAAGACCAGGAGGTTCTTCAGCCCCAGGTAAAACGGTAGCATTGTACTTTAATAATTATTGGCAAACCGCATTATCGCTCATTCGTGTGTAGATATTTATGAGGGGTGGGGAGAGGCTTGACAAATGTGAAATGTTATGGACTATGAGCACGACATACTTCGTGTCCTGCGTGATTCACTTCAGAAACAGACAGGTCGGTCGGTCAGTCGATCGGTCGGTCGGTCAGTCGATCGGTTGTATTATGCATATTATTTTTATTTGCACTTGTTGTCCCAAGTCTCGCTTTAAACTTCGTATGTGGATATACGTCATCTTTATAGTTTTAATATATAACTTCTCAGCCCAGCGAAAGTTAATTAAGACTTAAGTACTTGTATAAAACCAGCAATCACTTCGCGATTTAATCCTGAAGTATATTTGCAAGCCGATTATACCACAAAATGTTGCTATCAGTAATGTTAATTAATTTGTATTACGTGTATTAATGACGTATTAGGCTTATTAATGTTTGCGTCATTTAAAATGCCACGCTTCTTGGCGTTGTTGGAACTTAGTCATGAATGTGGTTAAACTGCGTCGTTTCAGTCAATTTATGCAAATCTGTCCTGCCTTTAGGAAGACGTTAAATAATTTTTCTGTCTTGTTCACGCTTAGGTAACTAATAATGTCTGCCCATTTTTATTGTCTCAGGTGGAGCCGCTCTGGTGGTCATGCCTTTGGCTTCTCTGGTGGGAAGCGCTCTGCTATCTTTGACTCTGAAGAATATTTAAGGCAGCAATTTACTGCATAATTTCTGTTTCAAATGTAAAGTGCCATCTTTAAACACTAAGCGGACGATAACCAAGGTATGCTGGTTTCAAGGTTACGCTTGGGAAAACTATTTCGTCACAGCTTAATTATTTTTTTATTTGTTATCTTACCATTTAGATCTTTACTCCATGGTGCATACAATTTATTTTTCGTTTTCTTTTTAATTATTTAGTTCTCTTCAGAGTGTCAGGTGTTGTCATGAATTACGGCCGTACCGTTGATGATACATATAACCTTTGACACACGCATTATGTATGAACTAAGCTTGAAAACAAATCCATGTTTTAGAAAGATCACTAGAAAAAAATCAAATTTTTGTTTTGCCTTTTCACTTCCTTAATTTTAAAAAATTAACAAAATTTTGTAGTCCGTTATTTTCTCTTTGTTTCCTGTGTGCTACTTTAACGGTCTGTATTTTACAGATTGTAATTCGTTATTTTCCTTTAGTTCATTGGGCTTCTAATTTACCGAAGTATACTGTTTGTTGTAATCCGTTTTACACTTTTCTTTCGTTTCATCTATGCTAATATAACGATTAATATTTTATTTTGAATGATGAAAAGTGATGCTATATAATTGAATGGTTTCGTTGTTTATCTCTTTGCATATTACTTTTACTTTCATCCAAAAATAGACATAGTACTATACGTACACTTTCATAATAAAGGACCTATTCTCATGACAAGCAAAGAAAGAGTTACTGATTTATTTAAGCAATTTTCAAAGAATTATCTCATTTTAATGCATGTGTGTGTGTTTGTTTGTATGTGAACATATGGGTTCATGCTGTGTGTGTGTGTGTGTGTGTGTTCCATTATGTGTATGTTTGTTTGTATGTGAACATATGGACTCATGCTGTATGTGTGTGTGTTCCATTATGTGTATGCTTGTTTGTATTGAACATATGGATTCATGCTGTGTGTATGTGTGTGTGTGTATGTGTGTGTGTGTGTGTGTGTGGGTGATAGATAGATAGATAGATAGATAGATAGACAGACAGACAGACAGACTGACAGACTGACAGACAGATAGATAAATAGATAGAAAGACAGACAGATAGATAGATAGATAGATAGATAGATAGATAGATAGATAGATAGATAGATAGATAGATAGATAGATAGATAGATAGATAGATAGATAGATAGACATTTTGGGCACCCTTCGCTCGTTATGATAACATACCGGTTATTATTTATTAATTAATTACACATAACTAATTATAAGTGATCGAGAATCTTAATTTATAGTTATTAACAATTCTCCAACAAGACCAACATGTCTCTCACTTGGCGGATTTTTATAGACGTTTAACTGTCATAATGTTTCTGAGATGGAAACTACTTACTAAAGGAGTAATAAAAATCCGTCTTTTATTTATAGCTAATGAGCCCCCATTTACCCCCTATTACTCTAACATAAGGATTTTATATATGTGCAAGAAGGTGAACAAATTTAACAACATATGAACATAATCAAAAGAGATTTAACATTTACATTATTTCACAAAAATGTTTGATTACACTTTAGACACTGTGATACGGGACATGCCACTTAGTTAATGAAAATAATAATAATTATTATTATTATTAATTAATCTTTCATAACTAATTTCAAGTGATCAGAATATTAATTTTATTTTATTAATGATCCTCCAAGTGACACCACTCGTCTCTCACATAGTGGATGTTTTGGCACTGTAAACCTTTTCTCTATTCCACAACATAACACAACATTTACAGTCAGTTAAGGTTTCTGTGAGTAAAAAAAACTTCTTACTAAAGAGAATACAAGTCCGTCTTTTAATCTATATTTAGTGAGCCCCTATTGATCTGCTTTCTTCTCCAACATAAGATTATCATTAACAATATCAATATGCATAAGAAGGTTATTAAATTTAGCAATAAACTTATTAAAAGAAAAAATTGAATATACATATGACAATTACAATGAAATAGATAAATTGACATCAATATTCCATGAAATCACATTTGGATAACAATTATTTACACAGTCTCTTCTAAATATATAATATAAAAATATAATTACAGTTCAACAACAGAGTCAATACAAATTTCAGGATAGTCCTGTCAGAGGATAGAAATATTAGAGTTAAATGTGTAAATTTACGTGACCTGGATTAGCACTTCTTGACAGTCTTTCACATGCTTTTGCAACAATGTCAAAGTGTCAACTCCCACATTCCTTTGCAACAATGTCAAAGTGTCAACTCCCACATTCCTTTGCAACAATGTCACAGTGTCAAAATGTCCATGCTCAACCCATGTTCCCACACTGGAAACTCTAACATGCTGCTATATTCTGGAATATCTCCTCCTGAGTCACTCCTTCATGTCTACTTAAGCGACAGGCACAGTCCATCTCCCACTGTGTTGGTTCTCATCTCAGATGTATAGTCTTGTTCATGCACTAAACTAGGGTCGACTACTAGCCCTATCATACAACCGGTGTCATGCAAGACTTTCACGCTACGTCTCTTTATCGTTGCAGATAAATGAGATGCTCCATATGGTTCAATAGCCCCTATGATCGATCTGCAGTCTCTTTTAATAGTCATGTTTTTCCACACTGGAAACATGTTATCAGTTTCATTCCTTCTGTCTGTGTAGTGCGCATCCTATCTTGTGATGCTTTCCCATGTGGGTGTGGTTTAGGCGGTTGAGCGCTCAGTTTCGAATGTCCTTCGTTTTTTAACTCTCTTAGGGGATGATTGTTGTTTGTGTTGTGGTGGTAGTGACTGCGGCGGTCGAGGTGTTAGATGTGGTGTCTTAAACCTTTGTTCCTTAACCCGATGCTGTCTGTGGACCGTGTGCAAATTCATATCAGTCAGCAGCGTCTGTCTAATGCTTCGATGTGTCGGCCTTTGTACATGCTATTAACGTGGGAGACAAGTTTATCAACACATCTTTGATAAAATGTTCCTTATCGCTCTCTGCATCATCTGTGTCCGCATTTTCCACTTCTAGCCAACGTTCTAACAAGTATCTCAATCTTTTCGCGGCCTGTGTAAAGTTTTCTCAGTCATCGCGGAGAAAGGTTTTAAATCTTTGTTTATAAACATCACTCGAAACCTGAAAATATCACAATAACGCGTTTTTTATACGTGTGTATGAGTTATCAGCTATAGTCATTCTTTCCGTAATTACGGCGTCCTGTCCCCTCATACAATAAGATAACTGACTTAGATTAATCCACTGAGATTCTGGCAGGCCTATTATAATCGCTTTCCTCTCGAATAGACTAATGTATTCGTCTATTTGATCTTCCTTTTTGTTGAACGGTTGAAACTGAAATTTAACGTTAACTTCGCATGGTATCTGCATTTTTCTCTCGTCTGGGAATATCTCATCTAACGACCGGTCTTGGTTTCTCGCATAACTCTTGCTTTATGTCTAACTCTTTCAACTTTACTCTCGCGTCTCTCTCTTCTTTCTCTGTTCTCCCTCTCGCTTCTCTCTCTTTTTCTTCTCGCCACTCTTTCCTATCTACAAAATTTTCAGCAGATTTGTTTTCATCTTTACCGACTTCGGGAGCTATTTCTTTTCCTTCTTTTAGCCAAGCCATATGCATTTTACGTGTGATAGACATTTTTCTGAACCTTTAAAAACAACGCTAGGCGGACTTTATTGAGAAGAATATTTTCTGTTACGCAATTAATGTGGTGTGTCTGAGTAGACCTACAGGAACTTCTAAACCACAAGCGATGACCAGTGTTGCATCCTGTCGCTATTAATTTTCAGTACTGATATATGTAATTATGTACTTCACTCCTACTGTTGTGTGATATCAGAAAAAGCCTAATGTTGTATAATATCCATAATAGGCCTACTATTATACAATATGAGAAAAAGGCCTACAATCATTTAATATCAGAGAAGGGTTCTAATATTATAATAATATCAGAAAAATGTCTACTATTGTATAATATCAAAAGCAAATGAGATAGAACGCTCTGTCACTTGAGTTCTTATATTACTTTTTGGGCTATCTGCAGGGGCCATTGGAGGCTAATTTTTTTTTTATTTCTTTTAAATTAAAATAAAAATAAAGAATATAAAAAAAAATGTATGTGCTCAAGCTTGTTTGTTGGCTAGTGTTGACCACACACTCTTAGGAGCGTCATGGTGACGCCAGAAGATGAAATTACGTATGCTTTTGCTAGGAAACCGTACGTCATTCGTTCCACAACTGTTTTACACTTTGCAGAGTCTTCTCTGCAGTCAACGTTCGCTTGCTAATCAAAACGTATTCTTTCTTAGGCAGAGGAAGACGTTTTTTGCCTATCGTTAGTAAATATTAAGAGGATATGCTACAGCACTTTGTTATTTTTATAAACCAGTATTTCTTGGGCATGTTCCTCTAAAACGAAACCCTGCAAAACATATGGTAAGTATTCCTAGATATTACTCTTAGCTGGTTACTACACTTGCTTATGTGTTTTCACGGATTCAAAATGCTCATTTTCGTTTTCCTAGTCTTTTGGGTTTTATTGTTATTATTCATTTTCGTGTTTTAAATATTGTTAATGTTTCTATATTACAAACAAGAATAGAATTTTCTTTGGAATGCTTGTTGAAGGGGCAAGGCAAAAAAAATATCTAGGTTATCGTTGATCTAAATAAAACAGCATATTTAAAATCAGTATTAATCAGTATTAATAACATTTCACTTCTATGTAATATTTGGTGTATTTTGTGTACATTATTTGCTAAATGGCAATGTAGATGTGGTCTAATGAAGGCTTTTTAATCAAAAGTTCGTGTTACTGTTTAATTCATTTTCCTTTGAAAATGCTCTGAAATGTGCTATTAAGCACAGCACATGGACGTAACCGCTCCAAATCACCTAGATTAAATTCTTTCTTTCTTTCTTTCTTTCTTTCTTTCTTTCTTTCTTTCTTTCTTTCTTTCTTTCTTTCTTTCTTTCTTTCTTTTCCCTTTATTCTCTCTGTCTCCTGACAGTTCTCCCCCCCCCCCCCACACACACACCATTTTCTTGCGTTACATGTATAAGTACATGCGCGCGCGCGCGCACACACACACACACACACACACACACACACACACACACATATGGGTGGGTAGATGTGGATGTATGAGATATTGCGAGCTATTACAAAATCCATATGCACTTATGAATTTGGTATGAAGAAATACTTTCTGCTTATCAAGTACTGAATGAAATCAGCCTCACTTCTTGTTCATCTTACCCATGGTTCCGTTCGTACTCATCCACTAAATTTCTCAATTTCATTGCACATCTAAAGATCATTGATTGCATATTTATTTAATTTATTTATTAAATGTTTACTGACAGATTCAGGATGTTATTTGAGTTGCTGCTATCTGTTTTGCTGGTGATAACACCGAAAGGTAATTAATAAGAACCGTGTTGTTATTTTGAGTGATTTTATTTCAGGAATAAAAGAAAGAAAGAAAGAAAGAAAGAAAGAAAGAAAGAAAGAAAGAAAGAAAGAAAGAAAGAAAGAAAGAAAGAAAGAAAGAAAGAAAGAAAGAAAGAAAGAAAGAAAGAAAGAAAGGAAAGAGGAAAGAAGAAAGGAAGGAAAGAAGTGTATTGACTTCATTCATTAAATGACACCAACTTTGCTTAGATTAATTGATCTGAGAATGACTAAGACCTTTTCTCAAAAAGCAATGCCTCATGAAATAAGAGACAGAAATAGACATTTTAAAGTCTGGACATCACAAAGTAAAATACTTATACACGATGCTCATTGGAGCGTTCACACATGTACGTGCACATACAGGCACACAGACATATATTACATACTATTATTACGTGTATACACGCGTTTGAAATTTAACATGATAGTGAAGAAAAAATATTCACAATGGTTGATATTTTAATAAATCTTCGTGGATGTCATAAACTTTATAAAAGAGGGATGGGGGATTTACTATTCAAGACACTTTTAAAAACATAAATGATCTCAATCTTTATTCAATCTGACCCTAAAATCATTGCCTGACTTATAAAACCGTTTCGCACAAAATACGTGCATTGCAATATTACAGTACCAAATATCCTACTAAGGAGATATCAGAAAAGGCCTATTAACATACCAGTTGTGTTCCACGATAGTTAAGAAGTGCACAAATTCCGTTACGCAAACTGCTTTGGAAACCTCATTCGTTTAAACAGCTTAATGACGAACTTACGAACGAACTACCACAGTCTAATTACGATGACGTAGCTCTAGATGACATGTTTCCCGCACACGTGAAAACTCCCAACTCAAAACTCGTGATCAAAGACTGCCGTCTCCAGAAATTGAGACACAAATCAGGTACTATTTCTGCAAACAATTTAATCTATTTCGAAATCATTTTCTTTCTCTAACTATAGTTAATACTCAGGAAGGCACAGGTGATGATGCCGCAGCCGAGCCCGCAACAACTGATCCCCCCAATGGCGCACCAACTGCTGCCCCCAATGGCGTAACAACTGCTGTCCCCGATGGCGCAAGTGCTGCCCCGGAAGACAATAGTACTGCCTCCGGGTCCGGTAAGAATACCACCGACCCCGGTACTACTACCTCCGAGCCCTCTACAACAAGTGCAAAAATCATTGAAGCTGTGGACCCTGTAACTACTACTACAGTTAGGAGTGTAGCGAAAGGTAATGCAATGAGTGAGTGCGAGATTTCATTTTCTCCATTTTTTATTAAATTATTTTGACTTACTTCGCAAGCACCCTTCACCGATATCTGATTTGTTTTTCAATTTTTTGCCCACAGAGCAATAGAAAGCTCAATACTAACTCACTGCGAAGAGAAAGATAGTAAATTTATATTTTAAAACGTTTGATTTTTTGCCCACAGAGCAATAGAAAGCTCAATACTAACTCACTGCGAAGAGAAAGATAGTAAATTTATATTTTAAAACGTTTGACAATTTGGACCAGATTGTGGTTGAGATCTAGATAATGAAATAACGTTAACAACAAGATGAGAAAATTCTATAGTTATAAAATAAACAATAAATATTCATATATTTTTTTTTTTGTAAAAAGTAAATATGCACTTGTGTGCAAGTAAAGTTATTATGAGAAGAGCCTACGCGTTATAAAATAAAAACTAATAAATATTCATAAACTTCTTTGTAAAAATGTTACAGATATTTCTCAGTTTGCGCAGAGTCCCCCTTACTATTCAGGATTATAATATTATCTTCTATCTATAATTAATATATTACACTTCTTCATGCAGATTGGGTCACAATAGGGCGGCTTCCACACACTCCTCTTTGCTAATTGTTGTATTACAATAAGTACTTCGAAGTAACATTGACCTGACATTTGACTTATACTCAATATATCTAATCTGAATTGTAGGTGGCGCCAGTGCAGTTGTGCTGCCGTGGAAGTCACTCCTGCTGACCTTTGTGCTCTCTGTGGCTTTGAAGACGATGTAACAGGTCTCCAAGGTTATGGATGACGAGCCGCTTTCGTCAAACCTTATTGTTTTAGAAAGCCAATGTTATTGCATGGCATTTTTTAAATACAAAATATACATGAAAGTCTTCAATTTCTTTTGACTCTTAAATTAAAATGTTTATTGCGTACTTGACAAATGCGTTCTTTGAGGCAATGACAGCGAAAGTTCAGGATACAAAATACTCCAAGATTGCTCGCCAGAATTATAATTATTTGTGTGAGTGAGTAAGTGTGTGTGTGTGTGTGTGTGTGTGTGTGTGTGTGTGTGTGTATGTGTGTGTGTGTGTGTATTTGTGTGTGTGTGTGTTTGTTTGTGTGTGTGTGTGTGTGTGTGTATTATAGTGGTTATAGATGTATGTGTGTGTTACTAGTAGGAGTTAATCATATTTTTTCATTCATGGCTGCACAAATCATTGTCTATGATACAGGACTTGCATTTACGGTACTATAAAAGTGTAACTTTTGCTATTATGTATATTTTAAAAATAAAATATATAGTTTTATCAATTACAAATATGTGTATTTATTTTCTTATGTTGGCATTTTGAGAAAAAATATTAAATGGCTGTCTTTTTGTCCAATGTATATATAGCCAATGTATTGGGTATATGTGTCCATTTACTGTGGACAAAATGGATTTCTGAAAACAGAAAATAAAAACAACTGCTTTTATTATTACTATTATTTAATACAATTACACTTTTCTATCCTCCTTTCAAGTTTAATGTTCCTTCCTTCCTTTCTTCCTTCCTTCCTTCCATTCTTCCATCATTCCTTCCACACTTCCTTCATTCTTTCAACACTTACATCCTTTCTTCTTTCCTTCCTTCCTTCTTTCAAGACTTCCTTTTCTTCCAAACTTCCTTTTATTATTAAAAACTTACTCCCTTCCTTCCTTCCAAACTGTCCTTACTTCTTTGAAATCCTTTCTTATTTCCTTTTTTACTTCTTTCCTTTTCTCCTTCCAAACTATCTTCCTTCTTCCCTTCCTTCCTTCCAAACTTTCCTTGATTTCAAACTTTCTCCCTTCCACACTTTCTTCCTTCCTTTCTTCCTTCATTTCTTCCTTCCAACTTTGTTCCTTACAAATTTCATTCCAAACTTTCTTCCCTTTCTTCTTTCGAAACTACTTTCCAAATTCCAAATTCCAATTTCAACCTTCCCTCCTTCCAACTTTGTTTCTTACAAATTTCATTCCAAACTTTCCTTCCTTCCTTAAAACTTCCCTTCTTTCCTTCCTTTCAAACTTTCTTCCTTTCTTCCAGTCTACCTTCCTTCCTGCCTACCTTCCTTCCTTCCATTTTTTACCTTTCCTTTCCTTCCTTCCGTTTTTCTACCTTTTCCTTCCCTTTCTTTTTTTTTCCATTCCTTTCCTTTTCTTTCTTTCCTTCCCTTTTCCTCCCTTTTCCTTC